>OV651816.1:17210326-17722826 GCA_927349885.1 Psylliodes chrysocephalus
TAAAAGGAACGAGAAACAGTTTGATTCTGAACGAAAGATCGAAAAACAATAAAAATTATTAAGACGTTGAATTTTCAGATTTGTGAAGCATTGGCGTTACTTAGAACTCAAATTTGTCCCTTTACCATTTACGCCTGCCCATGTAAAAATATTTGGCCCTTTACCCACTAAGCTCAATTTTCTTAAAAACAGTAAGGAATGTAAAAAATATTTGAGACTTTTATCTTTTTGATTATTATATCAAATTCAAATCGAGTTCCATTCTTGAGTTCGTTAAAGTTTAAGCAAAAATAATCTCATTATTTCACAGTTATTTCAACTTAAAAACAATTATATTCATTTATCACTTTCCTTTAAACTAAATACCCACTCAAACAGAATCCTTAAAAAATATATAAAAAAATTTAAATAAATTACTTGCCTTTAAAAATGACTTCACTGTAGAAAAAAGAAGTCTGTTGTTTTAGAAACATGACTAAGTAGTAAAATAAATACCCGTGCTGCAATGCATAAAATAGGCTTTATAAGAAATGCATTTAATTTAAAAAAATATTAATATTTAAAGCACTGAAGTTAAACAGAAAATTCTAAAAATTAATAAGGGTTCTCAGCTGGACGAAAGTATCATGTAAAGTCAAAACTGCAAGTGATTTTATCGGCGCCCATATGTATTCCTACATACGAACGAACAGACGATAGGAGACGATATTTTTTTTTGGGGGGTTTCGAACTACCCATTTATAAATGTAATATTACGATAATTATCTAAATGAAATTTGAGAATTTAAAGCTAGATTTAAATAAACATTCATGATAAGTTCGACTCTGACGAAAATTAAAAATGCCAAACCAGTCTGGTATAAGTCGATTGAAACCTAGTGACAACGAGTAGAATCGATGAAGACATTTTTTTAATCAAACACCCATGCATGTTGGTAACTTAATCCATCCTGTTTTTGTAAAAAAAAAAATAATAAATTTTATTCAATCAAAACCAAATGCTCGAAATTCGGACATTTCAGTTTCGTCGGTATAGTTAAATCCGGACATAATAAGGAGGGGATCCGGACAGTTTTTCGAATGATAATTATTCAAACGACAGTTCTTCGAACGACATTTATTCGAATGGACAGTTATTCGAAAAGACAATTCTTCGAACTGATAATTTTTCCAATGTACGATTCTTCGAATAGACAATTTTTCGAAATAAGTTGGTTTTATTTTATATAATTTAATTTTGACATTTTGACATTTTGACATTGTATTCAGTCTAATTTTAGTGTTTATAAAGATGCCTCTCGAATTCCTTTTTAGTGAAAAAGGAAAAAAAAAGTTATTTTTGAACGGATTTTTATTCGTTAAAGACAAAGCCGTTGATGAAAAAACATATTGGAAGTGCGAGTTCTTTTTGTCTAAGAAATGTAAATCGCGAGCAATTAAAAGCCATGATGATGTTTGCAAAGAGACTTCTCACAACCACCCCGCGGATGCAGCAGAAGTAGATGCCATACGCTTTAAGAATAAACTGAAGGACAATGCTCGGACAACAAGAAACACTCCACACTACCTAGTATCGGCACTATCAAGTGAAGTGGACAAACTAACAGCAGCCAAACTAAGTAAAGTAAATAGTTTAAAGCGAACAATACGCAGGGAAAGAGTGAAAGAAAACATGGAACCCACACAGCCGAAAAGTCTAGAGGAGTTGTATCTACCTGATTCTTTTAAAACCACCACAAAAGGCGAACCATTTCTACTTTTCGATTCTGGAAACATTAAACAAATAATTCAGATTTTCAGCACGAAAGACAACCTGGATTATCTACAAAAAGCTGAATACATATACATGGATGAAACTTTTAAGACTGCACCTATGCTTTTTTACCAGCACTACACCATACATACATTTATAAACGAGGAATCCGTACCACTGGTATATGCACTTCTACCTGATAAATCAAAAGACACTTACATAAAGTTAATTTCGGCACTTAAAGATCTAGCACCAGCTCTCAGACCGCAATCGGTTCTAATAGATTTTGAAGCAGCGATGATAGGAGCGATACATCAAGAATTTCCGAATGCAACTGTACAAGGATGTTTCTTCCACTTTTCACAGGCAATTTACAGAAAAATTCAAACAGCTGGCTTTAAACAGCGATATGACACCGACAAAAACTTTGCACAGCACATGAAGATTTTAGCTGCATTAGCTTTCGTACCTACAAAATACATACAGCCATTTTTTAATGCATTAAGCGATGATTTTCAGAAGAAGCTACCGAGGTTCTGGACTACTTTGAGGAAACATGGATTGGGATGATTCGTCGCGGTCGTCGAAGGTCACCGTTGTTTAATTGGGAAATGTGGAACTGTGTTAATAATGTTTTAAACAGTCAACCCAAGACTAACAACCACATTGAAGGTTGGCATCTTGCATTCGAAAGCCAACTTTCGGCTAGCCATCCCAGAATATGGAAGTTTATTACCGCGATTCAACGCGAACAATCCTTAACTGAAATGAGAATTTTTCAATTTTACTGTGGAACTCCCGTTGTGCCGAAGAAAACGAAGTACTTACAATTAAATATTAGAGTACAAAATATTATCACTCAGTTTTCTCCTAAAGACCCTATAGAATACTTAAATCGTATAGCTTGTAATTTGTCTTATAAATAAGTTCCTCGTTTCTTTTGTTATATAGTGTATTATAAATAAGTCATGTATTAAAAAGAATTAATTGGAATAAAATCATTATTTTTATACAAAACGCTTTTTATTTTTGACGTTTTGGTGTCGCACCTGTGTCAGATTATCAAAAAATTAAATAAAAAAAATAAATTATCTAAATTGAATTTCAGGTGCGACACGAATGTTTTTTGTTTAAATTACCTACACTTTATCATTCCTCAATAATGTATTTTCGAAAAATGGTCTGTTCGAACAATGGGCTCTTCGAAAAACTGGCCGTTCGAAGAACCATCCGTTCGAATAACTGTCCATTCGAAAAACTGTCCTTCGAAAAACTGTCGTTCGAAAAATTATCATTCGAAAAACAGTCCTAGATCCAATAAGGAGTAACAGAATGTCCCGTAACCTCCGAAATCTAACCCGATGACAAAGTTCTGCACACATTCCATTACTGTCTACTATTTCCGATTTCAACAGTAAACAGTAAGCAGTAATGTGTAAGTTTACTCACTATCTGTTTCTAGTTCGATAACTGTTTCTAGTTCGTTAACTGTTTTTATTTTTGGCTCTTCATTATTTTTCTTATGCTTAATATTATTTAAATTTAAAATGAATATAAAGGGTGTTCCAACGAGAGTTGCCGAATATTGATAATAGAGGAGAATAGCCAAATATGGAATATGTTCCTAAAATGGAATACCATTAAATTATTTTAATTAGCTTTGACAACGCCGCGCTAATCACATCCAAACATAGTTCATGCTATCACATTTTATCCCCAATAGACCAGTAAACGCTAAATGCAACGTATGCTGTCTCACAAGTTTTTCTAATTTTTTAGTAAAATCAAATATTTCTCAGGTATGTATTAATAATACTAGTACACAAGGGTATTATCAACTACCAAGTTTTTATGCAGAACATATGTTTGAGCAGAACATAACTCTTTATTCCTGTACAACAAATATAACTAGTGTTAGGGGTAATTTGTGAATCTGTTAATAAATATTAAAATTGTACCTAATATGGAAAGGTGCAATTTGGAACCCACAAGGATACCTCCTGTTTCAAATGTAATGCAAATTTTTCCGAAGATATCAGTAGTAAGCAATATTTAGGTTGGTGCTATGTAGAGTGTTCGGGAACAGAAAACAATATATTTTTGTGCGAATTTCGTTAAGTGGTTAAAATAATATCTCCCGATATATCCGATACCATTCTTTTATTTTGACTGATTTGTTTTTCATGTATCGCAAAGTAATAAAATGTTTTGTGTAAATGTCCTATTTTTATTTTTCCTTGAAACATATATTCTATATTAGGGATCTATTCCATATTAAGTACAAAAATAGAATTTTCTGTAGAATCTTTTTTTGTGCTCCCTTTATAATAGATTTAATATTATGAATAATATTAATAAAAAAACAAGGGGTATTAAGAAGACATTCCAAATTTAATATGTACAATAAACAAAACTGTATTCCATATTTGGCGCTTTTCCTCTAAATACAAATTTTAAATGATTTTATTGTTACAATACGATTCTTTACAATTGTATGATAAAGACAATATCAACGAAATGACCAACAAGACTTATCTGAACTCTTTAAACTTTTATTGAAATTGTATGTAACAGTTTTGCACATTTCTGATCTAACCTAGCAAATCAGTCGTCGAATCTTCTCTTTTAACTCCTTAACTCTTTGGGGACTGTTTTCGTAAGCTCTGCCATTACCGACTCTACTTCTAGTCTAGCAAAGATAAATCTGGCAACGCTGCGATCGAGTCCATTTCATTCACGTTTTAGTACACTTTTAACGCGTAACGTGTTGGTTTTCCGGCGTTTTTTTTTTTTTTCGAAAAACGTTTAGATTAAGTGAAATTATAACAGTCTTTTCTTTAATTAGTTGTTGAAAGTGCGCGCAGACTATCTATTTTTAATATATTATTATGTTAATGACAGAACATTTCAATAAATGTGAGTACATACACCTCTTTGCTGATAATACATTAATATCAGTTAGTACTAAAGACCTTAATGGTGCAATGCAAAAAATGAATGTCACAATATTACAAAATACTTGAAAATACATAAATTAAAATCAAATGTTGTTAAGATGAAAGATATATATATAACTGCACCAGACTTTATGCTTGATAGTAATTTATTTTTTAATAGTCATTTTAACTTATTTGCAAAAGAACATTTTGAAGAAATTATATTTTCTTTCGAGAGTCTTTCAACTTTAACCATGAATTCCAAAATAACTGTATATAAAACTATTATTCAACCACATTTTGAATATTGTCCTACCTTACTTTACGTGCTTAAATTAAATAAACTGAAATCTCTACAAAAGCTTCAAAACCGGGCAATGAGTACCATTTTAAGATAAAGCAGGCTTACTCCAATATTCTTACATAGGTTTATGTATTTGGCAATGTGCTATTTCTATAAAATGGTTCATATTCTTCTAACTTCCTATTTTTATAGTTTTATAATTTGTAATTATCAAATTCACAGCTACAATACCAGGCTAAAGGATAACTTAAATGTTAACACCCAAATTAAGGCATTCAGGACAAAAACAATAACTTTTTAAGGGCTTTATTGATTATAACAATTTGAATTTAAATTGTTGGTCTTAGAGTTGGTTTTGTTTTTTTTTGTTTTTTTTTTGTATTTTCTTTTTTTTCATAACGTCTATTTTACTCACGTAAATTTAACTCTTGTATACATTTTTTTTTATTATTGTATAAATTAGGTTGTATTCCACGTTCAAATAAAAATGCCTCGGTTTGTAGAGTAGAATCGGTAATGACATTGCTTTTAATATATCCCCACAAAAAATAGTCTAATGTTGTCAAGTCGCAAAATCGCACTTTTGTGTTAGGGATGATTATGTACACCAAAGTAATCAGAAATTCCACGATATGTAGCTCTTACAGAAACCCCATTTTCAAAATAATTTTTAACAATGTTCACAAGTCGTTCTACTGTGTATACTAAAATTGTACTAATATGCAGAATTCAACCAAAAATAGGATATAAAAAAAATGGGAAAAATAGTAAAGAATAATATTCAAAAACTCTTATTGGAATACCCTATATTATTATGAATATTAGTAAGTTTATCTACGGAATTAGCTTTGCCATTATGGCAGAAATGAGTTAATGCCAAGCGCGATATGAGGCAATCTATTGACCACCCGCACAGGGAAAGGCCTGGGGCGAAGGCCATAAACACATTTTCTTGTAATAAATCAGAAAAAAGTGCATCCACAAATCCACGTCGAGCGTTTCCTATTTTCCCTCGACTAAATCTCGCCGAAATAATTCCGTTCATCAATAAACATCTCGCAAAATTTATGACTTGCTTCTACTTGTGTGGCGTGAAAGTAATTTTTTTCTTTAGTTTTTATTTTGCTTTTTTTCGGCCATTATGAACGTTTCTCCTGAAATAATGGTACCAAAAAGCGTTTCGCAGCAAATTGTATTTAACATTTAACTTGTGAATATTTTTATTAAATAATGTTCTGTTTATTGCTTGGTTCTTAGATACGAAAGCTTGTTTAAAATTTACAGAACTTCATAACGTTTTTACTTTTAGATACCAGATTGACTAATATTACTTAGCACGCTGCTTGCTATTGTTGAATGCAGGTTAAGATGTGACGTGTCGATTTAACTCTATAAAGGGGTTATGATGGACAAGTAATGTTATTTTTAACAGACATGTTATTTGTGAACAGCTTGTTATTTCTGTGTGTTTATAAAATAACAGACCTGTTAAAGATAACACAGATTGTTAATCATAACCCCTATGAAACTGTCATTTACCAGTGTTCCCAACCGAACGGTAATTACCGCACATGTACGGTAATACGTACAAAAATACGGCATACGGTAGTTCATTACATGTTGCTTTTATACAGTCTACATTTGAATAAAGAAATGACCAGTTATATAGTTGGGGCTTTCGCATGTGTTACTGCCGAAAAATTTTAAGAATTTTCGGAGCACCCTGTAAATATTTAATTATTATATTTGACTCTCCACTGTTTTGCCTTGTTTCCAATTCTGACCGAAGATTCTTGAGACAGTTAATTAACAATAACCTACTTTGTTGGAAAATTAATTTTTATGAAAAATTCCAACGGGAATGAATTCTTCTAAGTGTTTAGAATACACAGTAATTTTTTTAAATTTTTGAATTTAATTTTATTAACCTAAAAAAAATATTTTATGTAACGTACTCGGTTTCGACGCCGTGCGCGCAACCTAAAAATGGCACGCGGAAGGCTACTTTGAGCGTTAAATTAAAATTATAAATAATGGAGGTACAGTTCCGGGAGTCGGTAATTATTTATAGCAAATTTTCTCCTCTTTAAGGATCTTTTTTGAAAAATCCAAACTTATTTATAGTTTACAAACTATAGGCGAAAAACCAAACACGATGTTTTTGAGGTGTTTAATTGTTTATAACTTTTGCAATTTTTATGCACTGCAAAATTTTTCTTCACACATTGATCCAAAGTCTATTCAGATTTCATTTACGCCGCGTCAAAACAATTTCTCCCATCCAGCAACAGCTCACGTGACATTTTTTTGCGCTTCTATTGGTTAATCGGTCGTTAGTCATTTAGACGACGCGCAAATATTTTTTGTCAGAGTCGAATTCAGTTCAATTTGGATAATTATAAACGGCGTTTTGGTAGCATTCACCGTGCTGGTTAGTTTGGACATTTTGTATGTTTGATTGATTATAATTCATTATATTATAGTTTAGATATACATATATTGTGTTATTTATTTTTTTGTTTTTGTGGTTGTTGTTAGTTTGAACATGTTTTACTCTATTTTATGGACATTTAATTGACTATATTTTGTAATTGCTGGGTGACACTGTCCTCCACAAATACAGCAGATGAAGTCCAGAAAAATGTTTTTACTCCTTCTAAAAAGCGACTAAAAAATGGCATTTGGTCATCCGTACTAAAGAAATGGTTCTTAATATTTATAAGCATTAAATTTTATAGAACCCTGATATGTTGGTACATAATGTTGAAAGGAGAGTTGCTGATAAAACAGGGATGTGCGCTAAAACCGTTTTTAATGTTATGAAGGAGTATAGGCAGATTCATAAATTTTCTGAACCAAAAAGAAAGCTATGTTTTAAACAAATTAGTGGTTCTGTGGATGATTTTGATAAAAATGCAATAGGGCGCAAAGTACATCAATTCTTCTTTAGAAATTAACTTCCAACAATTGATAAGGTTTTATAAGAAGTCAACGATGATCCATATTTGTCTACTTTTAAGAGAGCTACATTTTACAAGCTTTTTCAAAACCCTTAATTTTAAATTTAAAACTCGAGGAAAAAATAGTTTGCTTTTAGACAAAAATGAAATTGTTTCGTCCTACGCCACAAAAAATAAAACGGTACAGAGAAGAAAAGCAAAAATATATTATCTTGATGAGACTTGGATTAACGCAGGCCACACCAAATCAAAAGTATGTTTCGATATGTCGGTTTTGTCATCCAGACAAGCCTTTTTGGATGAACTTTTAACGGGTTTTAAAAACCCATCAGGTGTGTGCGTAAAAACAGCTTATTATATGCCATATTGGAAGTGAAGAAGGCTTTGTCTCTAATGCACTTTATGTATTTGAGTTGAAAAATCCGGTGACTACCATGAAGAAATGTGTGGAGAATCGTTCAAAGAGTAGTTTTCAAACACCCTACCAAAATTAGAAGATAACTGCATTATTATTCGAAAAAGCTGGAAAAAATATCTACGACGTCTAAAAAAGGTGATATTTAAAAATGGCTATAAGGGAAAAAAATTGAATTCGACTACCAAATGCTTAAGTTCCAACTTCTAAAACTTGGTAAGCAACATAAATATTATGATAGGTATGTAATAAATGAAATGGCTAAGCAGCAAAACAACATAATACTTCACGAGTCTCCGTATCATTGTAAACTTAACCCTATTGAATTAATCTAGGTTGACGTTAAACAATACGTAGCAGATAAAAACTCAACATTTAAATCTGGAGACATTAAAATTCTTTTTGAAGAAGTAATAGTATTAATTTCTCCAGAAAAATGAAAAAAGTGTATAGACCATGTTCGCCAAAAAGTTGAAGTAAAAATGTGGGAGTTTGATAATATTATAGAGGTTCAGGTAGAACCACTTGTAATTTTGATTAATGAAGATAGCCTAAGTCTAACTAATTTATCCGATTCAGAATAGTGCTAAGTCAAGTAAGGAAGATTGCTATAATACAGGGTACAAGTTGTCTAATCTAAATACTAGTAGAACAAGAACAATAAAGAACAAAAGTTATCAAAAATACAAAAGGTTTCTTTTTAAGATGCACAATTTTAAATCAAATACCATATTCAAATACGAAATACCTCTTATATTTAAAGTTGTTTAATGCTTTTAGTAGATATATATTAGCTATTAAAGAATTTGCAATTATATGGACACCCTGTACAATATAATTTTATAATATGATTGTTTTAATGCTCTGTATCACAGTAGACATATGTAATGAACTAAATATAATGCAACCATCTCTTTTAAAGTCAAATACATTTATTAATTTGTATTGCAGGTTAACGCAGTTTATGTCGCTCACCTATCTTCGTCCAGAAATGTCACTAAAGTCTGGGAGACCGTGTATTGCATTTATTTTATAGTTTTAATTTACAAAATATGTTTTTATCGTAATAAAAAACTAATTTCACAATTACACTCTTTTATTTTACATTTTTGCAAGACGGAAAAGTAAAATACGGCCCTGCTCAATTTTAGCGTCCACCTGCTTCTGTTTACATCAGGCGTAAATTAAATTTGAATAGACTTTAGACATTATTCCGAATCGAATGAGCTATTGAACATAATTTTCGTAATAGTATGTCCCAAAAACACGCTTTTGAACTTGTTGATTGGACTATGCGGCCACTTCATATATGAACAGGAAAGGACTTCAAATTTTGTAGAAAAGGAAAAGTCTTTTTCATGCTTTTTAAATCGTTAAATCGTTAAAAATAATAGTCAACTTTTGAAACATCCTGTATACAGTATTATTTGTGATTTTTTTAGCCAAAATCAGAACCTCTATTTTTTGTATTAACTGTTTTACTGATTAATATACCAGGTCTTCAACAATACCCGAAACCCACGTGAACTGATAACCATCAAAAACCCATAGAAAGGGCCTGATTTGACGTAAAAGGAACTAAACTAAACTGTCAGTCCTGTTAGAAATGTCACTGGCGTTCATTTGGGGACTAAGAATATTTATATTATATTTGTTTACATTATATAAACACCTTTATTCCATTTTTCATTTAATATTAATAGAGCAATTAGTTATTTTTAGAGATTATTGGTGGTTTAATTCTTTTTTGTTGGTAAGTACAAATTTATTTACTGTAACTCGTAAAAGTTAATGACTGTATATCATTTATTTCAGGTAATGTTACACTGGAATAAAATTATTTTATATTCGTAATTGTATTTCAAAATTTGAGGAACGTTTTCCAGGTGAATAAATGGAATGTGATTCCTTTTTGTCGTCACAAACAAATATTGGGTCAAAATTATAAAAAAGGAAAAAGCTAAAAAAAAGTTAAAAGGCCCAAAGTAATAACAAAAGATGTTGAAGATGTGCAAATTAACATGTTGCAAATTCCCAATAAATTAGTAAAAAAAAACAGCACTTCAAATAGGTATGAACGGTGTTTTATAGACTGACTCTGACGAGTGAAATTCAAATTATATTGTTTTTTTAGGTTTGTCGCTATGAACTAGCCATAAAGTATTGAAAACATTTCTGATAATGCATCCCCTATAAAGTTTCGATACTGCAACAATCATTTTAGCTTAATTTTGTTAAACCTACCTATTGAATATTACAAATCGCTCAATTCAAAATCGTTTGTGTGACGTTTATGAACAATGTGTGCTTGTTACATTAATAATATTAATATTTTTTTGTATACATATAAGATGCATATAAGTAACATAATGTATTTTGTAAATGGTTTAAACCCTGTAAAAAATAAATAATAGAACAAACCTAAATTATTTGTTTATCACTTCCCATTTCCCAGGTACAATTCCAGTAAGTTTTAAATTTGTTTAGTTAAACTGCAATAATTGCCAAGTATTGCCATTTGTCTTCTGTTTATCGTATTTAAAGTTTCAGCTGTAACTAAATATCTTAGACTCAGTCTAAAGTAAATAATTTTTAATTTTATTCATATTTTAATGCATAACTTTCTGGTAAATGTTTTTTTTTTGTAATAGTGGCAATAACTAGTACGCATATTTCAGTTTATTATTCTTTTCGTTAAATACCAACTAGATATAATAGCTCAGTTCACTCGACCATTCACTGTTGGGTACTAATTAACAGTGCTGTTCCTAAAGTGGGACTGGGAAACAGTAACAAAGCTTACACAGAACACGAAGCTAATAACCGTAGCAGTTGATGCCGATGACAAAAAAAAAAGCTCAGTTTTTAAGGTTATAACAATATTAAAAATTAAATTATTGCATTTGACTAAATCTAATTAAAATATCGAATTCTAACATTAAAATACAATAATGTAAAGC
The DNA here is from genome assembly GCA_927349885.1 of Psylliodes chrysocephalus. Classification (NCBI taxonomy): domain Eukaryota; kingdom Metazoa; phylum Arthropoda; class Insecta; order Coleoptera; family Chrysomelidae; genus Psylliodes; species Psylliodes chrysocephalus. The sequence continues at coordinate 17,221,655 of OV651816.1, forward strand.
ACCTCTAATTAATATTATGATTTTGTGTTGTAATTCTAACAGTTACCTAACTGAATTTTGTTCTCGCAGTTGCAGACCATAAAAAAAAGAAGAATATCTATTTTGTAATAAAATACCTACGGCACTGGCTCACATCTAGGGATTTTTACTTTTATTTTCACCAATCGCTGTCATGACGATTTGGTCACGTGGGTTTTCGGTATTGTTGAAGACCCAGTACAATTTGGCAAACCAATAACTGGACCGGTTTTAATTAAAAAATATCAAATGCTCAATATTCTGTAACAGACAAAAATAAACTATTAGTTTAATTAAATAAGGAGCCTCTAGAAGAAGAGATCTAATTTTTATGGCTATAGTGATTATCATTCACATTAAAAACAGTTTATTTCTTAATAAAACGAAGACTAGAGAAAAAATAATGCATAATTTTAACACCATCACTATATTATTAATATTCATCTGTTCTTGATTATTTAATATTTCTCAATTAATTAAATAAAAATGCTGATATAGATAACGGATGCTTAAGTTAAGGATAAAAACTTCTAAATCAACTTTTACAACTTTTGCTTCAGTCTTCTAACGACTATAATATCAATTAAAAAGTTAATTTGATTTTAAATTTATATTCCTGCTTAGTACTATGTAGTTTTAATATTATATGAATAAATATGAACAAGAAGCTGCAGAACCGGCCTTAGGCAGTTATAAATTCGTCATAGAACCAGTTTTTTTGTTAATATTTTAATATAAACTTAGAATCTCCTGCTATTTTATTTGTCACTTTTTAAATTTGGAATGTCCCAATCCCCGTTTACAGGGAGAAGAAGGGGGGAGATAAAATTTAATATGCGCGCTGTATACAGGGTAGCTAAAAAGACTGGCAATATAAGATCACTCGTTTAAACAAAAAATATTTAAACGAATGAATATATAATAATTATGAGATTGTAGGGTTAAAAACGGGATTGTATTTCGAATTATTAAGAGGACATAGAAAATAGGTTTTTAAAAGCCTAAAAGTAAAAATAATGCAATAATAAGTTTGTTTAGGGTTTTTACGATAAATATTAAGAATTCACAATTTTACTAATCAACTCGCGGGAGAAAGGCTGCAAAAATGAAAATATAAAAATAAATGCAAATATTTCATAGTTTTTCTTTGTTGCAGAATGTGATTTTCTGAATATATTAAAATTCTATTTTTCAAGTTTTGCTTGTATTTTTGTTAAACCTTATTAATAATAACTTCTGACCTATAAAACCTAAATAACCTAAAAACCTATTTATATATTTTTTAATTCTTACAACCCTGTTTATGTGACGTCAGCGTATAGCGTACCGCCCCCATCTAGATTTTGTTTAAATAGCAAAAGTCGAGTGATATATCGCAGAAGATCTTACTTCTTCCTCTATTTTTAAAAAGAGAATGAATCTATTTTTATATCACACCACTGTATATAATTTCTTCAAGGATAGTTAAGCTGACCGAAATTAGTTAGGAATAAAAAGTATTAATTGTCGTAAAGACTTTCCTTTTCCTTTCTCCTTTATGTAAAAAAGCCTACAAAAAAGTCCTGTGCAGGATTAGATGCAGTGGCGGCTCGTAGCTTAGTCTACGGAGTGCTACTTTTCAAAGACATTTAAGATATATAAAATTTATCAAAATTATTCCTCTAATTTGGAACACCTTTTATTTATCTTTACCTAAGTAATTGTGTTCTACCACTTCTTCGTCAAAATATTCGGTACTGTTCAGGTACAAGTTGTGTCACATTTATCTTCTAACTCGTTAAAACCCTTTCCTAATTCATTATAACACATATCCACTTGTTTTTATTATTTACTTGACAATTGTCTTGTATAATGTATGCACCTTTTGAACATTTGTTTGTCTAAGTTTTAAATCGGTAGTAGGCCCTAAAGATTTAATATGGCATTTTCAGTCAGGGAAAGTCTCGAAAAATAATTTTTTTTTAATATTTTGCACATTATTTGCCATGTTATAAAAATGCCCTCAAACAAGGGAACACGCTAAAATAATAAACAGCAGAGTTGACAATACAAAAATAAAAATTATCAGATTGTCGTTGAATGTCTCCATGTGCGTACATAATATATGTACACAAGTACTTTGAAAGTAATATAACACTGCTATAAAAAAATTGGGACACTCTGTATAGAAAATATATGTATTCGATTTTAAATCATTTTATAGTTTTATACCGGGTGTTCAAATTAAAGTGTTACAGTTAAATACTTTTTTTCAGACGAAAGTTTTATATTTTTTTGTAGTAAACATTTTGGCTAAAATCTTTTTACTTTCCTATCTGTATACAGATATAAGGAAAGTATAGGAATCATGATTTTTTCGACCTCGAGTTTACGACGGATTTTTACGTTTTGAGGTCCCTTGAATCCGTTTTGACTATTTTCGCGATGATGTCTGTCTGTGTGTGTGTGTGTGTGTGTGTGTGTGTGTGTGTGTGTGTGTGTGTGTGTCTGTGTGTGTGTCTGTATAACGCATATCATGAACCGATACACAAAAAAACACCAAATTTTAAACTTAAGCTTTGTTTCAGCGTCCAATGAGCTGATTAGATTTTGGGCAGAGTCGGAACATCTGGGGGGTACTTTATAGGTGGTCATTTTTATATTTTATGGAATATATCTGTTATTTACGTTTGGAGAAGAAATTTCTTCAAATAAAAGTTACTTCTAATATAATTATCTATAATTTTGGTTCTATGCAAAATTTGACAAAATGTAAAAAAAATTATTTTTTATAAAAATTGTTCAAATAAAAGTTGTTTGTAATATAATTCTCTATAATTTTTATTCTATACATAATTTCTCTAAAATGGACCGTATTCGAGATATTTGAGAAAATGTGTAAATTTCGAATTTTGAAGAAAACTCAAAAACGGATGAAGAAAAAAACATTAAATTTTAAACTTAAGGTTTATTTCGGACTGACGTAAAATGATTAGATTTTGGACAAAGTCGGAACATCTGGGGGGGTACTTTATGGGAGGCCGTTTTTATATTTTATGGAAAATATATGTTATTTATGTTTGGAGAAGAAAATTGTTCGAATAAAAGTTACTTCTAATATTATTATCTATAATTTTTGTTTTATGTCAAAATTTCCTGAAATGGTCCGTATTCGAGAAATTTGACAAAATGTGCAAAATTCTGAATTTTATGAAAATTGTTGAACTAAAAGTTGTTTGAGATATCGATCTCTATAATTTTTGTTTATACATGATTTTTTTGAAATGGACCGTAATGGAAAAGTGCTAAATTAAAATTTTTCAGTATTTTCGTTTTCAATGAATATCTATAGAAAAATGTTTCGAGGTAGATATATGTGGACAATGCATATATTTATTTTATCCTCTAAACATTTATAGAGATGCTGCAATAGGTTGTACAAAATAACCGGAAAAAGCCTATAATAACTAGATAGGAAAGTCATGTGTTGGACACATCAGATTTTTTTATAGCTAACCATAATATGGCCAACTTATTATTCGCGCAGCACAATTTTCAAGTAGGTGTTACTCAATAAGTAAAAGTCCAATAAAAAAATGTTTCCTTTAAAAGTTTCTTATTTTTTTATGAACTATAAGAATATGTAAAAAAATGGGGTTCCCATTTGAAATAAAAAAGTCCACCTCCATACGTCCATATTTTGGTCAGCTATAAAAAAATGAATTTCGCCAAACTGTTTTCCCCAAAAAACATAAAACTTTTGTCTGAAACTTTTTTTTATAAAATGCATATTTTGGGCGGTATTTAACTGTAACATTTTAATTTGAACACCCGGTATAATTATAATTTTATAAGATATACGTTAATTTTTTATAAAACTGAATTATCTAAAATTATCCGAAAAGTTATTTAATCCGAAAATTATCCGATGGCACACAAAATTATCTGAAAATGGGATAACTTTACATTTGAAAAGGGGAATTGAATAATTGAAACGCAGATATTTGAAAAACGGTCACCCGGAGCAACATTTACAAAGCATAAAAATTCATAATCTCGTGCCGGTATGTCGCCCTGTTGACGAAATATTAAGAAAAAACGAAATGACAATTACAATTTTTAGATATCCTGTATTTTGGTTATTATCAACTTTTGGTTAAGTTTGGTTAAATCACGATATTTTTAACCAAAGAATCTGCAGTTTTGCTGTATACCATTAATCAGCGGACATCCTGTATACATTGATTTCCCCTTGTACTGGGATTGCAGCCCTATAGCCCTTACAGCCTTACAACCGCCACTGTTCAAATGGCCAAGTAATTAAAACGTTTTTGTCATCTTTTGTGTTTGACTCATGAATCCTTTTTATGTGACACTTTTCCAAGAGCCACATCTATATCTATTGGATCCTTTCAAGAAATTCCGTATTATAGAAATCTGTATTCAAAGACTACCTAATATACTCTTGATTTCTTCATAACGTAGTATAGAAGGGACGGATATTATTATTTGCGCTTTGGGGTAACTTAAAGATGATTGACTTATAGGTGAAAAAACTCCCAACCACCATCATCTAACAGATATTAAATTGCTAATAATATGACACCCATCAAATCTTACAACATATCTTTCAAAATTAACATGTTTTGGTCTAGGATCTGTAACCCAGTGTCGCTAAACCACTAAAAGGTCCATAAATGAATATGTATTAGGAGGGAAAGGTTAAAAGTACTCTTATGGCTGAGTTAATTAAATTTATATACAATACCATCACCAATAACCAATAACGAATGGAATTCTATCAGAATCAATAATTTAGTACTTTTTACCCGTGAACGCATTTTAACTACTGCGCGTGCGATATAGTAATGAATCAGTAATGAATTGTTACTGCAAGCAAAGCTCATGTTTGTATTCCATTATAATAGACAAAGAAAGTAATACGTTTATAATTTTCAAAATAATGTCATATAATTTTATATTGTGACCTAAGGCCGACTCTGTCAATCTGCTTTCAGTAATTAGTTTTTATTTTATTTACAATATATCCAGTTAGTTGTAGATTAAATGGCCAATTACAAGAGTGAAATTGTAAATTTATTCGAATATATTTCACTCGGTGGAGCAATTTTTGCATGAACAATTATTATTTTAAGCTAAAAACAAATAAAAAATGACTCATAACACCGATTGACACGTGCATGTGAAATTTTGGTTTCCCCTATGTTAAAAATAAAAGAAAAAATAATATTTCTGATCAAAGTTTGCTTTTGTAGAAAATAGATCAAATTTTCATGAAAAAGACTGATTTTTTTTATAATTTCATTTTTGTGATATTTTGTGATAAACAATAGCATATAAATGTAAAATAACAAAAAACCAAGTTCAGAAATTAATATTTTTAGTAGTTCTCGTATGGAATTTCTCGTATTAAACCCCAAATGTAATCTCCGTTGAACTGCCCTTGATAACGTTGTTCAAAGTCCATCACATCTCATTGCTCCTCTTTGTAGGCACCCATATTGTCTTTAAATTGATCCAGGAGAGAATATAGCATATGAAGTTTATGGGACATTGTGCAAACCATAATTTTAAAAAGTTTAAGCATTGTTTCAATCGACTCTTTATAATTGTCAGCTCTGTTGTTACGAAGAAAACCAGTAACTACTGCGTTAAGACTCGCCCAGGCTTCTTATTCATGAGCATTAAGAAATTCTGTGAAATCATCACTGATCATTATTTATTTTATTTGTGGTCCGACGAAAATACTTGCTTGTATTTTAACTTCAGATAATTTGGGAAAAATCCCTTTAAATATTCAAAAGCTTTAGAATTTGGATTTAGATCTTTTACAAATTACTTCATTAGGCCCAATTTTATATGTATCGGTGGCATGCATATTCTTAGGCTCTACAATTGGTTCCGACTCGACATTATGTTTTCCTATCTGAAATTTTAATTTTCTATCTTCTAAAGTATTTTAACACAGGCAAACTGAGGTACTTACCCATTTTTTTTATCTTGATTCCGGGTTTTAAGGTTAAAATAGACTTCATAGGCTTCGCAAAGCTTCAAATTTGTTGCCAAACCAAAATGTTTGTTTCTTACTGTAATGATTGTTTAATTTAAAAACAGTTTATTTATAATTTATGTATAATGTACTAATTAATTTATTTAAAACTTAGGCATTATTTATTATAACTCACAATTCTAATTTATTTATTACAATTTATGTTTTCTATACAGTACTTATATTGAAACTTAACCTCTATCGACAAACTGGCCCTATTTATGTAAACCCAGCTATGCACTAGAACATTCCCGACCGTCCGGATACTCTGGGATTTCGTGATCTATGACTCAGCCGCCGCGTAACGCTTTCTCTGGTAGCTTCTAGAAAGAGTGCGGTTGTCTCTGTCTTGCGGTGTCGAAACAGACGAAGCGTAAGCTGTAACAGCAAAGGTGATCAGAGTCGGCTTAGGGTGGTTCACGACATTACTTTAACAAATTCACCGCAAATAAAAAAGAATGAAACAACATCCTGTTTACACTGTCTTGATGCCATTTAGTAACCCACAAGAGTGGTTGTTACAGCTGTGATAGGCAAGTAAATCCTCACAACTGTGCCCTTCACAAATAATATGCAATTTGTTACCGGGATGATCAGAGTACTACCATCTGTAGCTCGCAACTTGCATTAACATCTTCAAAATTTACATATCGACGTAAATCAGACAAAAGCAAACTTTAAAGGCTAAAAATGGAAATTTAAGTATTTTTTGATGTCTTAAATCAGAATTCAAGCATTAGAACAGAAACCCAAAGAAAAATAATTTTTCTCGATTTTGGTGCAAAATTGTTGAAGAATGAAGCGCATTCTTAAACGATTTTTGATGACATTTTTTGTGACAGTTCAGTTGACATTTACTTATAACTGCCAGTGTGAAGGGCTTGTAATCTAAGGAAGTTGCGACATAGCCTTCTATCTTGGACTCTATTTTTATTTGAAATAGTAGTCTCAAACTTGCCAATTTATCGAAAATGTATAAGCGATTTTTTTCGATCATATATCTTCGTTGCGCCAAGGTCCAAGTTTAACAGTTTTTGATTTATAGGATCACAATTGACCACTATTTGATCATTGTTTGATCACTATTTGATCACTATTTGATCACTATTTGATCACTATTTGATCACTATTTGATCACTATTTGATCACTATTTGATCACTATTTGATCACTATTTGATCACTATTTGATCACTATTTGATCACTATTTGATCACTATTTGATCACTATTTGATCACTATTTGATCACTATTTGATCACAATTTGATCACTATTTGATCACTATTTGATCACTATTTGATCACTATTTGATCACTATTTGATCACTATTTGATCACTATTTGATCACTATTTGATCACTATTTGATCACTATTTGATCACTATTTCATGATTTCAAAACATCATAAAAGGCATGTTTTTGTCAATATTAGCAGAAATGTCTGATATTAAAATGTCACGTGTTATGGAATGCCTAATACGCTGTTATAAATTTAATTAAGCATACAAGTTGTTTAAAAAATTGTACATTGAAATATTTATTGAAAATAAAGAATATCGACGATGTCGACAACTAATTGCCATCAGTAAGGTAATCATCCAATGTGATAATTGTCATGTCACTGTTTTACCAAAGCCCAGCCCCAGTTCAATGAATTAGTAATATTACAATCAGTGGCGGCTCGTATGAATTTAAAATAATAATTTTATCATTTGTAAGTTCATTTCAAAACTTTGTGCAAGTGTAGTTATTATTATCATCAATATCATACTGTTTTCAAGCACTACAACTATTAATGAATAAATAAATGAATATTTTAGTTATTGTAATATTTGTTTTGTTTTTAATACGTTAAAAATCTTCTAAAAACATTATTAGTTAGTCAACTGACTTTTCTTCATTATTTTAAGATTATTTTTAAATCATTTTCAAAATTTGTCACACGTCAAATAAAATAATATATTTTTTAAATACCTTTTATTGACAAAAAACAAGTGAAATAAAATGTGTATTTTATAAGATCAGTCCCATCACTATACATAATATTACACAAATACAAAGTAGAATGAAAATATATAATGCGAGGCATTCTAATTTATTTAGATTTTTTTCAGAATCAATAGGTTTTATCTCTTCTTATAGAGTTTTATTTTTACTAAACATTTCATGTTAATATCGCTTTTTGTTTTTAATTTAGGATTTTTGTTGTTGTGCAAAATAAGATGATTTTAGTGAATTTAAGTAGGTCATTGTTTGTTTCACCGATCTGTTAACGTGTTAACATCTCTTTTTAGCTAGAGGCATCTCACTCCCGCGAGCTCACGCAGAAAAGTGAGCCAAAGAAACGCGATTATCCAGAGCGCAGAGGCGTACCAAAAACTAGAGATTGAAACGTATGAAAATAATAAAATTATTAAAATTGAATTTATATTTTTATGTTATTTATTTTAAAATAATGTTTTTTATGAAATGTAACTGTATGTTCACTGTACAAATGAACCAATGGAGAAACCGTCCCTGATTACAATATAACCTATTTGGATCTAATGTCAAAGAATACAGATTTTTACAGACTAAGAAACATCGGTAAGTCATGTTTTTTTTTATGTGACTTTAGATTTACTGTTGAGTTCTATCCTCTTTCTGTCCTTGCGAAAATAATAGACGTTCAGATTTTTGAGATTTTTAAGTATATCTTAATCATATTAATTCAGTTACAAAACAAAACTAATCCCAAGTACATACACTTCCTTTTTTTATAAATCATATTTTTAATAAATAATTACTTATCTGGGGATTTTGTTCGAAGATTTAATGTTGGTACAACTCGCTATCATTAGCTCGCTAAAAAGAAATATATACGAGTCTCACGGTGCGTAGACAATACGTCAGCTTACGTGGGCTAGTTTCTGGTATGATGACAACAAGCTCGCAAAATTTAAATAAGAGGGTGGTTTTAACGTTAAGAGTTAAAGACTAATAAGGTGGTATAAGTGGTAAATATAGACCTTTATCAATCCAATATTGAATAAAAAAGTTCTAAAAATTGTCCATTTAGTAGGAGACCTCAATGTAAACCAAGATGGAGTCTTATCAAGCCCGCAACAAATTTTTCATTAGTTTGTATTGACCTTGGGGATTTGTAGATAAATTTCATAATTCCATAGAATTTGGTAATTATGTGAGCCTACGAATTCCCATCTCGATTAAAGCTGGGTGGATCACAAGACGTAAAATGAAAAATGACATTGTAAATACACCGCTTTCCTTATCCCCACGTAACAATTTAATTTCAAGTGTTCGTTAATAAGCGTTGTGAACGGGCGAAATATGCAAATCGGAAAAATTTTAATTTCTGGCTGGAAAACTAAAGTCTTTGTTTCGTCCTGGAAACGCGAGCGGCGGTTAGACGGTTATAAATGTGAAATATGGTGGCTGAAAGAATGACATTCGCTGAAAACCGTACATTATATTCCAAGTCTCGTAAACAATAAAAAAATTGTATAGTCCGGGGGCAGTATTTAGATACGAAATTTAATAGTTAGGGATACAGGAATTTTACTTATTTTATTTATATTGTAATTCACGCAAATATATCAAAGAGCTATATAATTGTAGTAATATTTTATTAATAATACATAGAAAAATTGATAATTTACTTTAGCAAAATTTTACCGTCCAAATATTATCTACTGAAGGCCAAAGAAATAATTGTTAAAAATTTTATAACTTGTGAAGTGTACTAATAAATCCTGAGAACTTAAAGCGTGTTGCCAAAAGTCAACTTTTACGGTCCTAGTATTCCCATATAAATGTGCATTGTAGGAAGATTGAAATCGAAAAATAATTAGGTGTCTGTTCTTCATTGAATTGATCTCTTGTGGTATTCCTTTGGGCACAGTATTGGACCCATTATTATTCCCTCCATATATAAATAATTTATTAAAGATCAATTTCACCGGAAACATTATGAGTTTCGCGAACGATACTGTCATGTTCTACGAGCACTCGAATAAAAGTGATTTAAAAAGTCAAACGGAAATGGATTTTAGAAAAATAAACTTTGAATTCAACACAATCTTCTTACAATAAATATTAAAAAATGCAATATTTACCATTTGTATCGTTTGAAAATAATGGTTACCCGACAAATACGGTGTGACAAAAGCGCCCCGACAAATGCGCTTCCCGACATATGTACCCAAAATTTTTTTGTTTTTATTCTTTTTTTAAATGATTACTGGTAGATTTTTTTTAGGTTTTCAATTAATTTTTTCCCTCTTGAGGGCTCGGGAATGAATTGCATTATTTCGTAGGGGAATGTTGATTTAATCTGAAAAACTCATTTTAAGATCAATTTACTAAATTTCTTCTATACAGAGTGATCCATAACTGAGGGTTGAACCAAACTTATACTCTTTTAAACCAAACACCCTGTAGGTAGGTACAGATAACAGATTTGGTTTTCACATCGTAAAACAATTTTTGCATGTTCATTCATTTGCTATGATGTTAAGGTTCGATATTCTCAATTTTTTTAATGGAACACTATGTATATGTTATACCACTAATTTAAAAATTAATTTCTTCATTTTTTATTTTTTTGGCATTTCCTATCCTCAGACGTATTTTCTCGAGATTTTGATAGTTTTATCATTACATTTTTTTACCACAATTTTCGAATTGGCTTTTGAAAATATGGACCTATTTAGGATAAAATACTAAAATTTTTGTTAATCCATTTGTCAGAAGTAATGGATGGTTTTCTATTCCGTCGACATCACAAGTAATATAAACCATGTTAAATAAAATGCAAAAATACTCTCAAAGAAATAAACTCATTCATTCATTATTTAGTAAGGGTTTGAAAAAATGGAGAAAACGTAACCTCTCGTTTTGAAACATCCTATATACAACATAGTAAATGAAAGAAAATTGCAAAACATTTTTTGGAACTTTAAATCAATTAAAATTGTTTGACGTTGTTATGTGTAACTATCTACGTGTTTGCTTTAAAAAAAGTATAGGTTTGGTCAGCCTCTCATTTATGGACTACCCTGTATATTTAAGGGTAATTATAAAATATGGTTACACAACTTTTCTATAAAATATGTCTTCGTATCTCCAATAATAAAACTGCCAACGATCAATTACGCACTGATGGGATACCCTGTATATGTATAATAGGCTAACAAGCTGTATTGGTATCGTTGGATAGGTAAACTTATAATGAATTTTACATTTAAATAATATACATGGCATTGCGTTTAAAAAAATTAAGTAAATTGAATTTAAAATTAGCCATATTTAAGACATGTTTCAAAAGACTGTCTTTATTTTAAACAATTTAAAAATTATTACTATCCTACCTAAAGGATGATAATTATATTTAGGATCTGCATCATTTCACAAAAAAATTAACTGCTTGGCAACCCTGTATTATTTTCTAAAAATATTCTTGTGTTAAATACATTATGTGACAAATCTAAAATAAAAATAAAATACAGGGTGTTTCAATTAAAAATTACATTTTTATTTGCTAGGCAAAAGCGTAACACCCTGTATATCCAAAAATATTTATAAAATACGCCTTTATAAGATCCATAAAACTTTTATTTAAAACTTGTTTGCGTGTCTATAATACAAATTGAAATATAGAGCAATTACGCATTAATGGGTCATCCTGTATATAAGTTCAACATAAAATTAAAAACCTTCGTGTTGACCATTTAAAATTAAATTATTTTTTTAGGACGTATATGTCGGGGTGGCGCATTTGTCGAAGGCGATTAAGTCGAGAAGCGCATTTGTTGGGGCGCTTTTGTCGGGGCACATTTGAAGGGTCACCGAAAATAATCTACCCAATTTTATTATTTAAGAAATAGATCAGTTTACTAAGATTAGATTAGACATATTATTATTAGTTGATATAGATTTATTATGAGATTTTCATATTAATTCGGTTATACAAAAATAAGGGGTATGTTAGGGAAATTAAGATACCACAAAAACAGTTTAACTGAAGCTCACCTTAAGATGCTTTACCATGCTCAGTTATCGAATCACAGAATAGGGTAGAGTAAGTAACTTTTACCGAAAACATTTGGATATACGCATACGGCATACGGCAAAAATCGTGCTCAACCCACAAACTAGTTATTTAAATTATTAGTGCTGTTTGACATTTGACAAATTTTCTGTTCATAAATAATATTTTCTAAGCAAAATAAAATTAAACTAAGACATGTTTTTCATTAGTATGAAAAGATAATTAAATGAAGAGCATTTATTCGAAAAAACTGCAGTTCAAAAATGTTGTTCTTATCTAGCATTAAGAATATTTTCAAAAATATCGGATCCAATAAAAAATATAAAACGATACAAACACATTAAAACCAAAATTAAAAAAATGGATAAGAGAAAGTGATTACAATTTTCCAGAATTTTTTTTGAGCGTGTCCACAAGTCATGTGGCAGCTGCTTGGCACAATGTGGCAGGTCTACTAATTACTGTCTCAATCATAGATAAATTAATATGTAAGATAAACCGCTTAAATGCACGGCACTGGTAACACGTTTAGTTCCTCAGCATTCTATTTGGAGCCACAATCGCAATAAGATGAAAGCAATGTTGCCAATTTCCATAAACTTTCATGAGATTACAGTTATTTCAAACATCTTACTTTGATTTTGTCAAGCTCGATACCATCCATACAATGGCATACTATTGCATACTATTGCTGGGTAATTTTAAAGAGAGGTTTGACAACTAAGTTGATAACCTCGTAAACAGAATTGCAGAAGGCAAAATGGGCGAATTACAATTAAATAAAAGCTATTTTCATGATGTATCCCCTCAGGGGAAATATTGTTGTTATTTTATGATTATGATGTAAGTTCCATAGGGTTATTTTTTAGGTTAAAAAGATTCATAAGTGCTGATTTGATGTAATTAGTAAGTATTAACAATTTAATCTAATATTAGGTGTTAGATTTGTTTAAGGACTTTGTTTATCATTGTTTTCTTAGCCTTAACGAAATATAATTTCATTTTGAATCTATTTCCAATTCTTTTTGAATATATTTGTACCAATAACAAAACATGTCTGGCCCGGGTAAATCGTCGAAAGGTAAAGCTAAGTATTGTGTAGCTCCTAATTATTGTTTAAATAAGTGTTCTAATATTCAAGCTCTGGGTATTCAAATAAAACCTTTTTTCATTTTCATGTTAATATTCCTGAAAACTGGTTTAAGAATTTAAATTTAACTTTAGATAATAAAACTTGCTATCTTTGTGAAGATCATTTTTTGCCAGTCTTTTAGCAAAATTGCCCCAAAACGTAAACAACTAATTGTAAATGCTGTACCAATTTTATTAGATAAATAGTACATTCAGTTTAACTATACCCAACTAAACTCAACCCGAGAGTCAGATAGAAGAAAATGTTGAGGCTAAAAAACATTCACACCAGCATAAAATAGATTTGCTTACCTATCCACAACGAAAAACAAGATATGAGTTGCAAACAGGGGCAGCTTGTGACCAAAATGTTGGGGGTTCACAGTAGCAGAATATAAATCCCGGTACAGATATAGGTAAAAAGCTGTCAGTGTTTTAGAAAGGTATATTATAAACTTTCTAAAACACTAAAAGTTTTTTCATACATCTGTACTGATACCTATATTCTGTCACTGTGAACCACCCTACGAGCCGCTACTGGTTGCAAACTTAAACTTAGTATTAGTGATAAACAATTTGATTAACCCTCAAAATAAAGAAAAACTGTTTTGTAACAAATAAATAAAAGTAGAGTCAAAAATTAAACTCCTAAAGAGAAAAAGCTTAATTTTATTAATAGAAAACAAAATATTAGAATTTGTAAGCTAGAGAAAGCTTAGTTTTTTCAAAAATATAAGAATTTTAGACAAATTAAAAATAACCTGTACTTATAAGAATAATAATATTTGTTCAATAACACTTTTTTTTTGTTTTTATAGATCAAAATTTATACATCGAAATATGGTCCATTTTCCAAGAATAAGAGGAAACTACTACTTATTTCACTTACAATTACTGTTTTTAATATTGAGTACATGTTATGTATGTAATAAACGTTTAAATGCACCTTACTTGTATTAAATGATTAAACTATACCTGTTTCAAGTATTTTTTTAATTTTATTTATTTATTTATTTATTTATTTATTTATTTATTTATTTACGGGCAAAGCCCAATTCAGTTTACATACAATAAAATACAATATAAAATAAAAAATACAATAAAATAGAATAGTGATATCATAAAAATTAAATAAAATATAGAATAAAATGGTTAGATAAAACAGTGGACATTAATGTACAGAACAGCAAATAAATTACAATGTGTTAAATGAAAACTATGGAATTGCTTGAGACGTTCAAATATTCAATGTAAGTAAGTGGTTCTTAAATCCTTGAACAGAACTGTTAAAAAGTCGAATATCATGAAGAGAGTTAGCTAGTCTAAGTGTTCTAGGAATAAAAGTATTAAACGCATAATTGTAACGGTGAAAAGGTACATGGAATGTTTGAATTTGTCTAGTAGTACGTGACGGCACAAAAAGATTAATTCTGGAAAGGAGGTCGGGGCAATTACACCTGCCATTGATAATATTGGACAGTATGGTAAGATCTTTTCGTTTCCTACGAACTTCCAGAGAAGGTATGTTTAAATATTGTTGCAATTCCGCATAATTGTAATACATGTTAAACTTGAATGCTATGTATCTAAGAAAATTATTTTGAACTCCATCCAGTTTACTTTTATGAATTAAGTAGTGTGGGAACCAGACTGAGGAGCAATAATCAAGTTGTGTCCTAACTAAAGAGAAGTATAGCATTTTAATTGTGTTTATATTAGTGAAGTCTTGAGTTGTCCTCTTGACAAAGCCCAGCGTTTTCATTGATTTTTGAACTGTAGCAGTGATATGGCCATTAAAGCTCATGGAAGAGTCAAAGGTGATCCCTAGATCCTTAATTTGATCGACAGGGTCCAAAACATGTTGAAATAAACTATAATTATAAGTTATTAAATTATGGCTGCGACAAAATCGGATAATGTGACATTTGTTAGTATTTAGATCCATGCCATTATTAGAGCACCAACTTTCTAGTTTATTTAAATCCAACTGCAAAATCTGAGTGTCGGCATAGTCATGAATGATCTTGAAGCATTTCAAGTCATTTGCAAACAATAGGGCTTTAGTGTTAGGAAAGCAAATTATGATGTCATTAATAAACAGGTTGAATAGTAGCGGTCCTAAGTGAGACCCTTGAGGAACACCCGAAGTAATTGGGAAAATTTGGGAATAATGATGATTTACTCGAACCTGTTAAGTCCTATTTGTTAGATAACTACCGATCCATTGTAAGACAATCCCATCAATACCATATAAATTTAGCTTATGAACGAGAAGATCATGGTTCACCTTGTCAAAGGCCTTGCAAAAGTCTGTATATACAGAATCTACCTGTAGACCCTTCTCCAAAGCTTCAGACAGAAAGTTAGCATATGTTAATAAGCTTAGTTCAGCAGATTTGCCCGGCGAAAAACCAAATTGTTGGGAATTTAAGATATTGGAGCAGTCGTGAGTTAGAAAATCAGTTATTATACTTTCAAAGATTTTTGGGATTGTGCTTAGGATGGAAATGGGGCGATAATTTATTACATTAGATTTGTTACCCGATTTGTAAATGGGAGTAACATAAGAGAGTTTCCAAAAGTCAGGAAATTCACCTGTGCTCAGTGATTTGTTAAAGATATGAAAAAGTGGCCTAGATAACGCAAAATTACATTTTTTGAGAAAAATGGGTGGAATTCCATCGGGACCTGACCCTTTATGTCAAGTGTTGACAGCTTAACATAGATCTTGGAAATTTGGATAAAATAAGAAGATACACATGTTGCAGATTGGATTTCACTTCCATTTAAATTTAGCGTTTGGTTCGTGTATACAGAAGAAAAGTGACTAGCAAATAGATTGGCATTGTCATTACCGCAGGAACCCACTGTATCGTTTAATGTCATCGAGTCAGGTAAAGAATTATTTTCTCTCTTATTTTTTACAAATTTCCAGAACGCTTTAACAATTTTACAACTGAATTTTCAGTACGGCTTACATAACTAGCATAACACTCTTTTGATAACATTTTGCATTGAGCTCTGAGTTGACTGAAATAATTGTAATGTTCAGGAGACTTAGTACATTTATAAGTTTTATGGGCTAACTTTTTATCGCGTAACAACTGTCTAAGCTGCGGAGAATACCAACAAGGAAATGAACTTTTACCAATTTTTTTCACTGGAACAAATTGTTCTATCACTGAAAACATTACATCGTAGAATATGCACACCATATCGGAAAGTTCTTTACCATGAAGAAGGCCACCCCACTCAATTGCGTCCAGACTGGCGTATAGCTGAGAAATCTGCATTATGAAAATCATAGTAGTATTCTGTTCCAGAGGTTATGTTTTTATTTTTAGTATAAATATTTCTTTATTTATATTTTTTGTAGTTTTATTACATTAAAAAACTAATATTTATGTTAAATACAATATTTTAATTTAAATATTAGTTTTTATTGAGTAATGAATTCCAAAAAATGTAAATAAATAACAAAGTACATTTGAATGAACCGCGGGAAAACTAGACACTCTTCTTTTTATTTTATTCTTCTCTGCTGCCTTTAACTGTCAAGCCAATTGTATAATGTGCGATGGTGGCTCCAAATAGTATACTGAGGAACTAAAACGTGTTACCAGTGCCGTGCATTTAAACGGTTTGTCTTACATATTAATTTCTCTATGGTCTCAACACTAAAGGTACCATTTGGGTAGGCGCGTCAGGAGGCAAGCGACCAATGAACCGACCCCAAGGTCGAGTAGGACAACAGGTGCATAAATTTTACGCTTCGTACATTTGGCAAGCTTGAAGTGTCGCGCGACATTTACAGGAATAACCATTCGAGGGAACAATCAGCGTTGCCAGACCTACTATTTTCACGTAGATCTACTGTTTTTGTTTCTAGCAAATTTTGTTCTTAATTTATTAAGTTTGCCTCATTCTTCAGCAAATGGTTAAAGAATATTTTCTCTAGTAAATTTTCTGCAGTAAAAGCAGCGTAATAAGCATCCACTACTCTAGGTTGGCTCCATAAAAAAAACATCAAGATAATCATTGTTTTTATTTAAAATGAAACACAGAATTAATAGGGCATCATAAAAAGAACATGCACACTACGATTTTGAATTATCTGATTCAGACAGAACTAAAAGAAGTAGGTACCTATTATTTTTCATTGTTCTTTTTTTGTTTCCGTACGTTAAGCATATATTAAAAATGTTATTTGTTTTTATTCTTTGTTTACCTTCTAATTTGGGTCGACAAAAAGTTTATTTTTCGTTTCTTATATACTTGTTTTTTTATTTACTACTGCAAATTTTAATTATTTCGCCCTATATTAAAATCTACTGTTCAGATCTACGGTTTTTTTTACCCATACTGTTTTCAAATCTGGCAACGCTGCCTAGATCGAAAGAAATTTCCGACCGAATCACCCCAAAAAAAAAGCGATGCCGAGGACAGTGACCTCGAGTGCGATACGCAGCAAAGCTTTGCACCGAGAAGTGTCCAGCACGACACTTCTCGGTCGTGTCGCGCCATGCGAAATGTGTTTCATATAATTGTATGTATTTTAGATGTGAAGCGACACTTCTCGGTCGTATCGGCGGTCGTATGTCGCGTCGGCGGTCATCTGTCGCGACTACCGAAATGGTACCTTAAAAGTAAACCTCCGTAATAGTGGTCTCCACAGTTACCGTCCACATTTGGTGTTTGGTGCTTTTTCTAATACCTGAGCACCGATGCACCCGACTGGAATAGTGCTGTCATAAATTGGGATAACAAATGGAATACAGGCGTCTTATTTGTCTCTAAACAAAAGTTTTTGAGAATTGGCATTACTTTGATTTCAAGTTGCAGTCTATTATTCATTCAGTTATCTACAGTGTATAATCTTCAACAAGTTCCGCAGTGGAACCACAAATTTATAAATATTTACCTCCCTTGCGGTCATACCGCTAACTTCCTCAGTAGCTGTAGGTTGTTTTCTAATTTTGTTGATGATGATGAATCTTTTGTCCTTGAAAATAATACCGATGAAACAGTAATAATTGATTTAGACAGCGATTAAGAATCAGTTCCAAAACCGAAGTGGCGAATACACTCACTCGAAGTTCACGTTTTCATTTAAATAGGTCCGTCTAAAGCTGCCCATCACAATAAAGTCAGATATGCCCACTGGACTACGAAAAAAACAACTGCATAGAAGTAGATGGCACTAATACTCATATCAAGTTGGCATGTTTACTATAACTGAAGAACTTTTTAAATTGTAATCTTATTTAATTTCCCTATAAACTGCAAAAGTAAGGCCCGAAACATTTACATTTAGAATTTCAGGTTTTCATTTCACGTTATTAAACGCAATTTTTATACACATACGAGTAAATGTATTTTATTCTAAATATGGTGACACTGTATGTACATTTCTGTTTACTTACACTTTCTTCTGTATTGTTCGTTCTACAATTTGGCATAACCCCGTATTCAGCTAGTCCAAAAACCGAGCGAAATAATTTACAAACCATAAAATTTCTCGCCTTTCACTCGGGTGCCGGTGTGTGGGGGCGGTTTCGTAACTTTCCACAATGAAAGTATATCCCGATTTTGTCAAGAGTTTTCAACCTTTAACAAAACGGTTGTGCAATTGTTTCCAGCGACTTTGCAATTCATATGCACAATGGGCGACATTGTTTTTTTTTGTTTTTCGTGTGTTTTCGCTCCGTGTTTTCGCAGTTGTCGGGATTCTGGATTTTATAATAGTTGGCTTTGCCGTGAATACGAAATTGGTAATTCGTTTCGCTAAAACGGTTTCTGGAAATGTTTTAATGAGTTGATAATTGCTTCGAGATGTTTGCTTCTTTATTTCGTTCGAAATATTAAAACAATATACAGTATGTTCCCAAATGAAGTTCAGAAGGGTTTATTTGTGATTTTACGACAAAAAGTAATTCTTCATAATTAAATTGTGCTCGTGGACAAAATAGGTTATCATAAATTTTACTTAATATGTACATAATGGAAAAAACGAAGAAAAGAGAGGAAAATCGGTTTAAACTATCAATTATTGATATAAATTCAGTTGAAAGTCTATAAATATATAAAATAATGAAAACTATTTTTTGTACCTCAAAGAGGAAACAAAGTTAATGAAAAATTGAAAAAAATAGTTACGAGCTGGGTTTTCGAACTTATTCGTATTTAACGCACACTGACTTAACCCGGCTAATTTAAGTTTAGTTTACGTGCTTTTATCATAAATATATCATGTATTTAAGACTAATTTGTTGAAAATCTTCACCTATCTATCTGGATTCAACACAAACATCAAGAAATATTTTTGTCCTAAAGCAGGACATTTTCACTTTCCTATCTGTATAGAGATTAGAGATTAGGACAGTATAGGAATCATAATTTTTTTCGACCTCCAGTTTTTGACGGATTTTTAGGTTCTGGGGTCCCCTAAATCCGTTTGGACTATTTTGTGTGTGTGTGTGTGTGTGTGTGTGTGTGTGTGTGTGTGTGTGTGTGTGTGTGTGTGTGTGTGTGTGTGTGTGTGTGTCTGTGTGTGCTTGTGTGTGTCTGTGTGTGCCTGTGTGTGTCTGTGTGTCCGTATTCACCATAACTCATGAACCGATACAAAGAAAAACACCAAAATTTAAACTTAAGCTTTATTTCGGCGTCCAATGATCAGATTAGATTTTAGGCAGAGTCAGAACATCTGGGGGGTACTTTATGAGTGGCCATTTTTATATTTTATGGAATATATCTGTTATTTACGTTTGGAGAAGAAAATTCTTTAAACAATTTACTTAAAATATTATTATCAATATTTTTTGTTTTATACAAAATTTTCCTAAAATGGACCGTATTCGAGATATTTGAGAAAAGGTGTAAATTTCTAATTTTGAAGAAAACTCAAAAAACGGATAAAGGAAAAAACATTAAATTTTAAACTTAAGTTTTATTTCGGCCTGACATGAAATGATTAGATTTTGGACAAAGTCGGAACATCTGGGGGGTACTTTATGGGAGGCCGTTTATATATTTTATGAAATATATCTGTTATTTATGTTTGGAGAAGCAAATTGTTTAAATAAAAGTTACTTCTAATATTATAATCTATAATTTTTGCTTTATGTCAAATTTTCTTGAAATGGTCCGTATTCGGGAAATTTGACAAAATGTGCAAAATTCTGATTTTTAAGAAAATTGTTAAACTAAAAGTTGTTTTCGATATCGATCTCTATAATTTTTGTTTTCACATAATTTTTCTAAAATGGACCTTAATGGAAAAATTGGAGGAAGAGTGCTAAATTTAAATTTTTCAGTATTTTCGTTTTCAATGAATATCTATAGAAAAATGTTTCGAGTTAGATGTATGTGGAAAATAATGTATATATTTAGTTTATCCTCTAAACATTTATAGAGGTGCTGCAATAGGTTGTACAAAATAACCGGAAAAAGCCTGTAATAACTAGATAGGAAAGTCATGTGTTGGACACATCAGATTTTTTATTATGTGGTTAAAGGGAAACTTCAGGTACCTAATATTTATTATTAATAAACTTAATTAAAAGTCTGTATTCTTATTTTCATATTCTGAAGTAAATATTGTGGCATTTTGTAAATATTTACACCGACATAAAATTGTCACAGTGCAGAATGCAGTTTGACTCTAGACATAAAATGTTGCAAAATTTTAATAATGTAAATTTGTAGATATCCATTTATCGCAAGAAACAAAATTTTAGGACACACGCTTGAAAAATAAATAAAGCTTCCGTTTTGATTTTGACATGCAACTATATAAATTGCAATTTTCAGGGGACTTTTTAGCAAATTTCATTTTTAATATACACCATCACACGCTATATGAAATAAAAAAAATAATGCTCACAAATAAGAGAAAATCGAATTTATAATTGATACAAATTTATCTATAAACAGCGAACACCACGACAAAGTTGCCAACTGATTAAAAAAAATCTCATAAATGAACTGAAATTTAAAGAAACAGTCAATTTAATTAAATCGGTTTTATAAAAATGCTTAAACAAATATAGATTATGTATACATATTGGTAGACACAAATTTCGCTACATAAAAAATGGTCTTTCGCTATATTTGGCAACATTGGAAAAAAAGTCCTACCCAGGCACCTTTTACAAATATCCTCCAGACGGCGAATCGCTTAGCTTGAACCGCGGATTCACATTTACATATCACGGCAGTGCCCTCTGTTGCCAGTTCTACGGGATTAACAGTATATCTACTATTTTTATTACTTTTCTGTTTCAATGTTTTTAGTTTAAAATCTACTTTTTCATTGAATATCAATAAAAATTAGTATATGTATATTAATATTTTTATGAAATAATTTTTACGCTTTTCAAGTGCTGATTTTTCCAAATCAGTTAAAACCATTTATTAATATATTTTTTCTTTTTTACAAAGAAATTTTATTGCTTTTAAAATTTAAATTATTTTACACGTTCACTGTTTTCACAAAAATAACCATGGCTTTTTAAATACATTATAATAATTGTGTTCAGCACTTTTTATTATTTATACAGTGTCCCAAAACTACTGGGACATAGAGCTACCATGTATTGTAGAGGTCAAAATAAGTCAATTGGACTCAATTTATATATACCAAAATGTACCGTTTGTCCACGAGAAGAGTTCAAAGTATGCTGTTCTGAAATACGTCGAACACATTTAATGTAATTTGACAAAAGTATATTTTAGAAGATTACCCTTCTTTCAGTAATTTAAGAAATTGGAGGAATTGTAGAAGGGCTAAAACCACCCTCACTCCCTGGTATTTTTTTTAGTTTTCTAAGATTGAAAGCATAATAAGCATCTTCATTTTATATTTTTGTAAAAACTTCGGATTTCGCATAGTTTCGAAGGAAAAATATTTTCTCCACTAGTGATAACCGACAAGTTTAATTGTAGTACAAAATTTAGTTGGCCGTGTACACAAAAACAAAACAAAAGTAATGATTTTGACTGCAAACAAACGCATAATCGTCGTAAATGTTTCAATGAATTACTTTTATAGTAAGAAAGTTATCCATATCTCAAATGTGGTTTAATAATGGTCGATAAAATTGTCCATAGCGCGGCACAGTAATAGTACAGTAGTGTACAGTAATAGTGAATGTAAATTCCGAACGGTATCAGTTGTTAAGGGGTTGAAATCAGCACGCGAGACGTAAAATATTGTTACAAAATGTCGGTACAGTAGACCACAGTAAGACTACTGTACCGACATTTTGTAATAATATTTTACGTCTTACGTGCTGTTTTCAACTTATATTTACTATTATTGTATACTATTGTACTATTATTATGCCGATCTATGGACAATTTTGATATCGCGTTCTCACAATGTTATTAAACTTCTCTAACTCCGCCCTTCGGGTTGAGATACTCTATGGTCACTACCATACCGAAGACCAGGCCTACAAGGGCCAGTTTCAAAAACCGTAAGTGTACGAAGGCCAAGAGAATTCTGAGCCTAAAGGTCCTCATCTTATAATTTTATACAACTAGTTTCTAAAAAAAAGGTCACTAGCTTATAATAAACCAGGTCTTTAATACCTAAATGCCACTTTGTTACTGAAAAATGTATAGTTTGACGTAGGCGGGCCAAATTGGTAAACGAACAAAGGGCCAAGAAATCGACAATGGCTAGCCGTATGTTGTGCATGCCTGCCGTAGAGCCTTATTTGGATACCGAAGATATATTTGGTGACATATTTGAACCTTTTTTATGCACCTCCTAGCTCATGCCTCATCAAGAAGCTGACATTCCAGAAGATCGATATCTACTTCGTTTCATTTCCTGTTTATTCTACGTAAATATTTCTTCACAAACTCATGTCCTAAGAATTTACATTTAGAATTTAAATTTGACATGATACATCTTCAACTCACCCGAAAGGATCACCCGTCCACTGAGTTCACTCATGACTCTTAACATATTGCTGTTCTTTCTGTTTTCTAAATTTTAATTATCCCTGATGATGGTCTCTGACCGAAACTAGTCGCTTTCTACCACTATCTAGTAAATTTTTTGTTGTTAAGATATAGTGATTTTCATTTCCATTAATTTACTTTAAATTTCCTTTTAGTTGCTATTGTGTTTTTATAATACGATAAACATTACTGCTTAATTGCTATAGCTGTTACTTTGGCAGTTATTGAATATAGATTTTTATTTTATTGAGCAGACCGTCATATAATTATTTCTTGGATACTGACAAGGTAACTGCCTCGAAAGCGTTCGCGTATATCACAAGAGATATCGAAACCGGACAATTCCAATTCACTAAACTTTTGCCCAAATCTAAAGACGTCTTCGAAAAATAGGAAGGTTGAAGCAAAAATGAACGCTGGAAGACGTCGACAAGCTAGAACACCGATTTCGGAAGAAGATGTTCATCAAATGATTTATAACATTATTGAATTTTTAATTAAAGAAAATATTAAAATATAAATAAACAAAAAATTATTCGGTTTACAAAAGTCTGTGGCAACAAAAACTACGTTTAGATGCCAATTCTCAAAAAAAAATTCTGAGACTAATACTAGAACTTTGCAACGAGGGACTGGGATTCCAAAAAGCACTGTCAGTCGGATCTTTAGCGATCAATTTATTATTGCAATTTGACCACGTATCAAGTTGACTACGTTTGTGACAAATTATTGTTCGGAGCGAAGAGTAGTCGACAACGGATTTCACACTAATATCTTGTTTACTAAAGAGTCTTGTTTTGCAGGTCACGGCATGCCGAACCAACACAATTAACATATTTATGTATATTGAAAATTCACATAATATTAAAAGGTAGACATTATCAACGATAATTTAAAATTTGGAATTATTGACAATTTTTTAGTTGGACTGTTCCGATTGCCTTACCGTCTGGATGGTACTAGTTGCCTTCATAACACACCTTCCAGATAATATTCTGGACCCTTATGAAAGACCGGCATCTTGCAGTTAGTTATCTATATCGCCACTACATAAGAGTAATGAGAAGTGCGTTGGTGGTACTGTTAATGATGATATTGAAAAACCCATCAATAATCCATCGTACGAAAATTTTTCTAAAACAGTACACAATGTGAGCAGAAAAATGCTATTTAATATAAGCCCAATTACTAATATACAGCTAGCACTACCAGAGTAGTAATCATTCATATGTGAGCTCTACAATAATTGAAGAAAATCTAAACTGCATTTCAATCCAAAAGTCTTGTCTTCCGAAATCGTATTCTCTTCAAGAAATGCCATTATCAGAATAATTTATTAAAATGTTGTCTACATCATCTATTAATACGTATGTAAATATATAATTTTGAACATTATTTTAAAACCAAATAACAGTAAAAATCTGACTCGATTTTCTGAAAAATCTCCAAATTTTGTAACCAATTATTATCAAACACGGTCCAAAAATAGACCAATCACAGATAATAATTTAGTTGTGGAGCCATCAACTTTTACTCAAGAACTTGATAATATTTTGCGTTCTTATTCTGTTAACTTATCCGAAAGCTCTTGGGACGAATTTGTCTTATCTGCAGATGATAGTAATGATGACGACGATGACAGATCTTCGTCTGGTAGTGAATCCGAAATATGCATTGGATATGTTCAAAGGAAATATTAAAAAAAAAATAAAGAAAATTTCAATATAATGAATATAAAAGAAAAATTACAAACTTATTGTACGGTTAAAAATTTTTGGCAGATTGCTTATATTACACACATTGTGAAAAATTTCCATTGGGATCTCAAAATACGTAAGAAACGAGGTCAGTTAAATCACAGTTTAAAGAATAATATATATTCTTTAAACTGTGGTTAAATAAAGGAAATGTTTTAGATTTCTCGAATATTGTTAAAGACTATCGCAATTTACGCAAGGTTGTCACAATTTAATTGACATATTTCTTACAACTTCCGAGATACCAATGGTCATCAGCGAATTTATAGCACTATTGATGTTAATTCTATACAGGGTGATTTCAATCTTTTCAAATAAATAACTTTTTCAAATAAATACATTTTTTAAATAAATAACTTTTTCCAATAAATAACTTTTTTAAAAAACTCCAAAAATAAAAAAAATCGTAACGATTTAGCTCTGATGATCTCGGTGACCATGCAAGAAAGTTACGTAATAAAAAAATTCAAATCTGGGCCTATCATTATTTTATGGGAGTTTTTAAAAATTACTTTCCCG
This sequence comes from Psylliodes chrysocephalus, assembly GCA_927349885.1. Taxonomy (NCBI): domain Eukaryota; kingdom Metazoa; phylum Arthropoda; class Insecta; order Coleoptera; family Chrysomelidae; genus Psylliodes; species Psylliodes chrysocephalus. The sequence continues at coordinate 17,247,145 of OV651816.1, forward strand.
AATAAGTGTATCTGTTGAAATGGACCAGTTGCATGGCTACCAGACCTACATCCTTATTATTTTTTATTTAGTTTTGAATTTTTGTTTAAACGTTTATTTTAATGAATACAAATTAAAAAAGAAGTATCAACTTTGTAGTCACCCTACCCTGTTTACTATATTTTTGTTATTTTAACAGTTGACTGTTGGTATGTACCTACCAACCAAAACTAGAACAAATTCAAAGAATAGCATAACAGGATCCATGAAAACCACACCAGCTAGAGCCACGGAAGTAATTCTTACTCTCACTGCTCTTGATATTTACATCTGATGACAATGACACGAACTCGCACGGTTGGAATAAAATATGATGACAATACGTGGTAGCTCTATATTAGGGTGATTTTTTTTTCGACTATTTTTTGTTTTTCGCTCCCGTCCTGAAATTTTTTTGAAAATGCTTCAAAAAAAATTCCCTGTAAGTTTGAGCCCTTAATATTAATATTAAGTCCTCGACCAAGGCGTGCAAAGATTTTCCATTTAAAATACACGTAAAATTAGGGTTTTTTCTTCAGATTTATATACCTTAGCGGCATTTCATGGTATTATTTCGATCATAGACATGTATTTCTCCAAATTAAACGCTCTACAAAAGTGTCCATTGCGGCGATGTCGTTACTCACATCGATGAGGTAGTACGGGTCACTAAATCGATTTTTTTTTATAAAATTCACGTTATTTTCGACCCTGTCATAATTGAGAAGATTTATATAGAAAAAATGTAAATGACAAAGTTGTAGGATATTTAATTTACTACAAAAAATGTCCTGAGAACCAAATCGCTAAGATCGAGATTCGAGATGTTAAGCCTTGAATTAATTTTACTGTAAAATTTTTGCCGATTATTGACTAAAACTTTTTGAAATCATGTTTTTTTTTGTATTATCACACTTTTTGTTTAATATATTTTTTTAAAGTTGGAATACTAGAATATGATTAATATTTTACATCGTTAAAGCTCATATTTGAAGAATCTTTAACAAATAAAGGACACTGCCCGAGTTGTTACGGACTTATTTTTCAGTGTAAAAATGCGAGTACCTATGTTATAAATTGTATAGCATTGTTCCTTAATCATATAAACAGTAGATTATGCATAACGCATACTGTTTAATACAGCAAATGTTTTGTTCCATCATCTCGAGAAAATTTCAACTAATGTTATTATTTATCCCACACTAGATATATGCGGGTACCAAGCCAAAGACAAGAATCTCACTGAGCTTAGGTAAACATGCGACAGTATTCCAGGCAGAAATAGCAGCAATACATCATTGCGCAATAGATGTATTAAGACAAGACAAATGGAAAAACCATTGTCATATACTCAGTCAAGCGACGTTAAAGGCACTCAGTTCCATGAAGGTACAGTCAAAGCTTGTGTGGGACTGTTTGGAAGCCCTAATAGAGCTGGGTAGTCAAAACAGACTAACCTTAGCCTGGGTACCAGACCAAAGAGGACATAAGGGCAATGAAGAGGCTGATTCACTAGCCCGAGAAGGAGCCTCAAAGGCTCTTATTGGCCCAGAACCCTTCTGTGGTGTAACAAAAACAACTATCAGAACATGCTAAAAGCAGTGGATGTTTAAAAAATCTCAGGAGTGGTGGAAAAACTCTCCAGGACAGGGACAGGCCAAATAGTTCATAAAAGGACCATCGGCTAAACTCACCGAGCATCTACTAAGCCTTAATAGGAAAAATACTAGAGTACTAGTAGGTCTATTAACAGGGCATTTTAGGCTTAACAAACATATGTATAATATCGGTCTGACAGAAGAGACCTTGTGCCGATTTCGTCAAGAAGAGGAGGAAACGGCAGTACACGTATTGTGCTACTGCGAAGGTCTAGCAAGTAGCAACCAAGGGCAACTAGCTATACCAGAGAACTACTTCCCAGTCTATGAAGTCTACTACAAAAAAGACCGAATTAGACAAGTTACTCTAAATAACGATTCAAGGATATCCACAATAGATCTGAAAAAGTCGAGGTGGGGGAGCCCACGTGGCCCACAGTCCTAATTAAATCTAATCTAATCTAATCTATATGCGGGTGAAATAAAAATTAGTAGAAGTAGAAAACCTTTGTATAGGTGAAACATAAATCTCTTAAAGTATGTCGCATATTGTTGCAGGTACACGCTAAACTCGGTTAAATAAACTATGTGCTTATTGAATAATATACTATAAATCATTAATGATTAGTTAGAAAATGTTTGATTATTCGTACGCGCTATAATTTAGAAAAGTATAATATTGTTTTATATAACTAAAAAGTTCACTGGTTTATTCGGTCGGTTTTATTGTTTTTATAAAAACAATAAAAACAATACAAACCATGAAAACAATAAAAACGACCGAATAAACCAGTGAACTTTTTATTTATATAAAATTCTACTACAGTCAGGAAATAATCTTTTTTCCTATAATATTGTTATTAAATTCCTCCCGTGTGTCCATTCCGATTTATTTAAAACATATTCTAAAAAAAATCAGCTAAATTTTTAATTTTGATACCAAAGAGCAGAATTTTCTGAAAATTCATTACCAACAAAGCATAGCTTCCTGTATTATTGAATGGCATATCTCCATACTAAGTTATGCACGATATCCTTGTAATAATTTCAATAAAGCCTTCACCCGGAATGTCCATGTGGAAACTATATTCGGGATCATTCGATTGGAGAAAGTTATTGCACGGCAATCCTTGCGTTCCAACCCTTTCCAGTTCAAATATGTCCAGGATTCGCATACCGCATACCTACCAGTTTGAGCTTTATTTATTTATATTGGAGCTGTATGAGAAGAGGAAGTCAAATACTGAATTTTATAATGAAGGCCGTATTTTGTTCAAGCGCTTGATAAATAGCAGCTATTATTATTTTGCTATCTGGCTAGTCGGATTTGAAAATGTCTAGATGTTTTATAAAACGACAGATTGTCGAATGTTTAAGATTATCCTTTGTTTGACATTCCGCTAGGTAAGGAGTTTCAGTCTTATAAAACACTGCTGATTTTTGACATGAACATTTTCATTTTTGTGGATAAAAACTGTATAAATGAAAATTGTTCAAATGCAGAAAATGAAAAATAATTCGAGAGACGCTAAAATGGTGGTTCCCACCTTATCGAGACTGAGGCCCACAAGGGTAAACTCGTAGCGTAACAAAAACGAGAAATGATTTAACTTGGAACGAAATACCGAAAGCCGATAGCATGTTGAATTTTTTGGTTTGTGAAGCATTGGCATTACTTAGGTTAAACCATGTGATGATTTTCACAAGCCTTGATTTTTAAAACCATTCTATATCGCCTTTTGATTAGGGTTTCAAAAATTGTTCGAGCAATTTATTCAATAATAGTTGGTCCCTTTACCTCTTAAGCCTGCTCTTGTAAAATATTTGAGCTTCTACATTCACCTATTTATATTCTATTAATAAAGGACAGACGGATGAGTATTGCAACTATGTTAAAAGAAATAAATTTGCTTTCAGTTCAGAATTATGTTCAGTACATGACTGATATTTATTTATAAAATAAAAATGACATAGTACCATCGCAGCAGATCTATTAGAAAAAATTCAATATAATTCAAAATATCACAACTAAAATATAAGAAGCCAATCAGACTTTTATGTATGGCAAGCCATCACTAAAAGTTCCCAAAATACAATTTTTATTAAAGGTTTAAAAAATTTAATAGACTGCCTACAGAAATAAAAAAAAACAATAAATGTATTCAAAAGTAACCTCAAACAATACTTGATAAATAAACAGAACGGATATACTTTTTTGTGATAACTCTTTAAACCTGCCCTTTTTAAGTATTTCCCTTAATTTATTGTTATTTTACCCCTCGTTTTATCCGCATTTATTATAGATTATTTGTTTTGAGATCATGTACTTTATTTTAAAAAATTACTTGATGTTATATTAATACTACTTACTATGTTTAAATTATTAATTAATAGTTCTGCGATGATAGGTTATAGCAACTTATAGCCACAAAACTATTTTTGTGTTAAAGTAGATCCATAGAGAGCAATGTAATTTACAAAGGCCTTCTTTCAACATACAAATAAATGACAACTTCATAATTAAAATGAAAAACAACAAAATACCTCGGTATCATAATTGATCCAAATTTGAAATTGGCATTATATCCTACCTCTCTTTTATATATTTTCTATATGAGATATTTATTATTTGCAATAAATATCAAAAGAAGTATACATTTTTAAATAATTTGACATTTAAGAGCCATTCACATATCACAGTTGACATCTTGATACTTGACAGGCACAGCCAAGCATTATTTTGATTTTGCCAAATAAAATGGCCGGTTAATTATTCTATAGAGTTGCGACAATGAAATTTGATGAAGGTGTTTTTGTGGCTAGGGCGAAATAGTAGTACGCTTAATAGCACCACCATAAAGAAGTCATTTTTAAGAAACTGCTTATATATTTTTCATAAATTGGCAGGCTTGGCGACTAATTTCGAATGAAAATAGCCTCCAAAATGGCTATATGGTTGCAAGTATGAATGTCGCAACCCGCCTTAGAAATTTCACCTTTACTATCAACAGCTGTTGTTTGACAGGTCGTTAGAGAATGTTTACAATTTATGGAATGTAAAGAATGTTATGAATTTTGACTTAGAAATAATTGAAATTCCTAAAATTGTCACATAAGAAATGCATAGGCGGATTTTAAGAAAATTGTTATTAAAGTAGTAGTAGGATGAACCAAAAATTCTGAAAATCAATAGGGTTCTAAGTTAGAAGTAATTATTCAAGAAAATCAAAACCGCAAGTCAATCAAAACTTTCGTTCTAGAGTTATCGTGCCGGCATACATACATACAGACGACCAGACGAAAATTTTATTTTGGATTTTCGGACTCAGAATGATCAGAAACATGAAAAAAAGTTTTAAAAAACGGGGGTCGGAAAATTTTTTCGTCTGCACGAATGCAATACTAAGTCCCCATAGGAAGGGCCTCAGTAATAAAAAATATCAACTGATAAAGAATAAACTACATGTATAATGTGTTACTCCGCGGTAATTGATAAATCTAAAGGGAAGTGTAATCACTACTGTAAAGAAAAAGTTATAAAACACAGTGCAGAATAGGCCAAAAACGTGTAACTGACCAAATCGTCTAAATCACAAAAAAGAAAATTGAAAGCTTTGCGGGTTTATGTAGCAGTTCCAAAATATGACAAGGGTCTGCTTGATCCAAGCTGTGTTAGAAGCAATTATTGATGTACGAAGTAGAGTATACCAGGTAACTGAACATTATTGAACATTTCTAGGTACGTCAAACTTAAATCTATTCATCACAACAGAAAATACTAGCATTTTAAGAGAAAATATATCTAAGGTTTTTCAATTTAGGGAACAAGGGTTTAAATATAATACATTTCAATGCTGTACAGACAAATGTCTTTGTTTCAAGACATAGGGAAAATGTTAAGACTAGGTGGCAGTTCAGTGGTTCCTGTTTTAATAAATAAAATATGTTTTATTGGTTATTTTAAGTTGTATTATTTAAGTGTTTTTTTAAATAACATATTTATTTGTTATTCAGTTTAATTTGTTTTGTTTATTAAAAAAATATGTAAAATATTCAAGGGTAATACAACGAGAAATTGATAATTAGGCTATTTTTATTGGATCTAAATTTTAAGTGTATTTGATATGAATTGGTCGAAACATAATTTTGTCAATAATAATAATCTGATTAAAGTCCCGAGAGTTTTAGCTCGAGGACTTTACTTTGAATATTAATAACAAAATTATGTAGAGACAAATTGCAAAATAAATATACAATGAAACACCTTATAAAAACAACTTTTATTTTCAGTTCTTTTTGAAACTCCGCGACATAGTTTGTACTCTGAAAATTAATATTTGAGTTGCCCTTAAATATTACACCTATAATCAAGTATACGAGTTGCTGTCAACATAAGTAAGTATCAAGTCTATTTATTTGATTGGTCCTAACGATAACGTAAATTACGATGTGATTGCTTAAAATGTCAAAGTTGACAGGCGAGGGAATTAATCGTTATATTATGTTTTAATTCACATGGTGACCCATTAAATCCATAAATGAAAAATTTGATTGCCCAAACATTTAAATAAAATTCGTCGTATTTTACAAAATGACTAAAACATTTTATTCGTCAAAATGTCTAGACATACATTTTTTACAAGGAAAGTTTGGAAAAATTGCAAAATATAATTCTTTAGAGCAGATGGATCTTATTGCATATTTTAACATTTAATGTTTAATAATTCCATTACACGTTTTAGACCAGGCCGAACTTTTTATAAAGAATAGAACTAGCAATAACAAAGTTTTCTATTTGTTTCCAACTGAAGTAGACGCACTGTATTTTTATTTCTTTGAAACATTTTTTGGGGTTAAGAAAAATATATTAATTGGTATAAAAACATTTCGTTAGTGGACACACGACTGTGTGCCTTTTTTATCAAATAAATTTTTAAGGCTACTTCCCCATTTTTCCTTTCAGAAATCTTTCCATTTCAAACCGACGACATAAAAATCCCAGTTCGAACATTTCTCATTACTTTCGATCTCAGATCGGCTTTTTCCATTTACAAGCTACCCTCTGATCGCTACGCATAAAGCTGGTTATGGCCCGCATGTCTCCTGGCTAGTTGTTCCGAACAGAATGGTACAGAAGAAGAACATTCTAATTCGAAAAAACGCAAAATCGATATTGGTAGTCAATCGAAATCTCGGAAGGCTAAAATTCAATGAGTAAAGATGGAAATCTATTTTGGTGTAGGCACCTACACTGAGAAAACTTTGTTTTTTCTTTTGTGGGTATTAGTTGTATGTTTACGTTTTTATTTAGGCATTAACAAAACTTGGCACAGCAGACATATTTTTTTTAAATCTGAACAGTAACTATACGAGCTCAAAAGAGTTAATCCTTTTAAATCATCTTTTTAGGCCTGTAGTATCCAGGATCTGTATGACCCCGATATTGTCACGGGCGTGAAGTCTTCCTTCGTGTGTTCCTGCAATTCTCCGGTTCTCTTCTTTCACGTTCGATATCTTCAAATCTTTGTAAATATTATCATTTCTATAATTCCATGGTGCCTCTACAGTACCTCGAAACGTTTTGTTCTGAAAGACTCGAATTTTGTCAAGCTGGATTCCAGAGAACCAGACTAGTTTTAAATCTGTTTAAACAACAATAAATAACACAGACCAACAAACTAAAAAATAATTGTTAGAGCCGGAAATCCAAGAACTGCTGATTCTAAAACTGCCAGCAGATTTTTTCTATCAGCTCTAGATTTTGAGATACATAAATTAGTCTTTAAAGTTCAAAATAGAAATTTCTTAATCAAAATTAGAATCTAATTAGCCAAATATATGCCTGGAATTGTCCGTGAAGCAACCCCCCTATACTTGGTTAACTGGCATTACATAATCGTATGCACTTATTACTATTTTATACTTGGAATTGCCTATGATCCGAATCTTCCTATACTTGCTAAACCCCCACTTATTAATCTCAGAAACATAGTACCTTCTGTCTACCTTTATCTTCCTTGATTTAGTATAATACTGAGTTTTTGCAAGTAAAGTTGTGCTATCATTTTGTGTAAATTTTTGATTTTTTATAGTGTTAAAACTAAAACAATGGCATACACAAGCAGACTTAGCTGTGAAAACCATACAGATGTTTTTTGTTATGTATGTGACGAATACACTTTGAAAGAAAGTAGAAAAACTATTTCTGACTTTGTGAAAAGGGTGTATCTTACCTATTTTGGCGATCATTTGGGAGATCAGGATAAATCTTGGGTTCCACATGTCGTGTGTAAAACATTTGCGACAGTGGAAAGATGAAGTGCCTAAAGTTAGGTGTACCAATTGTTAAGAGGGAACCACGAAACTATTATTGCTATTTTTGTCTCGTTAATATTAAAGACATGAATATGAACAATATACATAAATGGACATATTCTGATATAGATTCTACAAGAAGACATGTACTGCACTTGAAAGAAATGCCCATTCCATCCTTCAGCAGTCTTCCTGAACTCCTGGAAGATGATACAGAAATATCAACGTCTGATGAAGTTCAAAGAATTCAATCAGAAAACGACAGTGAATTTGAAGCAGATTTAACAACTCCTCAGCGTTTTAATCAACAAGAACTGAACGATCTCATAGAGATCTAAACCTTTCAAAGGAGGCTGCTAAATTACTTGCATCCAGATTAAAAAAAATAACTTTCTTTATCCAGGTACTAATATTACATTTTTTCGATAAGGATCTTCTACCTATTCTCACTCGGAAAAATAACCTGGTATTCTGTAACGATATAAAAGGACTCTTAGAAAAAATGGGTGTGTCAGAATACAGTCCAGGCGATCGGAGCCTTTTTAAAACGTAGTTTAAAATGTGTCCTTTTACATAATGATAACAAAAATGGCTCAATTCCTATTGGCTATTCCTCTACCATGAAAGAGGAATATGAAACAATAGCACTAGTTTTAAAAAAAATTAAATACGAAGAACTTCAGTGGGCAATTGGTGTTCCTCCTTGGACAGAAAAGTGGATACACAAAATACCCCCGTTTTTATTCTTTGGGACATCAGAGCTAAAAATCAGCACTGGGTTAATATAAATTGGCCTTTAAGAGATGTTATGGTTCAAAGAAAACAAAACGTAGTCAACGAACCTTTGATTACGAGAGGATAAATCTTACTATCACCCTTGCATATCAAGTTGAGGCTTATGAAGCGATTTGTGAAAGCTTTAAATCGAGATCAAAATTGTTTTGGGTACTTGTCACGTAAGTTTCCTATGATTAGGAAGGAAAAAGTAAATGCTGGCATATTTGATGATCCTTGAAAAAGGCCACTTATTAAAGATCCACATTTTACCACATTAATAAATGTTTGGTGTTCATTTGTTCAAGTAGTATTGAAATATGATGGCTATTTTGGATTTTTCACCCAAAAATTACCCAGGAACTTTAAAAAAAATCGCAGGCACCATAATGTCTGTTGACTTGTGAATTAATCATACATATGTATATTCACCCAAACAGCCAATGTATTTTTTTATATATTTGAGACGTCTAGATTCAAATATGAACAGATCCACTTTTTGAATGATGGCGCTCTTATGCTGTATTACTAGTTATCCGTAAAAACGATATACAATAATTTAACTAAAAAATTTTGAGTCAGACGCCAAATCGGTTATATCCAGATTGAAATTGGTAGCTACGGCGGACAAATCCTATTGTAGTTAAAAACGGATAAATTCTCTTGTTATTGTCGTTGAAAACATTTCGTCACTGGAAAAATCCAATTCTGAAATATTTTATTAATAAATAATCAGCCTAGTGCATTTCATAGGGTAAAGACGTATTAAAACTAAATATACTTGTAGAAACACCACCAAATCCAAAAAAGAAGTAAACAAATTCAAGAGTGAAAAATGTGAGTTTTAATTATTTTTTTTTACCAACTTTTAAGAAAAAAATATTGTTTGTGTTGATTTAAGAAACAATATTTTTAAACTTTGACACGCATGTACAAAAATATATATATATGCCAACACATTAGCAACTTTTATCAATATACAACCGTAAAAGCCTCCAATGTTGTAATTTTACTCCAGCAAAGAGAAGTGCTGCCAAGAGGTCTGCTTGTTACAATATTGCCGAATAAAAGATGTAAAGCGACGTCGCTCAAAAAGTGACAATTCGAAAAAAACTCGCAATGTAACTTTACAATAATTTATTATAAGAATGTTAACAGACTATATAGTGCCAGTTTGTCGGCCTAAGTTTCTAAGAGCATTTAACGTGACAAAACTATATTCCTAGATGAACCCGAATGCTTTAGGTCGCAAATTCGTGGGATAATCTCATCGCCTTCCACTGCGACTCGAATGTTTTAAAAGTTTATCTGAAATTCTAAAAATACGCAGCAAAACAAAAAAACGTCATGGCATATATAAAAAGTTTGTACCAGGCAGTTTTACAATAATGAAAATACTCAACAAGTTGCTAAGGAATGCTACTATCGACAAATGTTAAATAAGAATAATAAAATAGTTTGGGTTTTAAAGTCCCACAAAATGATGTCCGTTGTAGATGTTTGGAGTTTATTGAAACTCTTAAAATATTTGACGATGCGTTGCACAAATAACTTAATGACATTATTTTATGAATGCCAAAAAGATGTACCATTTCTGAAAATTCCACACCAACGGGCTTAATATAAACGTCAGCTTTACGTTTATAATTTTGGCATAGTAGACTCCAAGTCAAGCCCTTTGACCTAACAATGTGTTTTCATATACTTAAAAAGCATCAGATTTACAAAAGGCATCGAATTCAATTGCATCTGTAATTTTTCATAGATTGCAGCAACCTAATTCAGACGGAATGAATACTCTACGATTTCATTACTATGGTTATAGCTGTTAAATGGATGAAAAGAAGCTTTGGCAAAAGAACTATAAAATTTAGAACTAGTGTTTCCAGTCATTTGCACAAATTTAAAAAGAAAATTAAAAAAAAAACGGAAAATAGATAAAACCTCATGAGTACACTGATATATTTAAAGAATCGGGTAGCGTGTTAGAGATTGTGGACACGATTAAACATAATTTAATTAGATGAGCGCTAATTCTCAAAATATTAAATGTGAAAGGACAATCATTTCAAGATCCTCAACGAATAATTATATTTTGGTACAGGTTCAACCGTATTACAAACACCTTATCAACGTTAGTAAATATTTATGAAAGAAAGTAAAACCAGTTTTTGTGTTTCCCTTGAATAAGTTTTTAGTAAATCTACAGGTTATGATTAAACGTTAGTTTTCTTAAAGGTAATTAAAAAAAGTTTTGTTAAATTTCAGAACGGGATATATCCAAGTATTTTCTTAAAAAAACGGCTATTTGTGAAATTCTATTATCCAAAGTATAAAAAAAGCAGGGCCTATCCTACCCATTATAATTTTGACTCTTTTTTGCGGTTTTCTTTTTTTCTAAAATTGAATCTGTTCATATTTATATGTACACGTCTGGTTTAAAGTTCTATCCTTTTTTTATACGTTCCTTCCCAGGTATTTTACTATATCGCAGTGTGGTATTTTCTCATTATTTCTGGTTATTGGTAATTATTGTTCCTTTAATTTTTAGGTAAAGCTAATAAATGACGATAGGCTTTCATTTGTTCTTGTTCTTCACGTCTTGTTCCATTCAGTTATATGTCTGTTGATGTTTAACTACAGTTACTTTGTTTTTGTGTACCTATTACTAGGATAGCTTGCATGGTAGCAATCTTCACATGTTGTTTGTGGTATATTAGAAGTATGCAACAGGTAAAGCACAGGTTCTAATTAATACGCTACCTTGTGGTACACCTGCATCCTGTTTGACTTGACATCCCGACCAGTATTATAAGATTTTAAAATCTCAGTATATTGGTTTGGTAATATTTTCTCCTATTTGTTAATTAGTCTTTCATGCCAGACTCGGCCGAGTGCCTGAGCTACATCAAAAATGATTGCTGAATATATTTGCTTTTTCCAGGCTTCTTCAATGCTGTCTGTTATGTGTTGAATTTGGTTAATTATTTAATACTTGTTCCTAAACTCAAACTGATGCCTAGAAACTAGTTTTTTTTGCAATATATTAGGTGTTAGTCGCTTCAGCAATAGAATAGTTCAGACATAAGTGGAAATGGCAAAATAGGTCTGTATTATAATGCTCCATTTGGGGGTTTAAAACCTTTGGCAATCATTATTATCTCGGCTATTTTCATGCATCTGGTATATGTTTTAATCAAAATGCCGACATCATTGGTTTAGATAAACAATGCTCTTCTAGGCAGCTTCTTAAGAATTTCTCCGGTTAAAAAGTCGTAGCCCAGGGCTTTTTTGGATTTATGTTGTTCTTAATTGAATCCGATACTCATTTCATTGTTATTGGATTGATGTCTGAATATTCACCTTCATACGATAGTTAGTCCTTTACGATATGATTTTTTTTTCTGAAAAGTTAAAGAAATTAATAAACCATTTATCACTTCGTTTTATCAATAAGTCAATAATACTCTCAACATAATTACACAAGATAAAACAATCATATGCTGTAAAGACACCACAGGGCTAAATCATTCGATGGCGTTATATCCCTCTCTTTAATGACAACTTCAGCTCAGATCTGGGAATGGACTAGGAAGATCATAAATGAAAGTTACATAAAAAATCTAATCTTTCACATCCATACTTCTTAATTAAAAGAAGCTTGGGTCGTAATTTTTAAGGAAAGCACTCCTATTATTAGTCTAACCGCTATATTAATTTTAATTTTCAGAGGTTTAAAAGTAGATCGAGACATAAAGCACGCCTTTCTAAAAAATTGAACCACCAGTATTTTAAAATAGATGAACGTTTTAATCGATCTTAATTTATTTGAACCCTAATCTCGCTCCTTGAGCCAGCGGCGCGTACATTTAAATTTTCCAAATGGGATAATTAGTTGAAAGTTTTGTAATGATTTGATACAATGAGAATGAAAGGTGAATTAAGACATAAAACGACAGGGTGGGCGCTCGTCCTAAATTTGCAAACCACAAGACAGTCAACGCTTCAATTTGATACGTAATCATTGGTGGAGCATTAATATTTTAAAAGGTTTACTGTTTGGAGCTATAGAGTATGAGGTTTATTTTTCAAACTGTATTTATACTTCAAACTACTGATCAAAATATCGGTTGAAGTTAATCTCGAATTCGTTAAAATGGTCACAGAAAAGCCCATAATAAACATTTTTGGAAGTTACTAATATCTGTAGTCAAAATGCGTACTAAATAATCAAAATGAAAGTATTGTTATCTACGAGGTATCTGTATCTGTAACGCGTGGAGGGTGGGTTAATCCAAGACACTTAGGCCTTAATAGGCCCAAGTTAATAGGCGCCGCCTACCTCGTGAGCCAAGCTTCAGATTTGATGTAGTTGACACCGTTACTTCTCTTATAACGGCCGGTGTTAATATTAATAAACTCACAAGGTTTGAAGGGACTCGTTGATTAAAATGCGGCATGGAGCTCAAAGAATTTATTTTCAATCCAGAGTTCATAAATACAACTAAAATATATAATCGCTATCACAAATAAGATACGTTATCGACCGATATAAAAAATAAATACAAAAAGTTGGTAAAAAGTGGTAATATAAATGCAACAAAAATAATAATGTAGATACCTACCTAAATTGCAGGCACAAATTAACCTTAATTAACCAACATTAACCATCCAAACCATAATAAACTTTTTTGTTAGATCCCCTCCTGCCTTAAACAGTAATAAGGTCGCGCGAAACGATATGAAAAATGTGTTGCATACCTCTGAGTTTCCAATAATATTTATTAATTATCCTACACCCACAAAACAAGACAAGACGAAATTGACATGTAACATCCTTACGTAGTGTTTTTTTCAATTGGTGGCAACTTTTTCGATAGGATAATTTCCATATTTCGGCATATTTTATTCAAAATCCCTTTTATATTTACGCCGCTGCTCATCGAGCAGTGATTTATAGTTTTTAATTACACTCTTAAGCCGTAAAAATTAATATTTCAAGACGCAGGGTACTTGATCTCCGGCTTTTCGGCTGTTATTAAATATTTTCCCACATTATTCGTTGCTACTTAGTTAAAGTACCTGTCATAATTGATCTACATCGCCCCATTTTTCACTCAGGGCTGCAAACTCGGCTCACGAGCTTCTAGTAAGATTAGAACCATCAATAATAGTTTGAATGAGTTGCTCCAAAGGAAATTGGAAATTTCACGTGAGGTTAGGTTATTTGGAAAATAGAAATTTATAGATACAAGATTAGAACAATTAATCGTCAGGTTGTCTAAGGATGAACGCCATTTAATAAAAAAAAAATGTTTTTTAAAAGATTAAGTTTCAAAATAATTGATTTAATAATTTGTAGAACAAAGCTGCATTTGCCAAAAATACTGAATTAGGCACACAAACAACAAAATAGCACTGTGTTGATAGGCGGTTCTGTTTTGTTTTCGTAAAATACGCTTTAATTTGGTGATATACAGTATGATATAAATCAAAGGAATAAACTGATTATTTCGTAATTTGAAAAAATTCTGAAACCCGTCGATTTTGAATTTCAAACGCACGTTCCCTTTATTCATGACGTCATCTGTGTGAATGTGTATACGTCATCGATGATAGAATAAATGTAGCATCATCTGCAAGAAGAACTTTTGAGTTGTCACGCAATGTTCTTTGGCTGTAATTTTTTTTATGATTGAAAATCTTTGGTTCTGATTTTAGTGGAGTAAAATCGCAATGAAATTATGACTTTTAGTGATTCAAAGGTATAAATAACTAAATGAAACCTATACCATCTTGTAGAAAACACTCTGGGGCATTGGAAATGGAAATGTACAACTTTTTTTAACAGGACCTAACTTTGTAAATGGCTCTTAAACGTGACTTGGTTCGAAATAACCGTTGTATTAATTCCAATATACAATCTAAAACTCTGATTTGTTGCAGTCTTATACTTGAAATGTAAGCGCTACTAATGGCAATTCAGAAATTTCAAAAATATTTTAAGTTTTTTTTTTTAATGTAAGAACATAAAATTATCAAAATTGTGCATCCAAAACTTCACCCTGCGGCGAGCTATGTGAATTATTGAAAATTTTTATATCAAGTTAAATGCAGTCAGAACATTAAAAAAGTTTTTAAAGAAGAAATTAAGTCGCTAACTTTAACGGTTATAGAAATATGAATTTTTTTCTAGGAGCATTGGAATGCGCGCCGATGCTAAGAGCGGCACCAGTCTGAAAATGATCTGCGTTAGCTTTGATTACATCTAGAAATACATTTAAAAAATCTATAAATATAGAATAAGTAAAGCGTTGTGTATGAAACTTACTTTAAATGTTTTCCTCTTCGTCATCATCGTATAAATATAAATCAGGAACATTGTTCTGACAATTTTTGCAGGAACAATCGCTCCAGTATTTTAAGCCCTCTTTTAAGCATACACATTTATTATCGTGACATAACTGGCGAATGGACTTAGAATCCGTAGCCAAGGGCACCTAAATCTAATGTCTAATTTCTAGAAACTTTATATGTATACGCATCTGTAAAATCATAGAAATCATATAAAAGTGGTGAAGTTCAGGAATTTTTGAGATTGTCAGAAAATAAACGATCCCTATTAAAATTTGTGATCGCTTACCTTCTGGAACATTTAGCTGATCACTTACAAATAGAAGAAATTCTGATCATGCTGGTGGTTTTGAAAATCCAGAGTTATGCTTTTCTGTTAACAAGGATGGTGTAATCGAATTGAACGATTTGAAATCGAATCATGATGAGGCTGATACACGAGTTATACTCCATGTTTTATATGAATATCAGATACTTGACAAAAAAAAGTTTTGGTGAAGTCTGTAGATACTGACGTTCTCATATTACTTATTTACTACTATTCTAAATTTATTAAAGCAAGCTCTTTGGAAGAAAAAAACCTTTTTATGAAATTAAGACAAGGAAATAAAAAACTGAATATTTCGGTATCTGAAATAGTGTAGAAACTAAGTGGGGTTTGTGAGTATTTGCAGCGTTGCATGTGTTAACAGGTTGCGATACCACAAATGCAATGTTTAAGATCGGCAAAAAAACCGCATATGATGTATTTTATTAAAACCTGGGAACCTTTAAAGAACTGTCAAAACTGCACTCCGTACCGACAACTGAAGCTGTTAATATTGCTACCAAACTTGCATTGGCCCTATTCTAAAATAAGAACGGAGACATTCAAACACTCAATGTACTGGGGTACCATTTGACCACAACATCCAATAAGTCCGCTTTAGAACTTCTACCAACAGATGACGCATTTCACCAGCATGTACTGAAGTAGGTCTACTAATATTCAAAAAAAAATCTATTTATGCGATAACCAAAAATTTTAGGTGCATATATCAACTGCGTATATAGATATCTAGTCATATACCTATTATGCCTTTACTTGACTCTGGTAACTTTGGTTAGACAAGGAATAATCGAATTCTAGAGCCGGTTTTGATTACTGCAGGTCCCATACCAGCGGATAATAGGCAACTAACGAACATCTTCTGCATATATAAATTATGTCACGATGTGTGTGTGATTAGATTTAGGTTTCCCTTGGCTAAGGATAGATATTAAGTCCATTCGCCAGTTATGTCACGATAATAAATTGTTCCTGCAAAAATTGTCAGAACAATGTTCCTGATTTATATTTATACGATGATGACGAAGAGGAAAACATTTAACGTAAGTTTCATACACAACGCTTTACTTACTCTATATTTATAGATTTTTAAATTTATTTCAAGATGTAACCAAAGCTAACGCCGATCATTTTCAGACTGGTAGCCGCTCGTAGATGCGGCGCGCTATCCAATGCTCCTAGAAAAAAAAAATCATATTTCTATAACCGTTAAAGTTAGCGACTTAATTTCTTCTTTAAAAACTTTTTTAATGTTCTGACTGCATTCAACTCGATATATATGTACAAAAATTTTCAATAATTCACATAGCTCGCCGCAGGGTGAAGTTTTGGATGCACAACTTTGATAATTTTATTTTCTTAAATTAAAAATAAAAAACTTTAAATATTTTTGAAATTCCTAAATTGCTATTAGAAGCGCTCACATTTCAAGCATATTCTGCAAAAAATCAGAATTTTAAAATGTATATTGGAATTAATACAACGGTTAATGTTAAGAGAAATGTAGTTTTTCTAATTCGAACCAAGTCACGTTTAAGAGCCATTTACAAAGTTCGGTCCTGTTAAAAAAAGTTGTACATTCCCATTTCCCATACCCCAGAGTGTCCTCTACAAGATGGTACAGATTTTATTTGGTTATACCTCCGAATCACCCAACCTTAGAAAAAAGCGAATTTCAAGAGCGATTTTATTCCACTATTTTGGATTATGTTTATTTGATGTATTAGTTTTTTTCTTAACGTCGAGGCAAGATATTAATCAATTGGCCGCCGCCAGAATTGATGACCATGTGGGCTCTATTTATGACATTTTCCATCACTTCTGGCGATATCTTTATGTATTTTTGTCAGGTATCCTCGTTGAGGGCTTCAAGAGTATGAAGCTTGTTGACATAGATTTGTGACTTCCAAAAACCCCACAAAAAAGTCTGGCCGGCCTGTACAAATCGCGAAAACGAGAGATTAATCGACCTGAAAATACTGCCTTTAGAATTTCGGTTGCGGCTCGTGCAGTATGCCCCATTTTTCACTCAGTCCCAATTCATCCAATTGAGGAAGGAGAAAGTCGTTTAGCATAGCTCTGTAGCGCTGGCCGTCCACAGTAGTCGTTTGGCCCATTCCTATTTCATTTGCATCAGTACCATATTTGCCATTATTCCGATTACAGTGGTCAGTGGTTTTTAAATGCAATACCCTCTATATTATTTCAGTTTTGATTGTACTGGGCAATCATAGTTCAACAATATGTTACACTAGAGAATTTAAATTTTTTTCTATTCAACTCGTTTTTAAGAAAATTAGACATTTTCAGACTCTCCTTCCACTCTGTATACATAGTTTGTCCACAAGAGAAAAAATCGTAATTATTAATTTTACGACAGAAAGTAATTTTTTTATAAAAAATCCTACTTGTCTAGAAAATAAGATTAATGTATCAAAAATATTAGAACAGATATAATAAATTAATAAAACATGAAAATGTTTCAAGAAAAACCATTTATTATTTAAAGCAAAATGTTTACAATAGAAACTTGATTGTAATCAAAATTAACTCTGAATACAAATATTTAAATAAAAAAAAAGGTTTTTCATTCGTAGCGATAGTAAAAACCCTCTAAGAAAGACTATGTACTTTGGCGACGTATGTTCCTTGCGAAAGTTTATGTTCCAAAACGGGACAAGATTTAATCGAACGCAGAAATAGACTTAGTGATAAAAAAGTTTAAATTATTTTATTTTTAACACTGATTGTAGCAAAAAAACCAAATTAAAATTATACAAGACTTTAAAATGAGTGACAATGGAAGAGATAAAGGAATTGTGAATGGGTCCTTCTCAAAATTATACCTAATGGGATCAAAAAATTTACTAGTTCTACCGTAAACCCTAGATCACTAAAGGCAGTGGTGTAACCCCAGGTATTTCAGGGCTGCAAACTGCTGTCAGTTCTAAAAATTTATCGGCTACCAGGAATCTCTACGACAAGTTTACAACGACGTTTCGAATGATTTTGACGATGATGAACAGACGTCCATAGTGGACTTACATGTGACATTTTATATAGAAACAAATATTCTTCAAGAGGGCTGATTATATTAGAAAATTAAACAGTTTTTTTCGTGAATCGAAGAGGCATTTATTTCAATTATCAAGGTAGCTCATTTAGTAAACGTAAACGATTTGAAAATTTGTATTCAGGCTTTATTTTTAATCACAAAGAACTTTCTTTCACAAAAATTTTGCTTTAAATAATAAATAATGGAACTTTAATTTTTGCCAATTTAATTCCTTTACGTAATTAACTCTGGGAAAAAAACACAGATAATATATTTTTTTTCTCATATTTTTTTTTTAATTACAGACAGTCTTTTATCAAAACAAATTGAAAAAGCGTAGAGTAGCAGTAGTAGACCATTTACTTTGAGTTTGTTAAATTTTTTATTATTTTGTTTATTATTCAGAGTTACAAGTTTATCCACTGTTTCTTATTTCTCTTTATTAGGATTAAGCAAGTATAAAAATTAGGTTTATATCATATCATATAACCAAAACTGTAACTCAATTTCATCATTAGGAATCGCTGTATCAAAATGTATAACAATAAATTACATAATATTTCTTGCCTAAACTTATGTCTCTGTGCCAATTTTGAAAACAAAAAAAAATTCAAATTTAACACTAACACTACCTATATCTTTTTCTGCAGCAACCTTTTTTTAAGGTATGTTTGATCCAATTCTTATAATTTTGATCCAAACAACCTACCCTTACTCTATGTCCCAATAGTTGTGTCTCACCCAATACAATTTTTAATGACCTACTTCATTATAACAGTGTTTAATTTAAAAGATCTTTTAATTTAGTTTATGGTAACTGTAGTGACTTGTTTTTGTGTATGAGTTCCAGTCAGGCTAGGGGACCTTTAATAGCGAAATGCTTACTCGTGTTCTAGTAGTGTTCAACATTCAAGCACTGTTGAGCAGGTTCAAAGTGTTTTCAGAACAGGTTCAGAGTAACGCAACACTTTCAACAGCTATTGGCTCCATTTTGTGAGATATTTCTAAATGTTTTATTTGTTTACTGTTTTAAAAATAATTTTTAGGGCTTTAAATATATAAAATTATGTTTCGAATTCGTCCTTGTTCTATTCCTGATTGCTAGAATAAAAGCAGTCGCAGGTAAGGAATACATTTACAATTTTATGTCTTTACAAGAAAAACTTCAGTTTCTGTTTTATTCCTATATACATTGCCAAATTTTAAAAGCCTATTTAACACTAAAAAGTACCCAATTTGTAGAATAAATTTTAAAAAAATACAGATAACCGAATGTTTTCTAAGAAAAATTGAGAGACTTTCTAACCTAACTTTTATCATTTTCTATACAATGTTGCCAAGAGTTTTTGTTAGTAATTAGGTAGATAAAATATGTGAATGTTAAGAAGATTCAAATACATAGTGTTATTGGTATTTTTTTTAGAATTATGCAATATGTAATGGATACTTTTTAGTAGATACCCTTAAATATACAATTTTTTTCCGAATTCTGATGTGTTAATGGAGCCATTAAACCATTTTTAACTATTGTTACTTTTAGTTTGTACATATTAATATATTTTTAGATATCATATTCCTACCAATAAAGTTAGAGACATTTGGCTCCAACGAATTGGAAATCCAAAGTTTTCAAAAACTGAAGACTTGAAAATTAAATATTTCACAGTAAGTGCGAAGAATGCATCCAGGTAAATGAAAGTTCATTGTCTAACGCTTTGCCATCATTAAAATTAAAAAGTATGCATAAGATATATAATTACTTACTGTTTTTATATCAATTTATAAAATTTAGAAAGTACGGATACTGCAAAGTTAAGTTCTTTTTTGTACAGAAAAACACACCAATCAAAACACCGGAAAATATGACTTTAAGGGATCCAAAGCCAACTTGCCACAGGAACTTTCGTACAACTTCTAGTGGATACAGCCACGGGCGAACATTCTATTTTTATTTTCATATTTCTTTATCATTATGTACTCTAATAAACCATAGAAGAAACTGGAATAGGAGTGTATGGGCCGAGAACCAAGCACTCCGAAAGCTTGGGAAAATACCCAAGCATCGTCCAAGCATCCCAAGTAAACTGAGAGTAGTAGAGGATAGTGAGTGCAGATTCTGTGAGGAGGAGGAGGAGGACGAAACCTCCATTCACATCCTAACTAAATGTGTAGCACTCTAGAATCCAAGGGCACTATATCTAGGAGGATATCAAATAGAAGAGGGAGATTTATCTAACTTGAAGCCACTTCAAATCCTACACTTCCTTAAGAAAATAGGATTGGAAGGGTCGTTATAGGCATTGAGACATTTCCTTAGTGCATTGGCGACAGAAGGGGACACAATAAATCTTTTAGGTCGCAGTGTATTAATACCCCATTCTCAATATAACATAACATGTACTCTAATAACAATTCGTGTAATTTTAATTCTAATAATAAAAAATGTATGATTATAATCGAGTTTTATTTCATAATAAGATGTATTTTTTGTTCCACAAATCCAAAATTAAAATTTTTCGTTTTCTTTTTAACTTAAAATATTTCAAATTTTTATATATCACAGAACATAACCCAATGGATTATATCCATCTAAGTATGTCGAGTGAAGAATAAAATGTTTAAATTATTTTAAGTGAAAAAGAACAAAAAATTATAATTTTGAAGAACTTAGTACTGGTTTATTAGAAAGGCCGAGTTTGAAAAACCCGCGCTCATTGGCCCCTACCGCCATCTATATAATAAATCATAAACAAATTGCCAATTATTAGTTATCTTCTTTTATTACTCAGCTATATGGCTAACAACTACAGATGGCGCTGAAACACGAGTATAATTTTTCACTGTTGAGTGGCCCATTTTTTAAAGGGTATGGTCTATGGTTCCAGTGTGAGTATGGCCAATGTAAAATCGATAGTTCTGTGTTCATTAATTTGTATTTATTTAAAAATGAGACCATTATGGTTTGATAGTTTTTATATTTATAATCTAGGATTAAAAGTTATGTACAGTGGCCTGTTTACCTCCATACACTTAATTTGTTAACATAATATAAAAGCAGGGACGGTTTATCCATTAGTTCATTTGTGCAGTGAACACCCAGTTACATTTCATAAAAACACATTATTTTAAAATTACATAAATAACATAAAAATATTGACAATTTACATTCAGAAAATTACTGGCATTTTGGAGATACTTCACTATAGCGGTTGAAACATAAGTGAGTAAAATGAAATGTATTTTCTTCTTATTACACATCACTTTACCCTTATTACTACTAGTACTATATTTCCAATGTCTTCTAATAAAAGAAGCAACTTTAGTTATCACTAAATCAAACACTAAAGAGTATTTATTTTATAAACATAATTGAGTATATATTGAGTGCTAGAAATAACGCTCAAATAATTTAAATAGGTGACTGAGCAGATAAAATTAAATCGTAAATAATGTAATTCAAGCGAGAGAGATAAAAAATTAGTACAGACAAAAATGAACAACAAACAACTTGTAGAATAATATAAACGATATAAAATTGTTCCATATATTCTTTCTAGCGGCGAGTCCATCTCTGATTTTGTCGGTTGTCCTGATTAAAGACGCCACTGATATTAATTAACGGTACTAAATATCCTCTTCGTCTTTATTACCCGAGTAGATAATTGTTTTCCTTTGAAATAGACGCGAAAGGCATTTTAGAATGAATAAAAAAATCGAAATCGTCGGAATATTTAGCATTGATGGAAAGGATGTAGTAAATTAAGACAGGATTTAAGTGATCCATCGACGTCGAGTTGCAGGAATTCGTTGTGTAAAACTGAGTTTAGATTGGTTGTCTTGTTGTTAAGTAGTGATCATTTAAGTCGTTTTTTAGAAAAATACAAGCATTGTGACAGATTGAACCGAAGTAATTGCAATATAAAAAAGAATATTTCGTATATAGATAATTTGAAGCTTTATTTATTTATTGTTACACTGCTCACCAGACAATTTCAATTACAGAGCAGGAAATATTATAAAAAATTATAATAAAAATATTGGGATTAAATAAGAAAACAAAATGTTTCTCTAAAATGGTTGAAAGAGCCTTTTTTCTCTGAATGGTTATTAAAATCAAAAGCTAAGTGCATATGTTGAAATATTTACTTTTCGACGAAAAAATCGGATTTATAAAAACATGCTAATAAATACCAACATAATATGTTGGTTTGTTTTTTTTTTAAACTTTATCGTTAAAAAAAGATAGAGT
The DNA here is from genome assembly GCA_927349885.1 of Psylliodes chrysocephalus. NCBI lineage: Eukaryota > Metazoa > Arthropoda > Insecta > Coleoptera > Chrysomelidae > Psylliodes > Psylliodes chrysocephalus. The sequence continues at coordinate 17,269,836 of OV651816.1, forward strand.
TTACTTGTTTGGTTTTATTCACCGTTTTAATACACCCCGTTTAAATAAGTAAAGAAATTCCTTTGAACCGACTTTCAGGAACGCTGGTAAAAATTTTCAATCTGGTCTGCCTGGCAACACTGTCGAAAAACACGATTCTGACTATTAGAATTGGGTACGGTCTCATAACACAGTTTTTTTGTACATTTCGAACCTTCGGAAACATTTTTTATTTCGTAAATCTAACGCCGAAAATCTTTTTTTATTTCCTCCATTTACTACCATGCCAAGTTTCAGCTTTCTCTACTTTCTATGATTTTTGATTATCAAATTTTTTATTTTTTGGGTTAAAATTTTCCTCGCCACTTTTAATAGAAAATGTTCTCTTTCTCATAATCTTTTCGAACCATCTCTATTAAACTTTTTCTAGTATTAAATCTAAATTAATCTCAATGTCACCACATGGCAACCTTTTATTTGGCAGTTTTTATTCACAAAAAACAATTACAACGAAGCAATTTGTTTTACAACGATACTTATGCAAATTAATTGATTGACACCATCGTGCTCACTTCCAGGAGTCCTTAGAATCCTGCGGGATTCCTTCTCTTGAGTCTCGACACGGAAAGTAACGCACGAGATCCTAGATTGCGTATCGCAAAACGGAAGGACTCAAAAACCACCACAGCACGAAACGAAAAGACAAATCTTTAAGTGGATGTTTTCCATTGGCGGGGAAAAATATTATTTATATACAGCACGAAGATTATAATATAGAATTTTAATAGTAATTATTATAGTCTTTTCGAATTAAGAGTCCTTAAAATTAATTAATGTGAAATTAACAATTAAGTTGTGGTCTAATGGTTATGACGTTGGAACGGAAAATTCAGAGGGCGAAGGTACGAGCCCTGCTCGGAGCAGATTTTTTTTTCAAAAATATTATGATTTTTCTTTAACTGAAGAAGGGTATCAAACTCCAATTTTGTGGTAATTTTATACATGTATAGTAACAAAGTAACACAAACTCAATTATGAATATCCTACAACCGGGGGTTGATAATTAATTTAAATAATTCTTAAATATTACATATTATATTCAAATTATTATTTCGAATTCAAATCACATCCCAGCATCTCCCGACTCATAGGCGCCGTTTAATTACTTCTGGGAAAAGAAATCGACGTGTAAACTGTAACGGCCGCTAGAAAAAACCAGATGTAAAACGTTAGGGCTATATTCAGGAATTAATACAGGGCTTTATAGTCTTTATGCAATGAATTCACAGTCGTTCTCTTTCCGATATATTTGCATATATGGGAAATTTAAGTATAAATACCAGGGTTTTTGTGGACTGGGGGAATTAGCTTTTTGATCTTCACCGAGTCAAGTTAACAAAAAAACGCAAATATCCACGTTACCTCTACGGTGACTTCTTTTTCTTTATATTCTTCAAATATAATTAAAAAGAGATATCGCTACCCTTACGGTGGCCGCGCTTTTGTTATATTTTGAGAACGGAAATAAAAGATATCGACGAAGTAGAGAAATTAGTTTCTATAAACGACGGCTTCTGCATAGATATCCAGTTGTCCTTAGGATAATCACCTTTTTCTTATATTTTATATATAAGTAAAAGGAGATATATAGTCAAGTTGACCAAGCAGATACACGTTCAATAGAAGCAGATTTCGCTCCTAGAACTGTTTTGTAAGGTTGTATCTACCGAGCGACTAAAATATTGGCGTAACTGATACTGGTGATACCACGCTAGTATAGTTAAACGCCAGATATTTTACATCTCCAATTCAACATTATAAAATGTTACTAAATGATTAAAAGTACTACTCTAGGCGACGTTCGTAGTGGATTTCGTCACCCTTAAGGCTGACTCGACGAACTTGCGCCAGGTAAACGCTTTTATCAGCGGTATACTTTTTTCTGTAAGGTTTCTTTTACGTAGAATTAAAACGATAATCGCACTATTAAAGTAATCAAACTAGTATTTAATATTCATATATTCCGGGGGAGAGTTTAGACTAACATTGATGGGTTACAGGTATTACTTTATTACTTTTATGTCCATTAGCGGGAAAATTCGCGTCTGTGTGTTATTGTCATATTTTTGATATTCATTGATAAACGTTTATTGTGGGAAAGATTGTAGGGTTTTTATATTGTGCTAAATTATACTATTTAGAGAATCGATAGTGATGTTGTCATAAATATTAATTATTATAAAGTCGGTCAACACTCTCGAGTAATAAATTAGGTCATTTAGATTTATGGCCAAAGGGCCGAATTGTAAAGTTTTGGTTGTCTGTAAACAGTACCTGCCCCTTTCAGTAAAGAGGAAACGCACTTTCGGTTTTACTTTTAAATGGCAAACAGATGTAGATTAGTAGGGTAAATGCCTTGATTTGTATATATTTTAAAGTTAGATTGCGGTTAAAAAATATGTTTTCTGTCGTTCTTTGTAAAACAAAATTGGGTAGACAAATGTGTCATTTTAGCCGTAAGGAGTGTTAGTTTTGTATATCGATTTTTCTGGAAAAAGGAGATATGTACAGCGGCGGGTAGAATCATGAATATTGAGGAGGGTCGGATTTATTTGTACATATCCACATATCTTTAGTGGGAGGTTACGCGGAAGTAGTTGGTGTGTTTGTTATTTATTTAGAATAAATAGGTGAAATTGTGTTTGTGGACTAGCTAACGTATCCTCAGAACTGTGATTAATAACAATGATTTGTCAATCGAGCATCGCGCCGGAAAAGAGCCTTAGGCCACCATAGACTGCCAGAGACCTCAATAGTAAGGGCCTAAAAATGGTATTTCCCTTGTGGCTATGTAAATTAAAGCCTGATACAGGCAGGATGGATTTCTACTGAGATACCCCAAAAGTGGGCCTGACGGGCATCCCCCTTTATATCAGGTGTTCTACGATCGACCGTTCAGTGTTTTCCATACAGGACTAAGTATGTCAGTACATTACGGCATTGGAATATTAGAGAAAGGCGTGACGCACGGTGAGGTAAATCTAAACTCTCTTTTATTAGACAATGCGTAATTCAGTATTTCCGTGGAAACGTGTGATTGTATATTAGGAGACAAACAAATATACCAAAGTACTTCCGACTTTTATTTTACCCTTTTATGGCAACTAAAAGCTCTGAGGTTAGAAATGACACATTGAAAAGCCTACATAAACATAATGTTAAGCCTAAAAACGCACATAATCTAAATGTCGGGCTGTACAAAAAAATAGATGTTAAATAAACAGTATTCCAAATTAATCTCTGTGTTTACTTTGTTCTTCCTCCATTATAGCTACATTGAACTCTAAACGTAATTATGGGGGTTTTAACATCACTTCGTGTGGATCCACTAGTCGAAATTTAGGCCAAGGTTAAGGGTATTTGGAAAACTAGGTTAGGGCCCGGTTTGTCAAGTTAAAATTACGATAAAATAATTTTTATTACAAAATATGACACAAACGGGTTCAGCATTAGGCCATCATCAAGTCAACAAACAGAAGAAAAGAATGATGTTAATACGGTTAGTATGAAAGTCTCCAAATATATTAAAATTGTTAAGTAGTTACTACCATTAAACTCTTGAGGGAAAGAGAGTAACTACGTTATTGATGCGGGAATTAGAAAGAAGAACTTAGAAATAGCTTAAGTAAACAATGTAAACTGTAGAGTTAAAAACAAAAAATTTAAATAAATCGTAAACGAAAGATGAATTTTAGGTTAAAAACTAATTGCTATTGGCTATCACATGTAGAAACTAGGCACAATGTGCTGGTTGAAAGGCTCGGCCTTACCGAAAAGGGAGTTATAAGAGGTCAATTGCTCAATGCTTCCATCATTTGGCAGTCGTATTTTTGGTGATGTTGGAACCAAACGAACTAGTAAAAGAGACCCAATACCTCTAAGTGGGTCATTGCAAGAAAGAGGTGATTTAATGGTTATGACGCTGAAACGGCAATCCAGATGTCACTGGTTCGAGCCATGCTTGGAGCGGATTTTTTCAAAAACAATTTTTCATTTTTTTTTAAATTTGTTATCGTCCTTAGGTTTTCGGAATTTATTCCTGAATTCTTTCACTTGCCTTCGGCAGTTACACAATCAAAATGTTTCAGTTCATATCCTTATTTCAATAAAATAATAATCAACTTATTATCCTTTATAAAATAATTGTGTACGTCTTAGACATTCTCTTTATTCTTTTGGGAAGATGCGTAACGGATAGGTAGGGGGAGATCCGACGGCGATGGAAGAAACCGAAATTGCGTGATAGACATCTGAGCGGCTAAGTTGATGGAAAAATTGGATCTAAAAGCCTAAAAGTATGGTATACACTTTAAAGGCTATCCGTAACATGGAATATGTAGTAAGAGAATCTAAATAATAAAAACGATCATACAGTTTGTCGGTTTTTTATTCGGTCTACACAGAATTTGGTTATCGTACCACGAAGATGTGTTGAATAGATAAAGAAAGGAACCAATAATATTATAATTATTTTTAACATTATTTTGTTTTTAATTATTATGTATTATTATTTATTATATTTTTGTAATTTATTTTTACTTAGTTTTAGATTGCTGAAGTACCGTAAACAGCTGATACAAATAAAACTTTATTTTGATTTGGTTTTGGTTGCGATTTCCTTTAATTTATCGTAATGGTTGAAAAACTTATGAAATATAAATTTTAAGAACTTCTTGTTCAAATGAAATAAACGACATTAGTATGCTCGTTGATAAAGCCCATAGTAATTAGGCAACCCTCTGAAAGCCATGCCTTCTGCAAATCTAACCATTTGTGCTATAATTGCTTGGGTACTTCTTATGACCTAAGGTCTTGCAATAGTACTCTAGGTTGTAGATATTGTTCTTCAAAAACTCATCATCGCTTACTGCATTTTGATCGGCAAATATCTTAAATCCCCTCTCTTCGGACCGCTTGCCTCCTGCTTCATCTACGTCTTCACCAAATTTCACTTACCGCTCAAGGAGTAATAGAATTATGTCGAGTTTTATTAGCTAACGCCCTTATCGATGTTCTTGAGAATTGAGGAAATGCGCTCATATCGCTGCTTATTAGACTCAGGGAAGTATGAGTTCGTTTATTTTCAAACGAGCTGAAACTAATCTTAATTTTACTCAAATTGAGTTTTCCGTAGATTTTAGAGGTTTAGACTCAATGACATCTACCTCTGAAACCACCCGCATAGGGGTAACGTGCAAACCCGTTAATCTGCTAGAATCTAAAATATTCCTAGATGCTATTATCGTTAATTAAATAAGTGATTCCCTTCATAATTCTACATTACCTATTAATAATTGGTCTCATCTTTTGGATCTGAAGCTCGCTTATCCCCAATTTTATACTCCAGGTCCTATCGATCTGTTACTTGGGGCAGATGTCTCTCCAAAACCATTATTAAATGGACATATTTCCGGAAAAATGTCTGAACCCGATGCAATTCATACAATTTTTGGTTCCGTGATTTTGGGAAAAACTTCTTCTATACCTCGTCCTGTTAAATCCACGTTTGTCTGCACATCTTCTTGAATTCGAAAACTTAATAATACGTTAACTAATTTTTGGGAACTTGAAAAAATACCCGAAATTACGATGACCTTTGTGAAAAATTATTTTTAGATTCTTATAACTATACTGATGGTCGATATATTGTGTCACAACCCTTTAATAGTGATCCTCCGCCTTGTTCTGGTATTCGCGACCTTGCTTTATTTCGATTTCATTCTCTCGAATGTCGCTTATTAACGAATGAACATTTGTGTTTAGAATATTCTGATTTTTTAAAGGAATTTCTAGACTTTGGCCATATCGAATTAATTTTTGGTCGGGTGCTTTCCTCAACCAATGCTTACTATATTCCACACCATTCTGGGTGGTCAAGCCACATAGCACTTCTACCAAATTAAGAGTTGTGTTTAACGCTTCCGCTCATTTGCCTAATCAAAAATCTATTATGATTGTTTGTTGGAACTAAATTACAACAAGACATGTGCTATTTTATTATATTTTCGGCTTAATCCTTTTGCTGTGTGTGCTGATATCCTTTAAAGGTTTTCTCCAGCCCAACCAGTTCAGGATTATCAACTGCTCGAGTTACATATAAAGTTAGTAGTGCACCATTCTTAGCATTAAGGATCCAGGACATAGCTTTAACACTAGCCGCACAGACAATCGATAATTACTGCTATATTGATGATTTTGTCTTCTCATGCTCCAGTTTACAACTGACGAAACAAATGGTTTCTTAATTGGTTTCTCTTATGAAATTAGGAGGATTTCAACTTCATAAATGGTCAAGTACTAACAATGATTTGTAAAAAATTCTTCCAAATTCTGATTTAGCTAAACAACCGCGCAATTATAATTCGCTTTTTAAAGAAAGCTCTATAGAAGTTTTAGGTCTTCAGTGGGATCCTTCTAATGGTGCTTTTTCTTTCTTGTTAACCTTATACAAAACGCATACTTCTATCCGAACATGCTAGAATTTATGACCCATTAGCTTTTATTTCACCTATACATTTTATTGTAAGCAATTAATTAAGAAATTATGGCGATCTGGTTTAGAGTGGGATATAGTTCCAGATGGGTTTATTACTCAATTTTGGGAAAAGTATTTCTCAGAATTATCTAGGCTTACTGATTTAAAAATTCCAGTCACCATTCTGCTTTAATTTCATCTTCTAATTTTTGTCAATTCGAACTTCATGGATTTTGTGATTTTAGCGAACGAGCCTATAGTTGTGTGATATATTTTCGTATTAAAGACGATTCGGATGCCATTTAAGTAGCATTTATTTGCTCTAAATCCGGCTCGAAGGACCAAAAAAATTAGAATGAATGATATAGTACTACCCAAAGAGGCTGGTTGTGAAATAGTCTAAATAAATTAAAAGTATAAAAGCTTACCTTATTATTGCATATTAATCCCGAGGATGGTTCTAGTAGCAGTGGTTTAAGCGACGCACAGTAGTTAAGATCAGGCCCGATTACGAGTAGGTTTACTTATTAAAGTATTAACAGTATTAGTACTAGTACTAGAAGAATTTTTATTTACAGTTTTAAAATATCTACATGTCATAAAAAGTATTATAATTCCACACTACCGGGTCTTCGTCCTTTCGTGTGGGCCCTGGAACCATGGTGAAAGCTTCCACCTATAGAACTTTTTTCAGACTTCTAGTTTGGTAACTATTGCAGCCCTCACTCCTTACCGAATCGGTATTATTGAGAATTTTGGGTGTTTTGGGATCGGAAATGGGAATTTGTTATAGGGATATGTCGCGTTTTAGTTATGGTTTTGTCCCCTGAAAAAGCTAGAAAAAACAGGGTTGTCCTTGTGTGTACGTTTGTTTGTTTAGTCTATGGTTAGTATTAGTGGTATTATACGAGTTAGCGTATAAGGCGACATCGGCACATCTCTAGGTGGTCAAAGCAATTGTTGTACTTGTTCTAATTCAAGGTCGTTTCATTTATTTTACGTTCAGGAAGCGCAGGTGCGGCGAAAGTTCTAAATAAGCGATTTAAGATAAATAAGCGTGAATATTTTTAAATGAAAAAATCTGATTAATTCATACTGGAACACAGATCATTTTTATCTTTTAATAGTTATAGTACAACTTTAAATTTATTGGTTATAACTTTTATTTGCTCCACTGTCTACATCTTAATTTTTACCATTTAAATAATCTGTTAATATTTGGGTAACTTCAATGGATTATTTATTTTAAATCGATTAAGTATTTCTTATTTATCTTTTTTATTTTATAAATTATAAGTAAATTATTAGGTATTAATCAAAAATATTAAATTCCCTATTATACAGGGTGATATTAAACAAGTTGATACTTTCTAACTGTGTATAGAAGTAATTAAATCTTTTTCAAAAAACTTTTTTAAAATCTTTCAAAAAACCTATCAGAAAACTTTTTCAAAAAAACTTTTTCAACAAACTCAAAAATAAGAAATATACATTTTTTATTCCACAATGTATCCAATACGGTCCGGTTTAACTGAACTCTGCTGGAAAACCTTCATGTTGTAATGTTTGAACGCGTTGAAGGTGAAAGGGATACAATTTATTTTTCCGCAATGATCTCCATCCGATTCTTTAACTTTCTCCCACCTGATCTGCATTTTTCCTCTATATTTAAAATGTGTTTTTCTAAATGCACGTCATGCCTTATCGGTCTTCCTACATGTTCTCCACGATGTTCCCGTAAAACACCCGTATCCCTAGCTCGTCGAGCCAGATTAATGAAAGTTCTGGGATTAGGATTGGCTCGTAAGGGAAAGCGTTCACTGTACACCGATGCAACATCTAGACTTTGAAGACACTCGCCATAAATCTATAAATAGGTAAGTAACGTATTCACAAGTTCATTGTTGTCATATTTTACCATACTGACCAATTTAAATTCACTACTGCAGAATAACACGCTACTAAAATCACACGCGACTGAATTACAATGACCGATACATAATGAAAGGTGATTCTTAACAAAAACAAATGTAAAAAAGATATAAGCATGAACATACTTCTTATTTAACGTAACTTTCATAAACAGTTCAGCCCGGGATTAAGATTTTTAATTCTGTCTTTCTTATTTTTGAGTTTTTTAAAAAATATGTTTATTTTAAGTTAATATCGCGGTTCGTGTCTACACTTTTGACTAAATTTCACTTGTTCACATGAAAATGTACAAAACAATTTTATTTGTAGGCATCTGAAATATGAATTAGTTTAAACGCCAACCAAGTGAAGATTTTTTTAGATAATGTTTGATGTTTACGCCTACCGGGGAAACGCGTGTGTCCTAATAAATAAATAAAACAAATTAAAACAAAAAATATTATAAAAAATAGTTTTAAACATATAACTAGTAAATTAAACATATTGTGTATTTATTTAATTTTAGCACAGATTTGAATAAAAAAGTAAAAATATTAATTATTCATAGTTTTCTAATATTATTCATAAACATGTACCAAATGGCAGTACCGACAAGAATCATAGTAATACACCAAACAGAGTTAACTCTCTTTACCGCATTCCAAAGATGCAACCCGGCAATCGCACTTTATTACAATCTAAATATGATTTTTCGAATTTATTGGCCGGATTATTAGCTCGTAAAAAACGTCGTCAAGATGGCAGACCCGTTAAGGAATTTTACGAGATTCGGATTCAATGCTTGCTATCGAATAAATCTGAGATATGTATTAATAAAGGAAACGAAGTGATTGCAACAGCTTGACCTCTTATTTATATGTACCATCGCGGTGTATGGGGTGCATGGACGGCGCGGGAAGAAAAACAAAAGGGGAATAAAAAAAAATGAAATACAAAACAAAAAATTCTTGACCGAGAATGTTAAATGAAAAATGTCAAATAATAATTGGAAACCAAAAAAAGAACTGAAAAATATTAACTAGTACCAAAAGTGAAAGTTGACCGATATGTTTTATAGCTGTTATACATTCATTGTTTATTTAACATACTATTTAAGCATTATAGACAATAATAAACCTAATCGTTGCTAGATATTATCATTTAAAAATGTTATGGGTGATAATTGATAATAATAACAGAACTTTATTTCAAAACTGTTACAATGACATAAAACGAAATGTGGCCAGAAAAAAACTACACTTCATTTCACATTTTATGAATTACAACATGGCATACACAAATTATTATATGTGTAGGAGGAGAAGATATTACCCTTAGACCTCTAAATGGGAAGGGGGTCAAGTGACACATTCTAAAAGTAATTTTATAGACAATTCAGTAATATGACTCTTTATTTCCTTACTTTTGATTTTAGGATAAAAACTGTTACTTATTGTCAGAATTCCTAATCCGGCCCTGTGTACGCACGCAACCGACTCGTGATCGAAGCAACGCTGACGTGTGGAAACAGCCGGACCGCGGACGGCGGGGAGTGCCGTTTAGTCATAAAAATGGAATCTTCGCGAGCCTCTAGCATTTTCCAATAGCGGATTTGGACTAATATAAATAGCCGACGTATCACCGCCGAGTTCAGTTTAATATAGAACATTGTATTGAAAAGTTAAAGTGTAAGAAATAAATTAGAATTGTTAGTGTCTAAATATTATATAAATTAAATAGTACGTCTGAAATAAATTGTAAATAGTGTTTTTAAATAAATAAACTTTAAACAAATTAGACTTGTCACATTATTGTAAAGTGAAACTTAATTTGAAAGCTTATTTTATTAGTAATTTAATTCATAGTGTAGCAAAGCATAATTTAATGGAACATGAACATAAATAATTGAAAAGTTGTGTCTGACTCTAAAGTTAGGAAAAATAATAACTTATTTATGCTACGCAGTATTACAATGGACAATTATTACGATGCCCATCAGAGAAACGAGTTATAAAAAAGAGAAAATTACAACAATCAAGATATAGTGTTTATATTGGAAATGGATCAAATGAAAATATATTATTATAAAAGTCTGGATCATGAATGTACGCTAGTACAAAAATTATTCTACTAGTTTCGTTTCTTATAAACCATCATCACAAAAATAAAAGTGTTTTTTTTGTGGCTCAAGGTAAATATTAAATTGCTATGTACTTCTTTCCAAGAATGGAAACCAATATTTTTTTGAAATTTAGACGAACATCTTTAGGCAGTTATAAATAGCAAAAGTTGTGACGCGAAGCAGGCTCTGTTCTTTGTTTACTATCTTGCCCGCGGTATGAAGTCTAGCGCTGGTCACATAGAGACAAACGCATTGCTTCGAGAAGCTACCGGATAGATCACTGTGCGATTGTAGGATCATTGGAATGAATTCAAAAAAATTGATTTTTCTACAATTCCACCTAGTAAAAACACTGCACAAATATGAAGTTCACAGTTCATATTTTGGCCCCCGGGCTACTATTATTTTTTTTTTGTTAAGTTTGAAATAAGTGAGAATTCTGTCAAACTAATTGTCAGTATATTTTTTATTTATTGATTTTAAATATACATTAAAATCAATTATTCTTCTGTAGAATTGATAACTAATAGAATTTCTCTATTTTTAATTCGTCTATATTTACAACTAAATACTAAACTTTAATAAAACTATGAAATCAATTTAATTAATTAAAACTAGCCTACGACGTGGTGCTCAAACTTCGTTTTCGTGTGATATAGCCATAGTAACCGCTCTCTTGTTGCACACAACTAGTATTTTCAGCTTAGACTTTATTCTTTTATACTTGTACTTGCATGATTTAAAATACTCAAATTTCTGACCTCATGTAATTCGTGTTTGTTATTTTAGTTTTTAAAAGAATTTTACTTTGTGTATTACAATAAAATAGTTATTAATACTATACCTGTTCATTCAGCATTATGGGTTTCTTAAACATAGTGGGAATATTTACCTGAAACAAGAAAAAAATTAATTAAAAAGTGTTGAATGGGAAAATTTTAATTTATATTTTTATCCGTTACATAGCGTTATTTTTTCTAAAATGGCTTTTATATAAAAATTATTATTATTATGCCTAAATTTATATTTTGTTGCACAATAAACTGAAACTAAAAGGAAAAAAAAATCATGTTTCAACATCATAAATAATAAACTAAAATTAAAGCCACTCTGGTAAATGCCGTTTAACGTATTTTCAAATATCCCAAAGAAATTTCCGCTTGGAAACAAGCCACATACAAGCAGTTGAAAACCTAGACGAGATATAGCCTTCTCACTTTGTGGAAATTACCCGTTTAAATATATATAAGCTCCGACCCGCTTCGACCCGCTCCCACTCACAAACTTATTTCACTCTCATCCGCATGGGCAAAAATACCACACCTGAGCAACTGGAAGGAAGTGGAGTTGGAGGTATGTGCGGGAGACGACATCCCGAAAGCACATACAGCCACGCTCTTTCTCCCAAGAAGTCAAGGGAAGCCTGTAGAGAAGCTTCTACAGTTAATAGAAGCGCAGAATGTGGGGCTATCGACCACACTGTGGAAAATCGTCAGTCAAAAAGACGAGGGCAAAGGCCAGATCCTTAGGTTAGGAATAGATGACCTATCCTGCCAACGGATCAAGGTTAGTGGATGTGCTATCCACTATCGATTCGGGAAAATCCCCGTACACGGCCTTCAAAAGAAAGAAGAATTAAAGGAACTGGGAGGAACAACAGAACCAACTCCTAGTACTTCCAAAGATGAGACTGATGTGGAGAGCATAGAGAGCCTTAACCTCTCAAATCTCTGCGTAGACTCATCTGAGGATGTAGAAATTGATGAAGAAGCAGAAGAGGGGGATATGGAACGCACCCTCACCGATGGGGACAACACCCCCCATTAAAGGAGAGAAAAATGGCGGGCATCAACATCGCCCAAGTGAATGTCCATCACGCCAAGGGAGCCTCGGCTGTGATATCTAGGACATTCACTAAAGATCAATTAGGGATCGTATTGATCCAGGAACCGTGGGTCTATGGAAACCAGGTAAGATGACTTGCATGTAAGGATGCAAGGGTAATTTATCACACTAGTGATGAAGTACCCAGAACATGCATAATGGTAAGAAGTGATATTAAATATTCTTGTCTTTCAGAATTCATGACGCGTGATCTCGTTTCACCTCGAGCATACCTGGAATTAGGGATGAGGCGGCAAGACATAGTAATAGCTTCTAGTTACTTCGCTGGAGATGGGCATGTACCACCCCCGGAAGTATCGAGGCTAGTGGAGTACTGCCAGAGAAGACATCTGCCATTACTTCTTGGATGCGACGCCAACGCGCACAGCACTGTATGGGGAAGCAACGACACCAATCAAAGAGGTGAGCAACTTTTAGAATATATTTTTAATAAGAACCTTATTGTGCAAAATATTAGGAATACTCCAACATTTGTAACAAGGGCAAGAAGTGAGGTATTAGACATCACATTAAGCACACCGAGCATTAAAGATCTAGTTAAAAACTGGAGGGTATCGAGTGAACCATCTCTATCTGATCACAAGATAATTGTGTTTACGTTAGAGAGCGACATTCCTGAGACGATCCTCAGGAGGAATCCTAGAAAAACAGACTGGGACAAATACAACACCATTATAAAACAAAATTTAGCACGTATCCAGACAAAAAAGGAGCCGGGTCATCCACTTGCTCTGGAAAGCGATCTCTAAGAACTAAATGGGGCAATACTTGAGGCATATGAATCAAGCTGCCCCATTCAAAGAAATAGGACTAGTAGGGATGCTCCTTGGTGGAACCGTCATCTGTCAAACTTACGATCCGAAGTGCGGAAGCTCTATAATAGGGCCAAGCACAGCGGAGATTGGCAGAGCTACACCGAGGCGCTTACTACCTACAACAAAGAAATCAGGAAAGCTAAACGTAACAGCTTTAGAAAATTCTGCGAGGATATTAACTCTACACCTGAGGCAGCGAGACTGCACAGGGTCCTGGCAAAAGGGAGAGTTGATACAGTTATGGCATTAAAGAAACCAAATGGAAGCTTCACGGAGAGTGAGGAGGAAAGAGCTCGTCTCTTACTCCTGGAAGCACACCTTTTCTAATAAGGGACACAACTAAGGTAAGCAGACCCCCAAGAGAGGCCGCTGTAGTGGCCAAGCATATATGCAGCAGAAATCGGTTAAGGTGGGCCGTAAACACTTTTAAACCGTTTAAGTCTCCAGGTGTGGATGGAATATTTCCTGCCCTGCTTAAGCAGGCACAGGAGGAATTACTACCACACATAATCCGGCTATCCCGGAGCAGTCTGGAGCCGGGATATATACCAGAAGCATAGAGAAGGGCCAGAGTCACTTTTATTCCAAAAGTAGGGAAAAAGGATACCACACATCCTAAATCTTTCCGTCCAATCAGCCTCACATCCTTTGTATTAAAAACAATGGAGAAGGCTGTTGATAACTATATCAGAACAGAAGTCCTGGAGAGGGTGCCACTCCACCACAGCCAACACGCGTACCGAGCAGGAAGATCTACAGAAACTGCCCTGGTACAGTTGACTGATGTAATCCAGGATGCACTGACAAACAAAGAAACGGTCGTGTGTGCCTTTCTAGACATAGAAGGAGCTTTTGACAACACGCCACACGAATCTGTAAAAAGAGCACTTGCATACAGAGGAGTAGATAACATCACATCCAGATGGATGGCTCAGCTGTTATCTTCGAGAACTGCAGAGACACAGATAGGGCAGGACACCATCTCCATCTGCACAACCAGAGGATGTCCACAAGGAGGAGTTCTATCCCCACTAATGTGGAGCCTAATCGTAGACGAACTTCTATGCAGATTGACTGACCTCGGCATACCCCGTCAAGGTTATGCCGACGACATAGTCATATTTGCTAGTGGCAAGTTTAGTAATATCCTGTGTGATATAGTCCAAAGAGGACTAGAACATACCAAAAGATGGTGCCGTGAAGTGGGACTTAGTATAAACCCTACAAAAACAACACTAGTAGCCTTTTCAAGGAAAAGAAAACTTAATCTCAAAACCGTTAAATTAGACGTAAAGTAGACGTAAAGTACAAAGACTAGCCTGTGTTTGCATTACTGGTGCAATGAGAACCTGTCCTACGGCCGCAATGGAGGTGATCTTAAACCTCACCCCTCTACATTTGATGATAGAGAATGTGGCAAAAAGGACACGATATAGAATGATCAGGAGCGGAGTAATCAGACGAAAGTCTACTTGCTTCAGGACTAAAGATACCTGGGACATGCCCCAGGATGAAATGCAAAAGAAGTACAGTGTTGTGAAAAACTTCAAAACCACAGAGCTGGGCTGCAAGAAATAATGGAGCCAAGAATCCATCGCGCTTGCAACCGAAAGACGTGCTATTCAGTGGTACACGGACGGTTCCAAAACCATAGAAGGAACTGGAATAGGAGTGTATGGGCCGAGAACCAAGCACTCCGAAAGCTTGGGAAAATACCCAAGCATCTTCCAGGCGGAAATTCACGCCATCGAGAAGTGTATCCAGTTTAACATCGAGAGAAACTATCATAGACAAGAGATTATCATCATGCCCGATAGTCAAGCAGCCATCAAAGCACTGAGTTCTTACGCATTCAGCTCAAAAATGGTATGGAGATGCCTAGAACAATTGAATGAGCTAGGCGAGAAAAATAGAGTTACTCTCACTTGGGTCCCGGGACATAACGGGGTACAGGGTAACGAGATTGCAGATAGTCTTGCAAGGAAAGGGACTCAAACACCCTTTGTAGGACCTGAGCCGTTCTGCGGTATCAGCAGTAACATAATATTAGAAGAGATTAAAAAAGAATTAGGTAGTAGAAGAACCGATAATTGGAACAATCTCTTGGGGCTGAGACAGGCCAAGATACTTCTGGGTGAATATAACCAAAAAAGATCGGAAGCCTGCATCTGCCTGAGCAAGAACAGGCTACGTATTGTAACAGGGATCCTTACCGGGCACTGCCGACTAAAAGGACACCTAAGTAAACTGAGAGTAGTAGAGGATAGTGAGTGCAGATTCTGTGAGGAGGAGGACGAAACCTCCATTCACATCCTAACTGAATGTGTAGCACTCGAGAATCCAAGGGCACTATATCTAGGAGGATATCAAATAGAAGAGGGAGACTTACCTAACTTGAAGCCACTTCAAATCCTACACTTCCTTGAGAAAATAGGATTGGAAGGGTCGCTATAGGCATTGAGACATTTCCTTAGTGCAGTGGCGACAGAAGGGGGTACAATAGATCTTTTAGGTCGCAGTGTATTAACACCCCATTATCAACCTAACATAACATATGGGCCAGTTTAAAATAAATTGTTAAATATAAACGCACACATCACTATCTCTCTCTTTCTCACTCCACGTCGAACTTGGTCAAACCACATCATTTCCTTAAATCAATCACACAAAAGGACAAACTCTTCGACTCGATACGACAAGACACTTTTCAAGTTGAGAACTATTTGAATCTTCAAGCAAGAAAAAACAAATTCAATATCTTCGCGAAACAGTCGCAATTTTATCATTAAACCAAATCATATAAGAAGATCTTTCAAACCAGCATGTTCTGTATTTAGTTTTATGCTGCTCTGCTAAAACGTCCTATCTGGCAAAATTTCAGTGAGCGAGTTAAAGGCATATTTATGATGCAGATATGCATCTACAATGTTTTTCTATGCAAAAACGTCCTAACTACAATACAAAGATATAAAGTACTTGTTTCTTGTATTCAGTTTCGTCCTAATATTTATTTACATAGTGGACAAAATCATTAATATCTTAAAACTTTTATCATGTCAGATACCTAGGACGTTTTA
The DNA here is from genome assembly GCA_927349885.1 of Psylliodes chrysocephalus. Classification (NCBI taxonomy): domain Eukaryota; kingdom Metazoa; phylum Arthropoda; class Insecta; order Coleoptera; family Chrysomelidae; genus Psylliodes; species Psylliodes chrysocephalus. The sequence goes on from OV651816.1 coordinate 17,286,180, forward strand.
GCTAAGCAGGGTTATTGACTACAATGAATAAAAAGTTAAAATAGACCAGATATTCGAAGCAATTACTGCTTTCTACAACAATCAATCACCCTATCAGCAAGATTATGTACAAGATTCTTCATTTAAGTATAGTCCACAACTTTACACTTTCAGACGGAAGGAACCCTTAAGCAGGCTGTGACAAAAAACATCGTCGACCTCCTACACACATATTTTTTGTAAAAAAAAAAAAAGAATTAAGAAAATAATAATAAAAAAATAGTTTTGATTGTTCTCATTTTTTATCTCCTAAATATTTAGATAATTAAATAAAATCCGTTTAAATAAGACAATCCTGGTTGACGTACGTCTTTGTCCTTAAAGAGTCGAAGAAAGTTTTATGGATTCATATGCTTTTCCTGTTGATTTATTGGTTGCAATATCCGCTACAGTATTTAGAGAACGGAGACATGGAGAGAGTATAAATATTTTTACGACAGCAATGGCTAAAATCGTTGTAATAGAGGCCAAATCGTCTATTGCAAATACTTTCATTTTATTATCCTTTCAATAGGTCCGTTTTTTTAATGAGAAAAGGAGATAAATATCTATTTAGAATTCAGAATTAAAAAAAGATATAAAAGAAGTTAATAAAAAAATAATTTTAGGTTTCAGCTAGACAGCTATCAAATTTATTATCAAGGTTATACCACAAGAGGTGCAGTATTTAGATAAAGTTAAAAAAAAAGAATTGTCATTGGTTGATATATTATAGTGTTAAATGACTAGGAACATTCGAATTGGGTGATTTAAATTATTTTGAAGATATAGAATTCGTATTTTGTACTAATTTCCCGCTCATAGAAATTAATTTATATTTTTGTTATTATCATTGCTTCAGTTTGATTTCAATTCAACTTTAATTTAGTACTGTCATATAATGAGGATATATCGATTACTAGGTACCTGTAGCAAACGCACCTTTTTTTATGCATTTGATGTTGATTAGATGATAAAAAATCAGCTACGTTTTTGTCACAAAAATGTGAAATGCTGTGAAATGCAAAGTATACATTATCACAATTAAGAGTAAGGTGCAGCCGGTTCACTGCTGTGTATCAATATCTGCAATTAACATGGTCCTGGACACCCTTATCAGCCGCTTCAATAATGACAGTCTCTACACAATAGCGTATGCAGATGAGCTGGTCATTCTGCAAGCAGCGAGTCTGTACTCTGCAAAACAATGCAAAAATTTTGGTGTAAGGATCTGCTTATCAATCCCAAGAAGACAGAATTGGCCACAAGAACAAGAATGAAAACTAAACTAAATCCTCCAGAGCTCCTTAACACAAAACTAAACTTCACAACAGAGGTGAAGTACCTAGGTCTCATCTTTAACAGCAAGTTAACGAACTTACATCTAGAAAACAGAGACAAAAAAGCATACATGGCTCCGAAGTCATTACACGGACTTACATAGCCATTATAAGACCTATTCTAACATACGGTGCAGTTTTTTGGTATCGAAAACCCAACAATTAATAGCTATCTGCAAACTAGAACAAATTCAAAGAACAGCATGTCCCAACATAACAGAAGCCATGAAAACCACATCAATCAGAGCCATGGAAGTAATTCTTACTACCCTTTATATTCATATCGAAGAGGTTGCTTTGATGAAAATGACACGATTTCGCATGGTTGAAAGAGAATTTGATATAGGATCTCATGCAGTAAGACGTTACTTTTGACGGAGCGCGCTCGATACGCTTCCAATGCTTCTAGTGAACATGGATTCCATCTTACCGAGATATGTCTTCCATAAGTCATAATATAAGGTTTTAATGGAACAAATAGAAGAGTCGGAAGCGGCAGGTAATCCTCCTATCAACTACACCGATGGTTCAGAAAATAAACAAGATTCAGGATATAAAATATATTTCAGATCCCTAAAACAAAACATAAAATGGGCTGTGAGCAATAGTGCCAGTGTAGTTCAAACAGCTCACGGGAATTTTCATAGCAGCAAAAGAAGTTACCAGAAACAATATTACTGGAAGGAACATGTTCATCTATACAGATAGGAGACAAGCACTGCTCATCCTAAACATACCACTAATTTAATCAGGTTAGTACTAGAGTATGACATAGCTTTGGCCGAAGTATCTATGAACAATGTGATTACTTCAAGATGTATCAAAGGTCTCGCTACATCGAAAGGTAACCGTCTGGTCTTGCTGATTCACTACCCAAGAAAGCAGCCAACCAAATACTTTTTGGACCTGGTCCTTTCAATGTACTGACAACACATCGGTAGTGACAAATCTAATTAAAAGACATTTCCTTATGAAATTCAAAGGAAGGGATGAAACAAGAAGAGGCAGAATTTCCAATGAGCTTTTAAGTTTTTTCGACAATACTACGACAAACAAATACTTGGTTATGACTAGACAGAATCTGCGTCTGAGCACAGGCATTCTAGACTGGTTATTGTCTAGTACGAAAGCATCTCTCTAGCATGGAGCTGTCAGAATATGCACTTTGCAGGGTAAAGAAAGAAGAAGATGAGACCGTCGAGCATATTCCCTACGATTGCCTGAAACTCTCAAGTCTCATTTATTTAATTTGTGATGTGTGTTTGGCGAGTATTGGCCAACATTGTCCGATATAAGAGAAGTACCTCTCGGTGACGTCAGCTACATCAAATGTGTAGGCTGGCTGACGAGATAAGAAGTGACTAAGCACCGTGCAGAAACTCACCTTCCACACCTTACATAGTTAGACAGAGATCTGTTACGCAAGTTCGCGTGCAGTTGGTAAGGAAAGTTGGCCAAGCTATAAAGTCCAATCAACTGCCCGAGTAGTTGCATACCACAATTGGCAGGCATTATAACAAGAAGTACGTGATTTAGGGTGGGGTGTGCCATCTTTCGCAGGAGATATATAAAGCCGTCGGTCTGAAATCCATAGATGTTGGGGTCGTTAAAGATCCCTACCTCTGGCACCAGAGGATTCGACAACATTTATCTTATTTGTACGTGGTGTGCTCACCAGTGTCGTCATTAGAAGTAGGCATTCGTTAAATAAATAAAAAAAAAACAGTAAGGCGATAAGAGCCTGTGATAGGAAAGTAAAACTTCTCAATTTTTTAGAACCATAAAATAGAACGTAAAGAGCTTCGGTATATCTGGAATACGTAGCACTTACAAATTTGGTGCAATGAAATAATTTGTCATAGAAAACTTTGGCGTAATTGTTTTTTTTAAAGCCTTTTATTAATAATAAAAACTAAAATAGACGAGTTTTCAAAGGTGTTTATGCCATTACAAACTGGGAACCCTATACAGACGAATATATTTACTAGAGACTAGACAATATAGAAATGACTCTCCCGGCCGTGGAGAAAAGTTATTTAGCAAAATTATATTTTTACATAAAAATGTGTTTTATTTTTTAAAAAAGAATTAATATGATAGTAAAATAAAAAAAAACTAATTATTTTATGTTTGAATTAAAAACGCAGTATATTAACACCCCAGCCCTACGTTTTAAATACATAAATTTATACCTATATTTTTGTGATCAACAATGTAGTCGATTGTATGTAGTAAAATCAACTAACCCGAAAATATTTATTAATTTCTATTGAAAAAATCTCAGCGAATACGGCTACAGCAATAGCAGTAATTTAATTTTCTGTTGATATGACATCCATATTATAAATCGCAGTGAGTTACCGTTTAGCAAATAATGGGTGGGGTTTTCGTCATCTGTACGTTAAATGTCACTATCAATCACCTTTAAGTCGCCCCGGAGTGCCACGGCAAATAATATTAATCGCCGTTCGTTCCTTGCACATGCTCAGTCGACTTCAGGGGTTAACGCTCACACGTAAGGGGGTAAATTATAGATACAGTATTACTATTATATTATTCTAAAATGTCAAAGAGCACAAAAAAATACTTAAAGGCAAAATTTTGATCACATTTTATAAAAAATATGATTTAAATAACGATTTTTTAATATCTAAAAATGTGTATCGTTTGTGTAATTACCAAAAGTTTCAAAAATTTTCCGAATATCCTCAGTACTTAAAATTTTCCATAATAGATATAGAATAGTAGTTTGTGCAATAGAGATGACCATATCGCAAGAAGACGAAATTTGAGCACGATCCCGTAGGCGGAGTGCTCAACCATCTTAGTGCGATATGGACAATTCACTCGAGTTGTACAATATATTTTTTCTACGACCCACTAACGAAAATCTAAAAATATTAAAAAATATTTTAGATTATTAAGATAAAATAATTAATTTAAAAATAATTTATGACTTTTAGTAATTTATAAAATAAAAAAAAAGCAAGTATAAAAAAAATCATTTCCTTTTTCCCCTTCTGAGATTTGGACTCGAGTCTTTCGTATGGAAAGCAAGAACCCTGACCATAGGACCATCTAAGCGTTTATTTTATTTTGCTTTAATACTAGTAATTAAATTGACTTTATATGGTTTTATTAAAATTAACAAATTATTTATAATTATAGACGAAATAAAAATAAATTCTATTATTTATCGATTCTACACAAGAATAACTCATTTTAATGTATGTTTAATCTCAATAACTAAAAAATATACTGACAATTAGTTTGACAAAATTGTCACTTATTTAAAATTAAAAAAAAAAAATAGCAGTCGGTTAATCAAAATATGAACTGTGATTAGTGGATTTCATTTTCTTTTGCGGTGTTCTCACTACCTAGAATGAATATGAAATATATTCGTTCAGTTGAAGGCAATAGCATACTTTTTTGCTAATATCCATATGGGCGTAGAAAAAATTATTATCAATACTCCAGCTTTGCTGCCTCAATCTAGATTTAAATCAATGCATGTCGAGAAATGTAGTTAGAGGATCAGTTGATTTCTGTGAGAAAGTGATCGCTCATATTATTTTGTGACATAACTTTTAGTTGTTTTTTCTCTATTTATAGTAAACTACATTTAATGATAGAGAATGTGGCAAAAAGGACACGATATAAAGAAACGGAGTAATCAAACGAAAGTTTATGAGCTTCAGGGCCGAAGATACTTGGGATATGCCCCCAGACGAAATGAAAAAGAAGTACAGTTTTGTAAAAAACTTCAAAACGACAGAGCTGGGCTGCAAAAGAGAATGGAGTCAAGAATACATCGTGCTTGCAACCGAAAGACAGGCTATTCAATGGTATACGGATGATCCCAAAACCATAGAAGTAACTGGAAAGTTTGAAAAAATATCCAAACATCTTCTCGGTGAAAATGTACGCCATTGGGAGGTTCAACTATAGAATCCACTAATCTCAGATCCCAAAAACAAAAGAATAAACTCCAATATATTTTTTCCTCATCAATAATGTCCACAATTTTCGTGTTTAACAAACTCAGTTACAATCGACTGCTCTAAATAATATACGACCCGACCGATAAATAATTCCCCCAAAAAATTGCGGTCCCGAGGACTTAAGACTGTCCCGACAGTCTCCGCCGTGGCTACAATTCCGTTGAAGTGACCCTACTTGTTTATTATTTATTGCCAGATATTAAAGTGGCTCCCTCGGGTAGGAATCGATCGTTCGAGAATTGCTGCTTTCTTTTGTCCCTGGAGATTTATTATTATTAAAGTTATGGTGTATTTTTAGAACAAAGATTATGTCTCAAATTGCCCATTAAATATTTAATTACTGGTTGGTAATATTTGGTAATTATTATTAGTGTTGTTCAAATATTGAAACATATGTGGCTAGGTTTAGTAATAGTATTTAATAAATGAAAAGTTTTGAAGCCAATGACATTAAAATTATATAAAACAATTATTATTTACAAAACAGACATAGAAATATCTAAAAGAAAATGGTTCAAGTCAAATTTGGAGAATGGAATTATCACGCCATTTCATCACATCTACTAATTTATCTACTTATTGGGGAAATTATTTGAACATATTCTAGGGATTCTGTGGTCTTCATAAATATCCGTCTCTCACGTGAGTAAATTGACATGTCACCAGTTGGCTAAACGTAAAATAAAAATTACTAAATTAAAAATATTAGAATTTTGTTCAGACATAAATATCTTTACCTGAAATTATACTTGTAGACAATTAACTTTTACAGGTAAAAGTAAAGAAACTGACACTACCAATAGAAAAAAATTAAGGCAATAATAAATTCTAAAAAAATATTGATTATAACATACAATGTAAAATTTATTAAATTATTAAATATTAATAACTTATCAGAAGTAACAACGCGTTTTACAGATGTATTTGACAGAACTAATAATTAAGTTCCATGAAACTTCTCGGTTTAGTAGAGCCGTGGTACACAAGTATCTATTTATGAGGACCATGCGTTATTTAAATTTTAAACTATATAAAAAAACGTGAAAGTGATCTGTTACTAAATAACCCCTAATGAAATATTATTGCTGTAAGGAAATATTATTTAAATAGAGTATTTCATCTTAAGAAATATTTTGTTCCAAAATAACACTGATATATTGCCAGAGACATTTGCCCTCTAATATGCCTTGCACTAGAAGAAAATGATTTAGCTATGGGATCTAATAATTTGAAACATTAGACTTCCTCAAATTTGTTAATACTTTACACTCAAGCTTTAATTTTACAATCGAATTTAAATGTGACAATAAGCTCCCCTTTTTAGATTTACTTATTTTAAGTGAAAAACTTTCATCTTCACTATCTTCTGAAGTATATAGAAAACCAAACCAACCACCACTGATTGCCTGATTAATTTATTTCTAAGTCATCCATTTAATCATAAAATTGCTTCATTTAATAGCTTATTTCATTTTATTACCTTTGTCCCAAAGAAATAAATTTAATAAAACAACTGGCCGTCGACAATGATTTTCCTTTAGACATCGATAATAATATTTATTCAATTTTTTTTAACAAACATAATAATAGTTTGTGTAAAGAGAGTGGACAAATTAATCCACTACAGTTGTACAGTAACGAAAATCAATAAATTTAAGAAATATTTATGACTTTTACCAATTTATAAAATAAAATAAACATTAAAAAAAATATTTAATTTTATTAAATTTTTAGAAAAATGAAATCTGCCAATTGTTCTCAAATTATGCGAACTACCACCCCTACAAATTTGGACGCCAAGTTCGGAAACTCAGGGTTCGAAAATATCATGATATTTATATAAATATCAAAATATCGGATATATATCGATATATATCCGATATATATCAACTTCCTGATATTTATTTTTATAAACAATTTTTAAGGTCTTTCTTAAATAAGATCAATGAATTAAACGCATTAAAAATGTGATTTACCAAATTTATTGAAAAAAGTAAACAAGATTCTCAAAAACAACAAAAAAAAAATAAAAACAAAATAGTTAATTAGTTAAAAAATTGATCAAAGTTCGTCATCCGAATCAGAAGGAATCTCCTGTGCAGACGCAGTAGCCTCATCCCATATCCATTTTATATTACTACTGTTGCAAGCTTTAGCTGTAGACGCATGCTCTCTGTTTAAATATTTAAACAAAAAAACAAGTTTGGCTGTTTTGTCTCGTTCCAATCGATTTCTTAATTTTGATTGTACCAAGCCGAATGTTGAAAAATACCTTTCCAATGATGCTGTCGATGCAATTGCTGTTAGTAGCTTTTCACAAAATATTAGAAAGTTTTCTTTTTCTGTAGGCCAACCGGTAAGGCATAATGACTTCCACCACACTAATGGACTGGTATTGCGGAATTGTAGTCCAAACATATATTTAGGAAATGGGAGCGAGTTAGATGTTAAGGCCATTACAAATGGCAAAAAATCTTCGTTCCTACTGGCAATAAATGCATATGCTTCTTCTTTCTGCTCGTTGTTTAATCGTTGTCCAAGAAATCTATGATCCAACATATTTGCTGCAAAATGAGCACCTCCTAACGCCATATTTCTGCGCTTGTGAAAATGTTTTTTAACCTCAAGTGGTTGATCTTGTAAATCTTTTTCTAATTTATTCCAAATTTCAACAGCTACGGAAATAGTTGTTATTGCTCTTTGCATTCGATCAAGGGCCACTGCAATTGGTGTTAAGCGGGCTACAAGATCAACAGCGTTCTTTGCGACATGGCTATCGTTTACAATTTTAATAATTTCAATATCAATATCATCTTTATTGTCTTGGCATATTTGCACAAGTATACCTCTATTATCTAAATATGATTTGATTGCGTCACTCATTGTGTTCCATCGTACCTCCTGGGGCATCACTAGTTTTTTTGTTTTTCCCTGCGCTTGTTTAAATAATGCAGCAGGAACATGCTTATTTCTAAAATATTTTATTACTCTAATTATAACATTTGTAGCTTCTGGAATTTTTAGATCCTGTGCTAGTAAATTTAGCACATGGGCTGAGCATCCATATTGAATAATATCAAAGTCATTAACAAGATCCAGGCGCATTTTTTGTACGTTAGCGGCATTGTCTGTTACAAAACTCCCCACTGTAACTTGAAAATCTTCTTGAGCAATTTTTATAGCTTTTATAGCAAGATCTCTTAAATTTTCTGCAGTATGACGATCTATGCCTGTGTCTACACAATCTATCAAAATAGATTCTCCATTTGAAGTCACTATGCTGCAACAAATAAGTGGTTCATTGTGGATATTGCTCCAACCATCCATTGACATACACACTGTAGAATTTTCAATTTCATTTCTGCAATCCGTTTTAACTTCTCTGTGCACAGTATTCAAAAGAGTATCACCTATTTGTTTTGCAGAGGGGCCTTTGTAACCTGGGCGTAATATGCAGCACATTTTTTTAAACTCTGGGTGATCAGCGTGGTTGAACGGCGTATTTGTGGCATAAAAGTATCGAGCTATTTGCTTGTTAATATTAATTGAATGTTCTTTTGATGTTGCAATAATGTCCAAGTTACTAAAAATAGATAACTGTCTTTGTTTCTTGGCAGGCGGTAGAATGTCGCTATTTACTAAAAAAAAAAAAAAATGTCGAGCTATAATTCATATCTATAGGAATAATTTGAGGATTAAAAAATCTAATAAACCCTCGAATAAACCTGTATATATTTTTTAATTACCTTCTTCTTTACTTGTTGACGGTATCGGCTCTATATTTTGTAAAAATTGTCCGGGTTTCTTTGCAGGTTGTAAAATAACGCAATCATATCTTTATTCTTTGGCATTTTCTTTAAATATCTGTTATTATCACTACGATATCACACAATCTAATTAAAAGCACAACAAAAAGTACAAATGACGATTCCGCGGCGATTAAGTTAAAATCAGCATCTAAAGATATTCTAAAACGAAGTTGGTGATTCCCCCGAAAATGCTTTGCTCCATCGATCGGACAAACGGTCGGTAAATGTAAATACCTGTTTTCAGCTGTTGCATAGGCGTGCTCGTGGTCTTAAATCACGATTAACTACGAAATTTTTACGCAGCGTCGCACGTTTCAGTAAATCTATAAATATCCGTGATATATATCATTGCTTATAAATATCGATATATATCGTGATATATATCATGATAAATATCGGCGATATATATCGGTCGAACCCTGTCGGAAACACCCTGTATAACTATCTATTTCACTGACCCTGTCAAATCACCAGGCCTACAGGGTTGTCATAATGTTGCCATATCATAACCTGTCAAAACCCACTGGTAGTCATTTTGTTTGGAATGCCTAATAAACTTCAATGTGAAGTGAAGTGAAGTGATTTTTTGAAAAATTGATGAAAAGAATCAAAATAATGTGAAAAAAGTATCTGAGTGCAAGTAACATGAGTGACAAAAAAGATTAAAGCGAGATTTACTTCGTTCCAGATTGTAAAACAGGATACAAATCAGGCGTAAACTAAAGAAAATACAGAGATAAATCAATTCAATGTCTTTTTAAAGCTTCTAATGTAAGTAAAATAATGTAACTATATCAATACAATACAAACAACAATAATTATACATTAAATTTAACTTACTAAAAAAGAAAATTTGTTTTTTTATAGTGTTTTAATGTTAGATAAAGAGTTGCTATTGTTATTTTTTGTTGAACCCCAATTTTGTCATTGTAAATGTTTTTTATAAGATCCTAAACGCTTAGAAAGGTGGTAGCATATACATCGTTCCTAGGGCCTATAAAGCACTTAGATGATGCTGTTCTACACTTTTTAGAAAACACTTCCAAATATTATGAGACTCTTTTTACTGATGGTTCTCTTAGCAAAATAAAAAAAGGGAAAGCCGAAATTAAAGGATGAGGCAATATTATGTACATTCCCAAATCTCCCTTTATACTTGTATTATAACAATAAAAAATCTGTTAATTGATTTTACTGATGATAATCTTAGGGACCTTATGAACGAAACCGAAATTCCAGACTTTGATTTTCCGAAGTTCTCTTGGAAAGATTTGTAAAATTAGTTACATAGTCATCTTCTTTAGTAATTGGTCCAGAACAAGAGAAGGCTTTATTCGCTCAATAATAAAATCAAAAAAAATTATACCAACATTTGAAAGTAAACGACACTTTAAAATTCAGTAAATGTTTTTTTTACTCTAATGTTTTTTATGTACTTTTTATATTTGATTTGTAGGCTTTTATGTTTGATTTGTTAGCTTTTTATGTTTGATTTCTTTGGGTACTTTTTACCATTTTTTAAATGAATGTGTTGTTTAGTTTTAATCGTGTAATATTTATTTGTTGTTCAAGTAATTTTTACCTTATCTTTTAAAGATGAAAGGATTAAATATTGGTGAAATGGGGTAGTAGAGGGCTGAATATATTATTTAAAAATATTAAAAATAAAGGGTGTTAATACAAACACTAAAATGTAACTTTCAGTAGGTACGTCAAAATTGCAAACTTTTCACCCCTAAAGGGGACGGTAGAGGGATGAAAATGTGAATTTGAAAATGTGAAAGTGAGCCTAATTTTTATATTTTTTAAAAATATGTCTATTTCGGCCCAGCCTACACATATTTACTGAAATTTGATTCCACTAAAATCCTTAGTAGATACATTTGCCTTTGTTGTATAATATTTTCCATTCATGCTATTATTTCATTAATTCCATCTTCTACTCTTACTTTTCTATTTATTATTGTTCGCAAATATTTAATATCGGATTAAAATACCGACCGTTTACTATTGACGCAGTGCATTCATCGTAATTTAAAACTCTTAGACACTATTGCACAACGGTTGACAGTAAATACATCTCCATATTGTATACCTGTCACTGCCAGGTGTAGCGAACGTTCCACAGGTCTACATAAATCATAATAATGCCCTGTTGGGTTTCAGTTTTGCATTATATGTGCCTCATGCGGCAGACAGAAAAATATTTTCGCCAAGTATTGGGATGAAATGGTTCCCTAGAAGCGATGTTTAGGAGACAGAATTGGAGAGCGAACATAAATCAGAGCGAATTCGTGACAGCGATAAGAATCCAGAGCCATTTTTCGGTTAGTGGAAGGAGATTATTGAGTGTGGTTGATGTAATTTACACCTTGTGATGTATTTAGATGAATATTTTTCATATAAAAATTTCGTACTGACTGAAATAGAAATAAATATAAGTATAGTTTTTACGATGTCGTCAAAACCAAAAATGGTTAACCACTTTCTGTAACAATATCTCAAATAGAGAAATGTAGGTTTTCTGGCTTTTTCAAATTACGTAAAACATGATTTATAGTGTTATTAAAAAATACATTTACCTACTCGAAACAAAAAATTTAAACATAGATAATAGTAGTTTGTGTTCCAGGAGTGGATATTAAAAATTATTTTAGGTTATTAAGATAAAATAACTAATTTAAAATTGATTTGTTACTTTTACTAGTTTATAAAATAAAATAAACAAGAAAATAAAAACAAATTTAATTTAATTTGTCCCTATCCTAGAATTGAACCCGGGTTATTCGCATGAAAGGTAACTGCTCTGATCTTACCACCATCGATTCTCTTAAACTTTTTTGCTCTATTACTCGTAATTAAATTGACTTCATATAGTTTTATCAACATTAACGAATTATTTATAGTTATAAACCAAATAAAGATAGAAATGCTATTATTTATCGATTCTACACAAGAATAATTTTTTTTAATGTATATTTGATCTCAATAACTAAAAAATATACTGACAATAGGTTTGAGAGGATTGTGACTTATTTAAAATTTTAAAAATAATAGTAATTGGGTGATTAAAATGGGAACTGTGGAATGGTGGATTTGTTTTTTTTTGCAGTTTTCTCACTACCTAGAATGGATATGAAATGTATTCGTTAAGTTGAACGCAATAGCATACTTTTTCGTTTTGTGGTCTGTGCGTAGATTAGCTAACATCCATGTGGGTGTAGAAAAAAGAGTATTTTAGCATCAACTTGTTCGCAAATAAAAGGTGTCCCAATAGGAGCACCGGATTTAATTTTAAAGAAACACATTTATTTTTTAAATCAAGCAAACATTTTTATTTCAACATAAAGAAAAATAGTTCCGATTGAACGTGAAAAACAACATCAGGCAATGGCCACCACGAAACCTCTGGCACAGGGTTAATTTGTTGAAATTTTGAATAACGTTTTCGCATAAATGTGGCTGTATTTCACCAATAACGCGCCGTATTTCCTCTTTAAGATGTTCAGCTGTTTCAGGCTTATTCGCATACACCTTTTCCTTCACATAGAAGAAAGTCCATCCGCGTTAGATCGCATGATTTTGGTGGCCAATGTTGATCGCCAAATTGAGAAATGACACGGCCTGGAAACTTGGTCTACAGTAACATCATTGTTTCACGTGCTGTGTGATAGGTCGCACCGACTTGTTGGAAAAACATGTCCTCCAAATCAATTACATCCAATTAGGGCCACAAAAACTTCGTCAACATTTCGCGATACCGCACACCGTTAACGCATTTCCAGTCGCCTTTTCAAAGAAATACGGCCCAATCACTCCGCCAGCCCAAAATGCCAACCAAAACGTTACTCGCGGTGGATGCATTAGTTGTTCGGGTATCACACGAGGATTTTTAGCACCCCAAATCAGTCAGTTTTGTTTATTTACGTATCCGTCGAGTTGAAAATGTGCCTCATCTGAAAAAATGATTTTCTTCGAAAAATCCGCATTAATTTGATGATGCTCGAACACCCAATCAGCAAATCCACGGCGCTGCGCATGGTCCTTTGGCTTGATTTCTAGCACCAATTGAATCTTGTACGTGTGCAAATGCAGGTCTTTTACCAAAATTCGTTGCATAGTGTTTCTGGAAATGTTTAATTTTTGACTACGATGCCGAATGGAAGTTTCTGGATTCTCGGCCACAGGTTCCATTACTGTAGCTATATTTTCGAGTGACCAACAAGGACGAAAACGAACAATGGTCTTCTGATCCATCAGCGTAAATGTGGCCTTAAATTTTGTAATTGAAGGCGTTCAATGTCGATTCAGTTGGCGAATAATTGCGACCGAAAACTTGGCGAACTGTTTTCGCAAAACTTTCACCATTTTTGTAATGTGTTTTCACAATAATTAAACGTTGTTCGTTTGAATACCTTTCCATATTTTTAAATCGTGTGGTCTGTATGTGACAACTGTCAAAAACTCACCGTACAACTCGTATTAACAAAATGTCGGCAAACTTAAATCCGACGTTCTTGTTGGGATACCCTTTATATCAAAGTCTCGAGAATGAGAATTTTCGTTGGTAATTATCTAGTCGGTTGGTTGAACTCTATGTTACTAATTGTTACCGATTTTAGACAAGAAAAGAGAGAGGACGCGTAACAAGTATATCGAGCATTTCTAGTATTCTGCCGATTATCGATTGGCCGCCATTATTTTGGTGCTAAGCATTTCGGCGACACCACAGCTTTTTACTCGTGTTTATTTGTGATTTTTGAATTTAACGACATTTGATGATTAGTTTGTAAAAGTCGTAGCGACAAGAAAGAAACAGATATTATGTTTCACAGGTAAATAATAAACATCAATCATTTATATTTTCTATATTTTTTATTAATGTTTTATTTTATTTGGTTATTATACAACTTGGTATTTATATATTGTACATGTCTCACTCCAGAGTAATAACTGTTACCCGCCAAGTTTGTTTATTTTATGCTTTTAATTTATGTTTAAGCAATTAATGATATTAAAATTGCCCAACTGGCAATTTTGTACAGTGGCGTGTCGTACAATTCTAAATATGAACTTTTATTAAATTCTAATTTTGCAATGTTTAATTGTTGTTGTATTTTAGATTGCATGTGAATCCGGAAAAAATCTTTAAACACAAATAGACGGTACTATGAAACAACTGATCCGAAGAAAAGTGCATTCCTTTTATTTACAAAAAGAGATACCTACTTTGGATAAATTTTTAGTAGACATTAATAGAGACGAAATTTTTCCAAACGTTAAAATAGACAAATTGTGGAAAGCTTTACATGAATTAGACTTCGTTTGGGAGAAGAAATATAAAAAATCTGCGCTAATAGAGAAAGATGAAATTATTTGTTGGAGGAGGTAATATAAAAAAGTTTGGCAAGGTAAACAGGTTAAAAATGTTCGTGAGGCATTTATAGAAGGTTTGTCTACTGCCTTAAAATTTCCAAATGGTAGAGTAAAGTCGGCATATATGGAATACCAATTATTTTTATAGTGATAACATCAAAACATAAGTGTTTAGAGCTGCAATATTTCATTAATAAATAGTTCTAAGTATCTCCAAGTAGTGACAGGTGCTAAATTAAAAAGTAAATCATATTCGGTAATTTTACAAAAATAATTAAAAGAAATCATTTTTGTTCGAAAATAAAAAGTGGATGGTAATATGGAATGGTCATATCGGGTAATATGGAATAGACTTATTATGCGTAAAAAAACTTTACTAAAATCATTTAACTTCAGAACATCAATATATAAGTAAATCTATGAATTGCAAAATTCGCAAATAATCATTTTCTGCACTGGTACAAGCTTCGTGAGCCCATTCATTGCAGATTACGCATTGTACCCATATTTCTCTATTTCGGCTCGAGGAAAACTTTTCTTGGCAAAAAATACACGGGATATCTTCATCGGTTGGCTTTTTATTGTAGCAGCTTAATGGCAGATCTTCATCAGATGAATCATCAACTACTGGTTCAGATTGTGAATCCAAGGAACTAGAGGGGCCATATTTTTTCGTGACTTTACGCTTCTTGGTTTGTAATCCACTAGGTCCAGGTTCATCGAAAACGTTTCGGGTAACTTTTTGTCTTAAGAGATTAATTAATTGTTCCAATTCTTCTTTATTCGGCGTCGACGTAATTATTTTGGAACGTCCACATTCCCTTCCCCGAGTTGCCGACCTCTTTGTTAGTTCTGGTACTGAAACTATGTAACTAGGATAAACATTAGGCGAGTTATTTTGCTCTTTATCAGGACGTGTATTATCGTTCGGCAAATTTTGATTTTCTTTTTGCATTTCGGCCGCAAATCCTGCGTCTGTGAATATATTTCTTCTCAAGAGATAGATCCCAGTGGTACTAAACCCTTTAACAGCTCTTTCCCCAGATTGCACTTTAAGATAGGCGCTACCAAATAACTGGCAAATATAAAAATGTGTTACTGCACGTTTTTCTGTTCTCACGAAAATTCTCACTTCTTCGTTATAGAAGGTCTTTAATGAACCCATGACGGTCTTGTTAAGGGGCTGAAGTTTATGCGTCGTATGTGGTGGTAAGCATAAAATAGTAACATGATTGTCTTTGGCTTTGACAAGTACATCTAGATTTCTAGTGCCGTCCAATATCAGCAGTATTGGTTTTGTTGCTGAAGGTTTGGCTTTTTACAGGAAGTGGTCAAACCATTTTGTAAATAAATCTGTTTGAATCCACCCGGATGAGTGAAAAGCAAACAGCGATCCTGGAGGTGTCCCCTTTTTAGCTAGTCCCTTGCTTTTTTGCGCGGAAAGATGATCATGGGTGGCACAAAATCACCTGCCGCACTCATACACATTACGATGGTTATAAGAGAGCCTTTCTCTGCTAATGTAATAGCACCAACTTGTCGGTTGCCTCTAAGCGATACCACTTCTGGGCATCTTGATTGCACAATAGACAACCCCGACTCATCTACGTTATATATTTGGTGAGGTCCATAATTTCGCTCTGCAAAAGTCTTCTCTAATAAGTCGAAAAACTCAGTGACATTTTCCCTATTAAAACCAACGGCTCTTGCTAGGGAAGTTCCAGTGGGTTTTCGTAAAGTTAGTGTAGCCTTATGCCTGTTCATAAATGACGAAAACCAATCTTTTCCCGCAGATTCGCATAAAAGGGAGAATGGATGTGGTATTTTGTTACGCTTAGCAAGTTGAAATGCTAAAGATCGGATATCCCTTCTTGTCAGACCAAAAAACTTTTGATCCATTATAAGTAGATATCAAACTAGTTCCTCTTTTCATTTCGCTGACAAAATTGGTTTTTTGCCCAACTTCGTTTTACTAACAGTTGCTGGAGACCCTTCAGTGCTACAGAGGCGAAAAAGTGTTGAGCGTGGAACTTTAAATTTTTTCGCTGCGGCCAAATAACCTATATTTTTGTTTCTTACTGATTCAATGGCGTTTTCCATATCTTTCTCACTCCATTGTTTTCGCTTTTTCTTCAAGGGAGTAGCCATTATTTCTGAAAATAAAAAATCCCGTACTTTATACTCGGCGGGTAATATGGGATAGCAATAGGGCGGGTAATATGGAATATTCCATATCACACGCTACACAAAATGTAAACAAAACAAGTACTCTATTTGTTATTACGAAAAATATTAAAGCAAATCGTTAATATTTCTACCATCTTATGCCTAAACAAACTTACCATGCGTTTAAACAACTTTATTTAGGCAAAATGTAGTCACAAAACAATTTTAACTGACACCGTGCACAAACTTTAAATACGTGAAAATCATAACCTCACATTTTTCGGCATTGGTGGCGTCTAGCGGCAATTTTATTTCATGCCAGCAGTCTACAATTTTAACGAGCATTCTAATGTCGTCATCACCTTAGAGATGGAGCCACCCAGTTTAAAATTATAAAGAATTCCATATTACCCGACTATTCCTACTCTAAAGGTTGCCGTTTAATTATTACTCATATTGAAGAAAATGAAGGATTTGTTGATAGAGGCTTCTTAGAATTTGTTTCAAATTCTATGATAGACTACCATAAAAAAATGACTGCTAATGTTTTTGAAGAATATTTCAGTCAAATGATAGACTTATTACCGACTAATTCTGTAATAGTTATGGACAATGCCAGTTAACATTCAAGATTAAAGGAACCGTTACCTAACACTAAATGTAAAAAGCAAGATCTCTATGATTGGCTAATAACCAAAGAAATAGTGACAGAAGAGGGATTACTCAAAAAAGAGCTATTGCAGTTATGTAAACAACATTCACCAAAATTTAAGAAGTATAGTGTATATGAAATAGTAAAAGATCATGGAGTTAAAGTGTTGCGGTTACCATCTTATCACTGTGAACTTAACCCCATTGAACTAATCTGGGCTCAAATGAAAGGATATGTCGCGTGAAACAATACAACATTTAAACTTCATATCAAAAATTTCACCAATTGGCAAAACGCTATAAGACATGTCATAGCAGAGAAAGAGAAATTCTGGAAACTTGATACGTTAATAGAGGAAACAATAAAACCAATTATTATTTCTATAGGAAGTAAGGAAACGGATGATGATGATGATGACTCCTTAGAGACAGAAAACGATTTTATTAAGGAATGTTACTAAATTATAATAAGTTTATATGACGCTAGTACCCGAAATACAAACAAAAAAATTTATATGGAATGACCCCGTATTTCTAAAAACGAAATACGAGTGTTTTATGGGAAAATAATTTTTTTAGTATATCATATAAATAGCTACTATACTCGTATAAGTAATTAAAATGTGTTTTTAAAAGTGATTTTTTGTCCTTACAATTAATTCTGAAAGGAATTTGATATTTTACCTGGCAAATTGTATTATGCATTTTAACTATTGGGTTGGAATGTACTGGAACTTTCCGTTTAGGCTTTTAGAACAAAAATGAACCAAATGACGTTTTGTCGTGAATATTTCATAACTTGTGTGGCACCTCTTGGAATTCCATGATGTATGCAACGATATGAAAGGTTATTCCTTGTTGACATTTTTATTGACCAATTCTTTTTAATACCCTTTATTTTCATTTTATGTAGATTGAGTGGCCGCAATTATCATACAAAGCAATGGAGTTTCTTATACATTTATACACAAGAGACAGCAGATCTTTTTTGCAAATTATTTGACGTTTAAATTCAGAATGTGGAATTTGCAAAAATATATTTAGAAAGTCTTCTGCAGGTAAAAGTATGCGGTAAACAGGTTATGGTCAGTGAATGATAATATAGTAATTGTATTTTGTTATTTTTATTATTTCTATAGTACAAGGTACAACAAAAACTTGCTCCCAACTTCAAAATAACAACTAGTTTACATGGTTGGGATGTCTCGATTTTGAGTTATATTTATAGAAAAGCCTAGCCTAGGCAATTAATTAATGTTTTAAATAACGCAGACGAGAGTACGTCTATGTTATGTAGATATTATTTTAAATGTTTTATTTTTGTTTTTAAGCTATTGCATAGCTTTTATCGCGGGCTTTAAGTACGGCGACCGAATCAAGAAATTCCGTAACGACCGTAACGAAAAAAAACCTAACACCCCCCACTCTGACCGGCACAGCAGCGGTGCGGCGTTAAACAATATTAATTTCTCATTTATTCAATAAAAGAAAATCGAAAAATCGAAAAATCGAAAAATCAAAAAATCGAAAAATCGAAAAATCGAAAAATCGAAAAATCGAAAAATCGAAAAATCGAAATATCGAAAAATCGAAAAATCGAAAAATCGAAAAACCGAAAAATCGAAAAACCGAAAAATCGAATAATCGAAAAATCAAAAAATTAGAAAACTCGAAAAATCGAAAAACTGAAAAATCGAAAAATCAAAAAATTGAAAAATTTAAAAAATAAAAAAACCGAAAAATCAAGGTGTTTGTGTGCGTGCGACTAGACGTATGCGTGTAGACTAGCTGCTAACTGATTCTATCTCTTTTAGACACAATTTCGGAAAAATTGAATTTAAAAATGAATAATGATCCACAAGAATCCACAACAAAATATTGGACCACCATTGACGCGGTATTTTCCAGATATTTAGAGGATATAAAGTCTCAAACTTATGTTTCTTATTTCAGTTACCATAAATCTATAGTGTCAATGATAAACATTCCTGAATAACCTACATGTATTGTAAGATAATAAAAATATATTAAACAATATTAACTTCTCATTTATTCAATAAAAGAAAAAAATTGTTTTCTTATCGGTCACCACGCTCAAAAAGTGTAACTTGAATTAATATCAAAGAAAAAAAATACTGCATAAATAAAATAAATAAATAATTATAATTGCATAAGTTGATAAAAACTGCTATGCAATAGCTTTACCGCGGCAGTCCCCGAGTATTTTCAATTATAATTTCGTTTGTAAATTTTGTCATTAAAATAATAATTTGTAATTTTGAAAATAATGACTGTAACAGTAGAATGATATTGGGGTTGATATTTATTAATTATATTATTAATATAATTTTAATCCCATAAGTGTGTAATGTGAAAGATACAAAAATGATTCCCAGATATCTGTTTCAGGATATCTGTATCTACTTATAATATTCTGTCTGAGGCTTCGTGGTTTGGTAGATGTTACTGTAGTCACAACCCATGAAAGTTTTTGTTATTGGTGATGTTTTCATTTATATCGGATTTTTTAGTGGTAAAATTACGATTAAAGTTTTAAAATGTGCACTTACAACAGTTTTTGTGTCAATTTTCTTTCCAGCACAAAATACCAGAATCTTTGTTGCCTGTAACTGGAAAAATGCATCTATATTTGGTGTGTTGCTTTTTTCACATTTGGAAAGAATGTTATATGTAAAAAGGCTCTCTATCTGCATACCAGCATTAATTCTTGGTATTTATTGATTTTAACAAGTTTCTTAACGTAATTATAACCCGTTTAATAGTTAAATCTAATTTATTTAAGAACTTTTTTATTTCTGTTTTAGCAAAAAACTACTATTTTTAAAGTCTATTAATTTTCTCTCGTCTCCTGTATATCATCCCCTTTGTATCCCAGCGACGGAACAATTAGCATTGGAATACCTGAAATTTTAATACATAATCATCAAATTACCTGTTGACTACTGTCCATACAGTAGTAGTCTGTGAAGAGTATTATGGGTTTTCTTTCAAGAAACCAACCTTTTTAATATTTAATATTATATACCTTTCACAAAGAAGTTTGTGAAAAGTATTATAGGTTTACTTTCAATAAATCAAAATTTTTAATATTGTTCTAATTTTAAAAATTTTTGTACAAAAATTATTCTCATCAAATTTTAAACAACTTTTAAAAATATCCATCCGTTCTATGTCACGTTTTTAGTTAGCACGATAAGTCAAAAACAAAAAATGACATCAACGAAGCCTATTGATTTTGAAATGGGGCAGTTAAGGGCGTGGAAATTAAAAGAAAAATCATAATTAAAAAAAAAACGAAAACAACGATAACATTAAATTTGTAGTAAAAATCAAGCTCTATAAAACAGGTTCCGAACCTTTTTTGGCGCCGCCCACATTTTGAAAAAACCTTTCCAACGATTACTTATTTTTCAGAGGCCGACAGTTGTTCCTCAATGCCCCCCTAAATTTGCCTTGGATTAAAAATGGCCCTTTAGCTCTCTTTATTGCAAACCGGTGGGAGGTACCGCCCCCGTTGGGAATCACTGCATAAAGCCTATTGATTCTAAAAAAAAATCCTAAAAAAATCTTAAAAAAAATGGGGGAAAGGGAGGTTGAAATCTTAAAAAAATCTCCCAACACAAACCCAAAAAAAACTTAAAATTGTTAGCAAAAATCAAGTTCTATAAGGGTACAAAGCCTATTTAAAAAAAAATTGAATAGGATGAGGGGTTGAAATAAAAACAAAAAAGAAATTAAAAACCAACAGCGATATCAACATGAAATTTTTAATAAAAATCAATCTCTATAAGGGAATGAAGCTTATTGATTCCGAAAAAATCTGATTGAAAATGTAAAGAGTATATAAATAGAATTTCAAGCATTATATATCTTCATTCTAGTTTATTTATACAAATAATCTAAATTTTAATACTGGACTAACAAAAAAATCTGTATTGGACAATAATGTAAATACCTAACTTTTATTATTTCGAGATTATTTATAACAGGAAAAATTGTTGATTTGATATTATTCTGTCCCATTTTGTATACTTTTCATTCTGATCTAAGATGATTTACAGTGTGATTCAAGTTTTTTTCATTATTTACAACTGTTAACTTTTGTTATTAATTTGTAACTTATATTCAGTCTATTATGTTTTATATTGTTGTATGGATTATTTTATTTTACCTTCGTTAAAACTACATTAATCAGCCTACTTGGCTAGTCACATATCTTTTTTATAGCACATTATTATAACAATTATTATTATGTTCTGTTTGCTTTCTGAATTTACCATATAAATACGTTCCTGTAACTTTTTCGATATAGTCTCGAGACAACGGAAAAAACAATCTGAAAAAGATTCAAATAAAAGTTTTTTTTTCATATAACAAATTGTGAAATTGTAAGCTGCCTTTGGTAGACATAGCTAGGAAAATAAACCGTCACATAGATGTGTGTAAGATAATAGGTTACCTGCCGCATTCGCAGATGTTAATTGAAATTTATTTTCCACGTTTTAATAAAAAATAATAGTTTTTTTACAAGCAACAGAATTCGGTCTTTTTTAAACGAATCCTTACAAAATTGAAATAACTATTTGGAAAAGGCATTAAGCAGGTGGGTTGACGCCGGATGCAATAGTCATGTACGTTGACTTTTGAGTGATGGCTACACGCAGCATCCATTATCTCTACCTGTCTGCTCCCTTCCTGCTCCTGCTCCTTTTCCTGCTGTCGATGCCCTTTTACCTTTAGTCCTTAATCACATGTCAGCCATTCGTTCTGGTTGATTAGAAGATGTGCTATAGCTTGAAAATGCAGCAGACATTGGGGTTGTACGTAAAATAAATAAATAAATATTTTTTTGCTTTACTTATAATAGAAGCTGACAAAATTTTGTATACAAGTTAGGAAAAAGTATACGAGCCATACGGTGTAGTTATGCGCATAGTGCGTTAAGGAGAACATCGTAATCTAATTGGTCAATATGAACAATACATTCAGCTCATTTGCTGCTAGGTCCTTGCAGGATAACCTACGCTGTTGTAGGTTGTAGGTAAGCCATGGTGTTCACACAATTTTTAAGATACATATTTTAAAATGGATTTTTGGGGGTAATTCCTGGATGAGGTAATATACATTTATTTATTGGCGGGTATGAAAATCGATGATTTATTAAAAACACTGAGAGTTTTGGATGTCTACAACCTTAAAGCTTGATGATTGATAAAAATAAGTAATATCAAACGAAGAAGAGGTGGTACGTATGTAGACGTTGGCGTAGTACACAAAATATAGATATGACCTTTTACTCGCAATGCCTATACCCAATGGCTCGCATACATTCTTCCTAACCTGAATATCCATCCACCGTACTACGAATGTGCCCTTGTTCGCAACTGCCACATTCGAATAATGTGTTTTGTTTACGAGCGAAAAGTATACTGAAGTAAGTGTGTAAGGTGATTATTTTACGATTGCTTATGGTTTACTGGCTACTAAAGAAGATTGGAGTATCCAATACATTAGAAATTGTTTTTTTTTAATATATTATTTATTGTTTTATTTTTATTTTTTGAAACAAAATCAATATCGTTTTTATACTATATTAATTTAATTTTAAAATACTGCAGTTCTTACTTTATCGGCAGAGGTTATCAAAAAAAAAACGCCCTGAGAATCGAACTTTCATCGGAAAGCTGCACAGTTGCTTGTCACATAAACGTCAACACAAAACTAAAATACTACATTACAACGTCAACAATTATTACCATGAATAATGGTTTTTATCAAGTTACTAGAAAATTAATTTGGTAATAATTATAATAAAACAAAACTCCTGGTGACAATATGACCAGGTCTACGTTAATATCTCTTTTATTGATAAAGCGATTTGGATAAAATTTGGGACAAACCTACAGGACATAATTTCGAATTAACACTTATTATTATTATTATTATTATTATTTGCCGTGGCGCTCCGGGGCGACTTAAAGATGATCGATGGTGCCATTTGACTGGAACCAAACTCGCGTTTTTGTACACGTTTCTTTCTAGAGGTAAGTAATTTCCAATTTAGTAAGAAAACCACTGTATAATGTGTGTGTTTAATAATATATTACAAAATGGGTATAATTATTTTAGGTGAATTGGAACAGAAATACATTGTTACAGCTATTTTTGTTCATTAAGTAGGAAATGAATGTCTCGACAGCTTTAATAGCAGCACAAAGTTCCCACCTACTAGAAAAGAAGTAAAATGTATGCTAAGTAAAAAATCCCTGCACATGTAGCATTGGCAAAGGACTTTTGAAATTATTAGATATTGGCTATTTCTTACATACACCTACCTCTAATAGCCACTCAGAAGATTGTAGAGTCATTTAAATGAAGAAAAAAAAAATTAATCACAAAAGGGCAGAATTTTAAATCAGGATGCATTGGAAAATAAATTTGGGGACATCAGGTCGGTTTTGGATTTAAGAGAGATCAATCTCAAGAAAAGTTAATTTATCCTGCAGAACAACCAGTAGTTTAAGTAGGATTTGCTATAACTTTATTGGAAGATTTCCTTAATAATAAATTGTAATATATCAATTGTTTCAAATGAAATTGAAAAAGAGTTAAATTCGAAATTGGATTTTTTATGGGTAAAATGTTATATTCATTCAAACATTGTAAGGTAATCTATAATTAAGGGAATATGGAAAATAGGTATACCCAGGTGGTGTAAGAGACAGGTAAGGGGCAATGACAAAAAAATTACAAAAATATATTCATCTTTAAATAGTGTTTATTATTAATATTATTATTTGCTATGTTTAAAAAGTACCTCCTGCTGCAGAACAGATCGAATGGATTGGACAACTAGTTGGAGAAGGTCCACCTAGTAACCAAATTAGGAGACTTGGAAAACTTTTACATGACTGGGGACACAACAGGAATGCACACCCACAAGATACAAAAACAGACGATATAACAGGGGTAAGCCATCAGCGACGTCTTGTTTAAATGATGATAGTATGTCATCCTTCATTCCCTTTTAGAAGGCATGACATATAAATCTATTGATCTTGATGACCCTAAGACGAGTTAGCAGGGGGTGTACGGAATGGGTCTAGTAGGTATCGATCCAGTTTACAGAATGGGAACTTACTTGACTGGGGCCTTATACATTTGTGTGAGTCTTTGTTTCATTTCCATGGTTTCTATTAAAATAAATAGTCTTAATATATCGATACCTTTTTGCCAGACTAACGTAAGCGACATTTGTTCAAATGGCACTTATGATAGTCTGGCAAAAAGGTATCAATATACTCTATACTTTATAAAATATTTGTTACATTATTTTTTAAATATATTATGAATATATAACAACTGTGACTTTCTTTGTAATTTGTCACAAAATGATACGAGGTACTTTCTAAACGTAGCAATTGTAGTTTGTTTATCTGTACCTTACAAAAATATAATTTATAGAAAAAAAGTTTGGTGTATTATTTTTCCAAGTTTACATATTTAATAATCAATAGAATTTTTAAGTTTTTTAGCGAAATTTACAAGAGTAATAAAAACTATGTTCACTGCTTATATTAAACTGATTAAAACTTCCTTTATTAAAATGATTATTTATATGATAAAAAATGTATGTTATTGGAAGCTTTTATATTTTTTAATATACAGTGAAACAATAGCTTTTGTTTCTCTTGTAAATTTGTATAGAAAAACTATTTATTTCTGAATCCATGTTTGAATTTCCCGCCCTAATGCATTTTTAATTTTCCCGCTATTTACTATTGTTTGTGGTTACAATTGACCAAACAACTTTTACCGAACAAAAAAGTACATTGAGTTACTCGTCTCGCTGGGTTGTCTCTGAAACTATATTCCGAATAGTATGTTTAAAATCGCCATGGAAACAAGTCGACTGGCTTGTTTTTCGATGTGTTAACGAATGCGGAAACTAAAATTATCGGTAAAGAAGGTAGACAATGGTATTACCGCGTATATAATTTGAAATTTCGGCTTGTATTTTATTTCTCAATTTTCTTCGTTATTACATCGATTTGAGAATTGATTTTAACGTAATTGTAATTGATTTTTAGGAGACTATTTGCTGATCTTCGTAAAAAAATTATATTTAATTTTTTTATAATTGTTTAAACTTTTATTTTGATTGTTTTTAAAGTTGCATTATTGATATTAGCATCAGCAACTGCTCTGACTTATTTAAAAAATGTCTACCAAATCTTAGGTCTTCATCTTTTATAGTTTTCAAATTCATTTGGAACTAAAATTAAAAGCAATTAAACTTCCACCCTAATACATCAATAAATCAATGGTTTTCGAGAAAAGTGACAATTCAAAATTCTAAGATTTTTGCGTTAGAAGCAAAAAACAACTAGAGAGTCTATATTTTTATCTGGAAAAAGTATCACAAATGAATGTTATGGTAAAGCGAAGAGATGGCGCAATTGTCGTTTTCTCTATCGGTCGATTTCTTTCGACGCCTATCTAGAAAACCTTCGCAACTAAGTAGTGCTTTAAACACGCTTGTGGAAGTGTTGACTTTATTCACGAAGAACGGCACATCTCGAAAAGTTGCGAAATTACACACGAATAATTTTTCAAGAAAAGTCATATTTTTAATTATCTGACTTCATTATAGACTGAAGTCGAGATTATCTAATGCTTGCTGATTACGACGAAATCGATCTAAGTATGACTTTCTCCTTAGGAAGCAAAATCAGAGATAGTGTGTTGAAAATGATATTCTCTCATCTTGATTTAATGCAATGCCTGTTGCGGTATTAGCCAAGGAAATAGTTGTTTTAAGGAGGAAAACGGTCGCTTGACTTTGCTGTAACACGGACTTTGATATTCATATTTTTAATTGTTACGTTTTTAAAGATAAGGTTAGTGTAACAAATTAGTTATTTTAATCAGTATAGTGATTTTGTTTGAGTTATGTCAGTTTTTCTAATTATTAGTGAAATAATCAAACGATTTAAATGTACTTTATACAATAAGAAAGTTACAAGTTCTGGGATTCCAATTTTAAAGTATTTCCATCTGATCAAGATGTTTCGATTCTAAATTAACCAATATTTTAATAATGCACGACACAGTTTCATCCTACTTCCAAGTAATAAGGAATATTTTTATTATCCTTCGTAACAAAGAATTATGCCTTATTTCCCATGAGAGATATGTTCTTATTTTGAAGGATAATCTGCTCTTCTATTGATTTCCCGGTAATGGAAAATGAAATGAAAGCCTTGTTTGTCATCTTGGCGGTATTTGCTTTCCTTTCGATACATTCATTTATCAGTCAGTACCGCTGTCGTCTTCTTTCTTTTTAATACGAGTAGAAAAGTTTTATCATTTTTGAGACTGAAATTTTAGAGAGGATTACGTAAAGACGCAAGGATAATATAAGTAAAGGGACTACATAACATTGACATCGGCAAACAGACGAAACTGGCAATAATTAAAATTTCCAAAATATTTATTAATTCTAGGTTCGTCTGTTTGCCGACGTCGTGGGCTTTTGCAAAATGAATAGCACGCCTAACTTATGTATGCGGCCATTAGCAATTAATATTTGCCCATGTTACAATTTTGCCGAATCATTTTTAAATAAATAAAAAAAGAAAATACTTGTGAGTTATAAAAAATGCATCATGCTGTCATCGGAAAAAATGGAAAATTTTCACAGGCATTTTAAGCGATATTAGCGAGTATACTGTGATTTTGCAAGCATGTTAATATTTTGGTTGCTAAATGAGATCAAATAATGTTAATTAACAGCAATTAGTTACGTTGTAAATTCAGCTTTAGATCTTAAATATTGAAATGAAAATGATACCAAATTTGCAGCTATGTTACATTTTTGATCGACCAGAAATTGATTAATTTCACTTTTTGTCATTTTTGAAAATATTGCCGATCCTGTATCGAGTTGCAAAATCGTCAAGTTATGATTTACTCAGAATTTTATCTTACCACGAAGTTTAAAAAATGTTAGAATTAATGTTATATTTTTCGATTTAAGTATCTTTACTTACTGGCCTACTTGTGATGCCAAGAGATTAAAAGGCAAACTTTAATCCAATTAATAACATAATCCGTGTTGAATTATATTTAACAAGTTGCAATCGTCGCTGTGTTCAGTATTGCATCAAAGAAAGCTTAATTTTTTTACTACTCCTGGAGACGTCTCTGTAAGTGGCACTGCCTTGGCCGATAGGAGAGGGCTCCCAAAAAATAACTACGTCACAGGCATCATTTACTTCGTGACCACTTCTCATTGGTTATTCATACGCGGCAACCACTTTCATTAGTTAGCGACACAGGCGTTATGCATTTCCAAATTGGTCAACGTCAAACGTCACTTTTAAGCTAGCTGAGCAACTTCGCTCCCGGCAGATCATAGAAAACCGTCAAACACAACACAGCGTTCTTCGCTGTTAAAAAAGGCGACGCTTCATCAGCTATCATGTAATATATTATGACAGTATCTGATGTCATTAAAGAGGATACAAATTCATTCGTAGCTCATACACATCCCCATACATCAAATTTGCCAGAAATTGATAGCAGTTATCAAAAAGAGTCCACGTTAGAAACGAATTTCAAAAGGTATTTTGCGGGTTACTTAATTAAAAAATGCCTATCTATATATTCTTGTACAATTTGCGAAGAATATTCAAAAGATTATCAAAATTTAGACGATACATCTTTATTTTGTTACTATAAAGCTTATAACAGCTTCAATTTAGATTTATTTGGTAACTTAAACATACCACACAATGATTTTTTAAAATTTATCTCCTTTTTAAAGGTAATATTTCGAATAAATTTTGAAACCATTATTATACACAAAATGTAATAGATACGTTTTAAAGTATTTGTAGAAATACAAGTTTTTCACATCCATGTGAAAAATTTCCACATAATTATTTAATAAAATTATTCGGTAAAGTAAGAGTATTTTACACTCTTAAACATATTAACCGAAATTTTAAAACTATAAAAGGCAAAAAGGTTGTCATTTGGAAATATTAGTAAATATTTTTTTATATATATAAATCTTTTACGTATATTTGTAATGTATGAACTTAAAAAAGAAATCAATAGCTACCCAATATTTATTTAATTTTCCTGACCTTTTTTTCGGTGCGCCTATGGAATACAAGTAATAACTAAAAGACAAGGTCATAGCTCGTCGGCATCAATTACAAAGGAATTAAATGAGAGATATCCTTCTAGTTATTATTTATTCTTGTGAAAATGGCTTAAGTAATAAATTTAATAGAGAAATATTGTAAATAATTTAAAAAAATATGTAGTTTTTAAGTACACCTTGTAATAAAAATAAAATTATTACGGTAGAATTTAAAATAAAGTGTGTAATCAGAACGTGATGTTTTCATCCAAGTACTAATCCTTCTATGGATCGCACAGGTATTTTCCAACATTATTATTTAATACAGTTTGCCATGGTCTAAATGTCGATCCTAGTTTGTTTATTGGAGCGGAAACACCGATAGAAGCCTGTCTTTCGGTCATACCGCTACAATCGTCCTTGTTATTTATTGGTTAAATTTAATTTGTTCAATGGTAAAGTGCAAAAATTTTGTCAGAAGCATAGGGTTTATTTTTATTTTTTGTGAATAATATAACTTTTTTTAGTAAAATTTAATCTACGAAGTGCGTATATACCATTTTATATGGCGTGACCTTATTTATATTATAGAAACTTATTTTGCAAAGTACGCCTATGGAATGTGACGTTATATCCCTAGCACTCCTCTTTTACTCAGACTTATAGTAGTGTAAAAGTATGGTATTCGACATATATGTAGTAGAAAGTTAAGTGAAAAAATAAATAAATAAAGGAAGAACGTTTGCGTCCTCTATGAATAAGTGTAATTTACTATGGAAGCCATCCCAATAAATATGTTTTCGGTGGGCACCTTAAGCAGAAATATTCCTGTTATCAATAATAATTATGAATTTTTATATACAAATTTTTTTAAATATAAGAGTTGTTGGAACTATATCAATTTTTATGTTATTATTCATTTATGAAAATTATGTTTCACCCACTCGTTTCCTCAATGGAACAACTTGAGTGAAAAAGCTATCAGTCGTTGTATTGTAAATAAGAAACCCTAAATCAATAGTAGTGAATTAAATAATTTAGAGAACATGTATAATGTTTCCATATTATATTGTAAATGTTACGGAAGAAATTTTGGTTCGCTGTTAGAGATAAGATAAGATAAGATAAGACTGGATCTGAACATTCGCACAAAAATGCTTCTGTGCTTCTCAATTTCAGAACAATAAAAAAATAATATAAAGATAACTAATTTTCCAGGTTCTTTAAAAATTCTCTTAAAATAAAAACCCTCTTCATTAAAATTATAGTTTTTATATGTTTTTGGAGAGAACACTAGAGAAAAAGGGCCAGATTATACACATAGTACATTACAATAAGAAGAACAAAGCTGTGTCATCACTTCGCGAAGTTAATTGTTGGTGATCGTCGCCTACATGGGTCCAGTGGCGTGTTGTTAATATTAAAACATGTAGAAATTATTTTCTTTAAACCTTACTTATGTATTCTTTATTTATTTTTAATTATAGTTATGACGTAATGGTTCTTCTTATTAAAATTGGACTCTACGTTCTCTGGTTTGAAGAATGTATGCAAATTAATACATTTTTATTGGCTTAGTATTGTAACATTGAATTAATTGTTACCCAAATAAAACAAATTAAATGTAGAATTACGGGATACTGTTGTATTGTGGGACAACTACAAACTATATAAGCATCAAATATAACCTTTAGATTTGCCATTGGAGTTATTAGCTTGGCTGCGTTTTGGTTACTGTAGATCTTAGAGCCACACAGGTTTTTTGCGGGTTCGGCGTAGTTGTAGCTAGTTATAAGGAATAGTAGTTTGTGCAACAAGAATGGATATGGACAATCCTCGAGTTGTACAGTATATTTTTTTAGGACACACTAACGAAAATCTACAAATTTAAAAAATTATTTTAGGTTATTAAGACAAAATAACTACAGGACTTTAACCAGAGAGGTTGGCTATCCCTAGACACCTCCCCAGGAGGTTTTTTGATGAGTTGATAATATGCAGGACTTTGATAAGCTGGGAGGCTAGCGGTCTCTTAACCCCTCTCAGTAACAATGGACACAATGAGGCCTAAGTACTGTGAAGCAATTCACCCTCCTTACCTTGCGTATCCTCATAAACTTTTTAATTAAGAATTTAATTATATTTAATTTCGTATAATGAACATTTTAGCGTACTTTAGCAAAAGAGTTGATGAAGAAAACCTTCAGGTACCTAATTCGCAGATTTTATAGAGTTGTATGGATCTTTATAGGTCATTTCTCAACTCTAAATAGGTTAAATTTATTTATTTTATGTGAGAAATGTATTAATCTATTTTCAATCGGGAAAGGGTTACAAAGAAAATACGTATTGGTACGTATACGAGATATGGTAACATGTGTTTTTGCAATATCAATTAGCAGTCCTGTACTTATCTCATAAATGATTAATTGCTTGGAATTGAAAGAAGCAATTAGAAGTAGTTACATGTATGAGAAACGCGATATATATGGTATGTTTAAATTGATTATCTGACTTTTTGCCGAGATTTGTGCAAATAAGTAAGAAATTCTTAGAGTAAATTATAGAGTTATGATTTTCTTGTAGTAGAAATATATTAAAAGTTGTATAATTAAAATATGAAGAATGATTGGGAAAATTCGAAGAATGGTATGATGAAAATACTTATCGTTTTGACGATGTTTTAGGGGATAAGACAATTACTCAAGACGTCAGAGACGGCAGGTTCGAATTCTGCAGGGCTGACGGTTTTTCATTAGTTTTTTGATCTTTAATCGATATAAATCAATTTTAATTTTTTTTTGTAAATATATTTTTAATTTTAAGCTAGTGATGAGTCTACTATGTTTTTATTTGCGATACTAGAGATAGTGATAATATTGATTTCTCAGCCTGGAACGTCTTCTGTTGATGATAATAAGAATGATTTTTTGTTCTTTCGTTCCTTGTATTTTAAATAATGGATTATTTTATATATTTTCTACTGTTTATAAATTAAATTTTTATACATTTCTTTACACCAACTACATTTCCAAACGTTTTATATCCCCAACACCACTTTTTTACTAGTTTCCCGGATCCGATAAAGAATTTTCTCTTTTTTCATATGAATTTTTCCGCCAAACAAGCACCATTAATCAGGTGGTAATCGAAGACGCCTCTCCGACCGACCACCCATCATGGCGCTCGACGATGCCATCAAATGATAAATTTACGCATTTTCGACCACTATAGTACTTTGACTGGGTTGCGACATAAACCTTTTTCGTGTTTTGTTCATTAAGAGGTAAATTTACATTACAAACTGTAAAGTGATACTTGATATTTTATCTATTTGTTATAGTGTTTTAAGCTCAATTGATTTTGGGAGTGGGTCAGGTTATTAAATAACTCGAATTACCTTGAAAAAGAAGTTGGGCACCACTATATTTAAAACTTACTAAACTTAACTATAGATTAGTGATAAAAATATAGAAAATCACTAACCATCAAGATATTATATTTAAACAAAGTTTTAGATAAGTTAGTAACAAATTCTAATTCACAGAGATTTACTTAATTTAAATTTAGATGATTTATTTTAAAAAACAAAGACTTATCTGTTATAACAGGAGGTAGTTATATTGGGGTGATTTGCATGGTATATTAGGCCTTCTTCAAAGGGATTCTTATTCTTAATGCTGGACTTGAGCGATCTTCTATAGGTGAACCAAACCTCGGTCTTCAGATGGGACCAAACTCTTAGGTATAAATCTTCATAAACTTAAATATCCATAAACTTAAATCTCCATAACTGTTTTAGATATAACTTGAAATAAACTTCTTTAGATATAACTCGAAATAAACCGTCTAGATATAGCCACGCTAAAAGAAAAAGGTAAAAATGTTAAGAAAGGAAATAGGAAATTTGCACAGGAACCAGATAAAATGCCTTTAACTAATAATTGAACAATTTAAAAATATGTGAATAATTTCACAGAGACTAAAATTAATATGAAAAGGAAAAATCTTATTTAACATATTTAAATATAGTAAAGCATAATATCTCTTTCAAACAAAATAATATATAAAATTATATAAAACGTGTTATCCATGTGTTATTCATGTATTGAGGTTATGTTTAAAATTTTACATTTTATTTAAGAAATTTTTGTACAAAATATATATTTTCAACAATATATCGGTATTAAAGCTTACCTTATAAAATCAGACGGCTAATAAGAATATTAGAATTCAATTAGTACATCGGATGGCCAAGATATATTAAAATTCCAATCAACTTGATTCGTTGACAGATTCAAATGAAAATGAAATTGGAACTTTTGACACAAGGCATGAACGACAAATGACATTTGAGTAGAGATGTTTGTGTCAAAATAACGAAAACGGTTCCAACCGTTACAAAACTGAAAGACTAGCGGGGTAACGGTAGTTTAGAAGGCTACAGTGCTTGTCTGACTTTGGCTTTTCGAATCGACAGGTGGTTGAAGCTAATTCCTTCAGGCTTTCCCAATTATGGTAAAAAATAAGCGTAAACTAATCGACACAGGGTTAGTAGAATAATTATATGATAATTTGTCTGATGTAAGTAGCTAAGCAGAAATTTCTTGCAACGATTTTGATTCAGACGACAGCATAAGAACCCAAACTACACTAGTGAATATGACGATTGAAGTGACGGATAGTGAGCAGCGAGTTGAAAGTAATAGCGAAGAAGTAAAGAACGATGAAGACATAAATGATGATTTTGGTAATGGTGACTATTTTGCAGTTTTCTAAAGTTGCATTTGATAAGGTGGGCCCGTACCTTTTTGAATCACCTTAGACAAGGAGCCAATAGATATTTTCAAACAAATAATTATGCTAAAGATCTACAGCACAAAAGACGTCCAGTTCGGTCAGCACAAATCACTAGGTAAAAACAGGGTAAAAACAAAAAAATTATTGGTAAGCAATTTATTTTTTATTTTTTTTTTCATCTGTCTGCCCTCACGGTAACTAAATTATTTTTATCTAGATAATATATCTATTTTGTCTCAAATCCGTCTTTATGATGTTATTAACTAACGGACTCTAAATATAACTAATCAAATCATATTTTATTTCTAGGTACAGTAATGCTTATGCGAGCGATACACTTTCCAACAATAAAATACTACTGGAAGAGAAATTTTTCATAAAAGACCTATAAAGCTAAATTGTTTTACACTTCTGCTAAACTTTTGATGTTTTGAAGACAAAACGGTTCCTTCGGTGAGCCGTTTATCTAAAATTAGTTTTTTACTGGATCTTGTAAGAAATAATATAAAGACCTCAGACGAGACAATTATACCTTTCAGAGGTCCCCTGAGATTTCATCAATACAATCCATTTAAAGCTCATAAATATAACATAAACATATTTAAAGTGGATATACTTGGGATCTAAAAGTATATGAGGGACAGAACAAAAGATATCCAGGATTAGATCTACCCGACAGCACTGTGATTGATCTCGTTAAACCTCTGCTAAATGCAGGACGCTTAGTAATAACAGACAACTGGTAAACCAGTACTTAACTTGCAGAATATCTTTACGAAAGAAAGACTAATTTAATATAATAATAATAATACTCTCCCTAATTTATCCCCTTACGAGTGAATTTCAACCCCTGAAGTCGACTGAACGACTTGTGTAGGGGAAGGGAGGGCTATTATTATTATTTGCCGTGGCGCTCCGGGGCGACTTAAAGATGATTGATGGTGCCATTTGACTTACAGGTGAGGAAAACCCGGAAAACCTCACCCACCATCATGCCACCCACCATTAGGCAAAAATAAAGTTGGGCTGCAAAAAAAATTTGTAACATTCATTTATGCAAAGGAGAGATTGTTGCACGACAAATGAACGTTCTAACCTTTTTCCAGTGACATGATCAACGAGACGTGTGTGTACTTTCTACATGCCATGACCATCAAATTAAAGTTGCAGACAAAATTATGCTTTCAAATTATTATACTTGTCTACGAAAGTCACTAAATTGCTTAAAAAAATGGGTATAGAGGTAATTTGTGGCACACTTGTCAATATTTTTGTTTTGTTTAACTGCGTATGTTTGCTACAAAATAATTATCCATACAAACCACGCAATCTCTAATTCAGAGCCTTTTAGAGATTGTTTAGCAATATACGGCGTGACAATTTAAAAACTTACAATGGGCTACGTCTCACAAACGGAAGATGATATTAAAAAATGCTTAAAACCGTTTTTAGGATAGGAAGAAGAATCTAAAATGACATGAACGAGAACTCACCCTCATCAACCCCCTAGGCCCCACCTACCCCAACTAAAAAAGTTTAAATGGCAAACTCCTACTTGTGATACATCATTAAAAAGCCTATAAAAAATGCTATCCAATAGTATTAATAATTGTACAGGGTGAATCAATAATTAAAGACTGTAACTTCTAAAGGGCCTAAGTACCAAAAATTTAAAAAATATTCATTTTGGCATAAAAAGGTTTAGTATACCGACTCTAACGATGATATCCAAATGGTTATAAGTGCATTTTCAAATAAATCCATTTATTGTAGTGGTAAACATGGCGAATGTATATGTCCCTATATGATGTAGGTATAAAATTTTTATTTTACTCAACTTTTTCCATTCTTTTGATACCTAGACCCTTTTGAAGTTATCGACTTCAATTGTTAAACCTTGCCTTAAAGGGAAAATTTAATACAGTTTTTGTTGAGAGTTCTCTTTTACATCATTTTAGTTCCGCCTTCCTATCTTAGAAGCGGTTTTAAGAATTTTTTAATATCATCTTTGGTTTGTGAGATATAGCACGTTGTCACGGCTGTTAGACCAAGTTGAGAGATACACTTCAAAAGAAGCATGCCAGAAAGCAAAGAAAGTTACTACAGTTTGTTCTAAATGTATTATTTTTTTCATGTTTCTTTTTTAGAATTTGTCTTAAGTAATATTAAAAATAATAAAACTTTTACTAGTACGAGCAATCAATTAAAACATAAAATACTAACATTTTGATACATATACAGATTCTAAAATTGGACAATACAAGCTAAATCAGCCTAAGTGGGAGTGAGCAGGAAGTCGCATGTACCGTGCGCGAGGCTTCAGAATAGGTAATGCTCCGCTCAACGGTCCTTGGTGGGTTCATGCTTGATTGTATTATACCTTGTCCAATTATTGTAAAATAGAAGGTAGGGATGCGCAACTTTTTTAAAACATCGATGTTGACATTAACTGATACATCGGAAAGATAATATCGATTTTTCTAAATATCGATTTTTTCAAAAAATATTCATTGAAGAGCAAAAAAAAGGTCTTCAGAAGTTAATCACCAATTAAAACGTAATGCTTAAAAACATAGAAATCGCAAAAACAACTTCGACGTTAACCAATAACATCGGCAAAAAACATCGATGTTAATTAATAACATCGGATACAAAGACATCAATGAAAACATCGATAATCTAAACCAATAAAATCAATGTTTTTTTGATGTAGATACATTGTACGCATCCCTAATATAAGATCCGCGTTCAGATTTTTGTGATCTGTATTGATGATTTAATTAGCAGGTCAGTAATGGAAATAGGAAGAGAACACGTGTTGAATATCCGTGAATTTTAAGGACTTTCTAAAAAATTTATTCTTTCGAGTGAAATAGACCAATCAATTATTCAACTACAAATTATTTCATAAATTGGGGTGAATATAATTTTTTTTATTACAAAAGATGATACCTACTTACAATTTTTTTCTGTAGTTATTAAAATAGTACAAAATAAATAGCAGAAATTTCAACGAATTGCCTAACTGTAGCACCGATATTTTGATAAATAAAATTAATTTAAAATAAAATAGTCGTAGTTTTTTAATATTCATATTTATCCAAAATAAAAAAATAAAAAATATAATGCTTTTATCGGAGATTGAACGCTTCGCCGCAAAATTCAATGTTGATAAAGTTTAAGACATTACGCTCTGGACCATGAAGTCTTATGCCAAATGAATCATGTAATTAAATATGTGTATGGAAAAAATAAATAAATAAAAATGAATAAAGTTACTTTTAAATTATTTTAGTAATTGATAAAAATAAATATCTACGATCTAGGACAAAAAATCAATGTTAAAAACTTAATCATCAAATAGATTTTACTATTAATATAGAATTATCTAGACCAAAATAGAAATTATGCGTCTAACATATTTGACAGCTGATGTACAAAGTAGATTCATATTCACGCACGGGTGGAAAGTAGATTTTTATCCACACGCGTGTGATATATGGCTCTTCTCATAATACTAAATAGTGCGCGATATGTGTATCTTTCCTAAATGGTCGTAGGAAAAAGATGTATAACAAAATATATGCCATTGATTAACTTTCGCTAAAACCGACATTAATACTTCGAGTAGAGAATTTTTATTTTAGCAATAAAATTATTCTTTTTTACCTTTTACAATTTAAATATTTTTCTGTATAGAGATTATTATAAAAATACCGAAATTTATCTCGAGAAATCCTATCCTAACCTAACTAAATTGGTCCGTACAAGAACAATCTTATCGTTTAATCGGAAATATGATTGTCCTCGTCTCTTTTTCATCTCTTTCTCGCTCTAATCCAGTAATTAAGCTTAAGAATGAGCAATGATTAAGGAGCTGAAACGTTGAAATAAGAGCTTATTCAGTGAACGAGAGACCTGAATTTTCTACGACGATTTGAAGATAACTGAACATGAGCGGACACAAAGAAAGAAAAATTGAAGGTATATTTTATTTACTTTGTTATGAACTTGTTGAAATAATAGGAAACACATCGTGTAATTATATGCCTTAAGCACCTCAAATTGCGCTTAGACAACCAGTCTGTGTTGAAAAGTAGAACTATGTGATCAAAATCGAGATATTCGCGAAGCAATGTAAATAATCGACTGTTCAAAGGGCTGCTTTTAATGTAGTTCACATTTTTTATAGCCAAGTATTAACTTTGGCGTAAATTCGGAGGCAATGTTTTTTAAAGCTTGGCGATGAACAACAAACTGTGTGCTACTCAGGGTGGAATTCTATTCCATTTTTGAGCTAAGTCCAATGAGCTTATTCCAAATCTTTTTTTTTTAAAGTCAAATAGTGAATCAAATATATCATCAGATGTAATGCCAGAGTACAAAAATCTTTTTCAATTTGATCTTTGACGACGTAAAGAACATAAGCGATTAACTATACATAGTTAACGATGGCTGCAGATATACTGCAAAAAAATGGTGACGACTTTACTGTGTTTATAATTTTTAATTTTATGTCTGCAGCTATATACAGGGTGTTTCCGAACTTGGCGTCCAAATTTGTAGGGGTGGTAGTTCGCATAATTTGAGACCGATTTGCAGATTTCATTTTTCGAAAATATTTAAAATAAAAATAATTAAAAATTAATTAAAAAGTATAAACCGGTACGGTCTTGCACAGCAATGAGACGCCTCGAATCGCGCGCGCAACGCTTAGAATCGACAAAATTGCAAATCGCATCTGTTTTTGACGACTATTGCGCTACGCGCTCAGGGTAGGACCTGCTCTTTGATTTTTTTTATAATGGCTCTATTTTATTTATTATAATTTTTTGAGAAAAATGAAATCTGCCAATCGCTCTCAAATTATGC
Organism: Psylliodes chrysocephalus; assembly: GCA_927349885.1. Lineage (NCBI taxonomy): Eukaryota > Metazoa > Arthropoda > Insecta > Coleoptera > Chrysomelidae > Psylliodes > Psylliodes chrysocephalus. The sequence continues at coordinate 17,324,389 of OV651816.1, forward strand.
GAACAACCACCCCTACAAATTTGGATGCCAAGTTCGGAAACACCCTGTATATATATATATATATATATATATATATATATATATCGATTCTACGTTTGATTGAGTAATTAATAAGATAAATCGACTTCATTTTTTGTTCTGATTTTTCTCTTAGCATTATTTACATGGCTTTTAACAGACACGTCTTGATCAACTCTTCACCAATAGTGTGAGGTTTATTTGCTTCCCTATTAAAAGTGCTATTTCATAGGAAGGTTTGAGATATTGTGATATACTTTTTTGATTATATTTCGACTCATCCAATCTATTCGTTTCAGTATTTCTAATTTAGAAGAAAATATCTCTGTTATCGTAGTTGGTTTTATCCACATCCTCAACTAGCCATTGATAAATGTGTATTTGTTGTGAAGTCATCACGCTATCTCTAAATCGGAGTGAGAGAACTGATTATCTTCCTGACAGCGCCTCATCATCATCTACTAACTGTATAGTTAGTACCTATAGTTAGTATACAGGAGTACAGATTTTTGATATTTATTTTCCCAGTCAGCAAACACGGATAGAGAATTGTAGGGTTAGCAAGTCTAAGCAAAATGTATATATATTTAGAGGGTGGAGGGGTCCGATAGGTTGAGGCCGAAAATGCGTCATAACATACAAAAACACGGTCTCTTTTTCCAGTCATAAAAATAGTTTTAGTAGTAAGAGGTATACTGAAGTTAAGTAAAAAAATAGTTAATTAATCTGTGAGTAGGAATAATATATTTGGCAGATGCATAAAATACACTTTTCCAAGGAGATATGTATACAATTTTTCTTACGACCACACCTATTTAAAGAATGTTTCAGGTGTTTTGTATATTAAAGTGTACGCATAGGACACATAAATAAAATCATATATCACAATGTTTCACCTCACCAGTTGGGTGCACGTGGTAGAAATGGTCCTCTAATGGTCCTCCAACAGCTAAATTTTCATGAAAATACTGTACTTTTGACATTTGCGATACTCCGATGCATACGCATTATTGATGTAATCTCATGATTTTACAGTACTAGTTTTTGCAATTATGAGTGTGATTTTAAGGTTATTATGGTTATTCGTTTTGTTTGGTTCTGATCTTTTGCGCTTTTGGAGTATCTGTCTTTTATAGTTATAGTTTTTAATTTGAATTTTAATTATATGGTCTATTTATATTTGATTGCTACTTTTCGATTATTGCATTGTTCTTTTTATGTTAAAATAAGCTTCATAATCATTAAGTACCTGCTACTGGTTGATATCTACCTAATCGTCATCGGGTTCTTGCAACAATGGGAAAAAGTGAATGTTTTTTTGGTGTAAAAGTCAGACGCCTTAATTTTTTAGGTAAGGATGACTGTTGGGTTTTAGCTATCTGAGCCAAATTGTTTAAAAAACATGCTGTACCAGCTATTACTTTAAAATATTACTTCATTTTAAAGCATATATAAAAATGTTTTTTAACTTGTGCCCTTATGATTAAAAGATGTAGGTATTTTAGTTGTTATAATAGAAATATATGATACATTGTATTGACCTGCTGGCTACTGGCCATTCCACTTTTACCACTTTTTTTTATAAATTGTCAAATTATTTAAAAACAAATACATACCTAGCTATTTTCTTTAAATACCATTAAAAATGTAAAAAACAACGTATTTCTCATCTATTAAATTGTTATTAACGATAATGAATACTTTTAATTTATTAAAACAAAAATAAAACCTGAATCGATGACTTAAATCACTGAAAATAAGTTGCTTGAGATGGGGTCGTTTTTATGGAAAATTTTAGTGTTAATACTTTACTAATAAAACTACAGTTAATTTATTTAAATGTAAATGTATTACCCGAATGGAATTAATACCGCTAATCAAGGTTTTAGGCCTCGTCACTTTAACACTTTTATGCTCCCAGTTGATATGGGTGTGTGTAAAGATATCTATTGTTTCTATCAGGCTTAACACTCTGCATTAGATCCTTCTTGGAAAAAACCTTCGGACTATCTGAAGGTAAATGCTATCAAATTTATATATTGGTTTATCTATTACAAATTACTTTCAAAACAAACGTTTGTTACTTTTAGAGTAAGAAATAATAAAATCTGTCGATACTTATTACATATCAATTTTGTTTTTTGAGATAGTTGGCTCTAATTCCATATAAAATGTTTCCATATTTTTAAAAATAAGTAACTGCCCTAATTTCTATTTTTTGACATTTACTTAGTGGTAATGACATACCTTTAGGAAAATATAACGAAAGAGTTAATTGGATTATCTTATTGTTGAGTTTCAAAACTATTAATTTAGCATGATTTAAAAACAAATACATGAAATGGGCAAAATAGGCCTGCAAGGGCACTTTGTGCGAATTAAATTTGGCTTACTTTTGTTAATAGAGACTGGCATTCCATTTTAAATATACAGTTCACTGGGATATTTAAATATACACCGATTTTATCAATGAAAAAATCTAATATCGTACTTACAAATACTACAATAACGGTCGAGTTTACTTTCGCTGTTGTCAGACGTAATTTTTTCTTGGATAATTTAAAGACTTAACAGTATTGCAAGCAACCGTAATTACATTACTATAGTTAAAAACATCGCAAATTTGTGGCATCAATGGTTTATCCAAATATTGCATTTCTGCCGAGGATCATCTGCATTGACTTCAGAAATTTTGTAAATAATCATGTCTTGGTTATATATTTATGGTTTTATCATAGTTGCTGGTTCAAATGACTTTTAAATCGAGTAGAAATCGTGACATCATAATTTAAAACTTTTAGGCATATCACACACAGAGGCAATTGCATTCCATCTTTTTTAATGAACGTAAATCCAAATTTAATGTAGCCTTCTAAAAGCTTTCTCTCCTTTTTCCCTTTTTTTATTAATTATTTAGTACTTATTTAATTAATTTAAATAAGGTACCTCAAATGTCAACTTCTTTTAGAAATAATAAAAACTATTAAGACGACCGGAGTGACAGTGGGCAGAGTGCAGAGACGCAATGTTACCATTGGTCTTGAACGCTTCATTTTCGTTCGAGATATTTAACTTTGTCGTAAAAACATTTTCTCAAAAGTTTCGGTAACATATATGTATTAAACGACTTTTCGATAATTAAGAGTGGATTTAAGAGTTGACAGAGAATTTTCTTCAGAATAAGCACCCTTTATGATCTTTTTACTTCCCTCTAGGGAGGCGCGCCCCACTGTTTCGGAAGTCCTGGCCTAGTAAAACATTACATTACGGACATCTCAACAAACGCCAGAAAATCATTAACTTGAACGCTACTGCTACCATATATTTTTTTTAATGGATCCAGTTCATGTACTGAGTACATTTTTTCTAACACTACAGGATAAGTATGGGAGATATCTCAATAGAATCGGTGCTAGATTTTTATTTTGACTCTCAACCAGCGTTACGCCCATGTTTTAAATTTCATACTGAGATCTAAGCGATAACTTAGACTAATCTGGTAATCGATTAGAATCATCTCCGGTTTAACTCCAAAACGTTCCAACTTTGTTTTATACTTAACTGTCGACGAGCGGTTTTATTCGCTACTTATCTCCTTGTATATACGACCGAAACTTACAAGAGTTAATAAAGGAGAGATAAAGATTAGGACGTTACAATGTGTACGCTTTTGCTTTATGTCTCTGGTACTCTGGGTCATTTGTAGGCCGCATATTGCCTGTGAGCCCTGAGAGGAAGCGGGCCAAGCCGCAATATAGCAACATGTTTAAAAGTAAACGTGACTTTAGAAACCATTCGATAGAATCTCGCAGATTAATTTAAACTGAAGCGTTAAGGCCCATTTTATTCCTGTATAATAGGACTTACATAACAGAAGCTGTATGTACACCATTATAATTCAGTCAAATTGTTTTTTGCCAGGAAAGTTTTGATTTCTTTATTTTGTATGTTTTTTGGGGTGCTGAATCCGAATCTGAAGTTTGCTAACAAAATTTCGTGACGCAACATAGAAAAAATGCAAAAAGGTAAAACATCTCTTTTAGCGCTGTTGGTATAAAATTCTGAAACTACCAAGTTTTCGTATATTATATTACCTCCATATTCGACTATTTAAAATTAAAGTACATAAAAATTAGGCACTAGTTGGAAATTGGCGTATTTCGGTTATTCCCGCTTTTTCAACTACCAAACTCTAATTCATTATTGTCAGTATCATAGTTTATGCATGAAAAAACTGTACAATCGCCCAAAAACTCATGGAAAGAGAAAAAGAGGTCCATTCTCCAATGATGTTGAAGTAGCAGTGGAAGATGTCTACACTTATCTTTAGAAGAGTGATGGAGAATACAGTTATCTTTAGAATAGTGAAGGAGAATACATTTTTTCAATTAGTTGATGGACCAAATCAAGGATGATTATCGTCCTGACAAAAAGACAGTCAAAGCTCATCTACTCAACAAATATGGAAGTGAATTATAATTTCTCCAAACAAAAAGCCAGTAGTGTTAAAAAATAAACAAAAGGAAATACTCCGGATTGTTAAGGCGTCTGCTGCAAATATTTCTGAGGATATCCGGAACCAGGTATATGAGATAGAACAGTACCCCCCCCCCCCCCCCTGATAAGTTTTTTGAAGGGAATAAGGAACTCATTCCTGGAACTCTTCGTATATTTGTGGAAATAGTTGTACGGGGTGACCATTATGCGTGAAAGTAAAGAGCACATCGCTGGCTTATGGTCTAATAGATGTAGTAAGGCCTAGATTAGGCCTGTACAACATACGACCCGTGGGTCGCTTACGGCCCGCCATTGTCGTTTTCTTGGCCCTTTGTTCGTTTACCAATTTGGCCCGCCTACGTCAAACTATACATTTTTCAGTAACAAAATTGCATTTATAAAATGCATTAATAGAGATCAAATCATATATGTGGTAAAACTTTACTGAATAAAACTGATGTATTCAAAATATAACTTAATAATGTTTATTTTATTTAAAAAACAACTTTTGAAAATAAACTGTAAATTAATTTTTTTGAGCCTCAAGATCAACGTATTTGAGCGTTGCACCTGCGAATTTCCTTCACCTATATAATAATTTTACTTTAGTGTATTTCACTATGCCCCTTAACCATGTCACTTTGCTCTGCCGCCCCCTACCTATAATCGCACTTCAAACCTGATTGGCTAAATTTTTTAACCGTATAAATTAGTTGCAACACTTGAGTGAGAAATATTGCATTAATAAAAAGACAAAATACAATATTACTATTTTGAACATCTTGTGTGATTCATACCGCATTCGACTGTTTAGTTAGATATTTTTAATTCGTGTTGTACATTGACCTTGCAATTTGCTAGTGCAAATTTTCATTGTATTTCAAAAGGTTGATACAACTGACAAAATCTAAACTTTTGGCATGCGACAGGGCCGGCTTTGTATGGGATTTATACCAAAGTTCGGCAACGCCTCATTACCAAGAGTTTGGCAAGTGGCCTTTCAGTCCCCCAGCCGAACAATATAGAAAGAGAAAGTCAAGGAAGCAACTGCTTTTTTATGCATTCAGGTAAACACAAGTTTTATGTTTAATGTAACAGTTTTAAATAATGAAAAGTTGTAAAATCAAAGTGTGTCTTTGATGAGTTATCGAAATTAGAAACAGGCTTCTCTTGCGTAAGTGTTTAAATGCAGACGAAATTGTATTTAATCAATATCCTTTAACAAACCTTGGTAAAATGGAACAATTAAAATTAGCTGTACAGGCAAATATTCATTAAAGAATAACAAAATGGGCACCATTAAACGTAAAACGAAGAAATTAACTCAGCCTTAAGCACTATAGAATAGGCCTGTTGATAGCATTTGCAAGTAAACTACATATATTACTAATATTAAATGGATACAAATTATTTTTAAAAATTATTAAAATTAAATGCAAAGGTTATGTTTAAAATTAGAGTCAAGAAAAATGTGATTGAAAATATGTGGCTTAAAAAACCTGTCTAACTTGCAATACAATTTATTAATTATTCCTTATCCTCCGTTCCAAACTTTGGTGATAAACGGGGTGGAAAAAATATTGTTTCCTTGCAAGTCTGAAGAGGTAATATAATTATGTAAAGAGTATTCTTGACCTTAAATTTAAGTTGACCGAATCGTGGTTCAACATAAGGGATGGACAAACTATGATATAGAAAATTGTAAATTAATTAATTAAAAACCAAAGAGTTATACAATTATTTGGACATTGTAGCGTGTAAGTACTTTTTGACATTAACCATAAATGATACATGTTTGACAAGAAAGTTCATAACAAACAGAAAAATATTTAACACCAATTTGATAAGGGGGTGGGTTGGCTCAGTGGTTAGAGTCATGATCGGAAGGTCTCAGGTTCGAGTCCCACCGTTGGCCGGGATTTTTTCATTTAATTTAATTATTTAAAATTAATTCTGATGCCTTGGTAGGATTCCCCACTCAACCATTCACTGTTGGGGTCTAATTAACAGTGCTGTTCCTAAAGTGGCGCTGGGAAACAGTAACAAAGCCTACACAGAACACGAGGCGAAATAACCTTAATCTAGGAAGCTGTGATTTTGTATTTACTGTATTAACTCTAAACAAATTTTAAAGTAGTAATTTTCTTTATTTTTATAAATAAGGGTACTTTAATATTGAATCACGTCCATATCCTTGTGTGTGATGAAAATAATTTTTACGAGATATTTCGTGTTAAAGTTTATTGTTTGGCAGTTATTCCCTAGTACATGGGTCCTTTATCCACTGACAACTTTTATATTTGATGATATATTGTCACGGAAAACATTTTAAACAAATTTTAGGTACATAAGCCCTTCATTGACAGGAAAACACTATTTAAAAAAAAAATGTTATTACGGTGGAGAAATTTAAAAAAAGTTAATCTGGGTCGATCTTTTTATTGGACTCCCTGTAGAAAACTATTTAGCTTTATAGTTTAATAATCGATTTACTTTAAGATAACCAAATTCATATGGTTTATAAAATTCTCAAATTATTTGAAAAACCTAATCTAGTTTTTTTTTCTCCCTATTTGCCTAAAAATATAAAACGCTTTTTAGATACAGCTACAAAGACAAGAAAAAACACTTTTCATTCGTATACGGGTACCTGTATTCTACATTGATTTTTCCAAATCCCCAATAAGTTTCCTTAAATATAGGATATGTCTCGGATTCTTTCAGTTTTCTGTTTATGCAAAATCGAGACTGACTTGCGAGTTTGTTCTTGTTAAAAGTTTTCGAACTTCCCTAAGGCTCGATCCAACTTTAAAGATTGAAATGATATTGGACGGTTACACTCATGTTGCATTAGTTTCCGTGTCTTTTTTTATTTGTCTGACTTCCGAACTGTAATTATTTTTGTATGTGAAAATATACCTAAGTCAATTAATATGAATTATTAAATTCGACGGTTCTAAATCAGGTAAAATATTTGAAAACAATTCAGAGTTCGGTTTAATAGCAATATTTTCTTGAATCCAGAAAACACTTTGTCATTTAGAATAAAAATATACTGCCTTAACTTTCACTGAACCGAACATTTTTACACAAAACAGTCACGCGTTGTAAAAAAGTCCAACTTCTCTTAAACAGGAAGTTAAAGCCCCATTTAACATTGCGTACCGCAAGAATCAGTCGTCCCTCCTTTTTACAACTCTTTATACCGCTGTTTTATGAATAAAATTTTGATTTTTTCACGACGAAGCCATCACGGGTGGTATCAATGGCATAGTTATCGTTCTTTGTAAAGGAGCTAACAACGGTTTTCAATTACTATGATAAAAAAAAGATTATCTGAGAACTCTTGGAAATTCAAGATTGATCTATCGTATAATATATCGAGAAAGCACCAAATGATATGGTATAACTCCTCTTAGGGGCTAATCTCTCTCTTTAACGGTATTTTATTACTTTTTTTGAGGTATGAGACAGTGCATAGCGGGACGTAATTCTACATACTTTTCACCTGTAGATACCTTGAAATTTCGTAGTAAATAAGATAGTCTATCAAAATTTAATACTAAAAAAGGCCGAAATAATAAAATTAAGGAAATATGAAGCAAATGCTTTGAGTTGCATTATTAAAAAATAACCAAAACGTTTACCTCTTTGAGAAAGAGCAAATAATTATCCTGTAGACATTTAAGTAAATGAGTATTAATAAAGAATACCATTTCCTTAAATATTGGAGAAAATCCTTGCAAAATAATGCATCTAGTCAGTTGCAGATATACCATTATAGTAGAAGGTGTGTATGTGTGTGCATGTTACTAGGGCTGAGGTAGTGAACCTGCTAATACGTCAATCATTAAATCCTACAACAAACCATACAAATTAATTAATAATTTACATAGTCTACTCTAGGATTCGAAGCCGTGTTCGATAAAGCACTGAGGGCCCTGTAAATAAATACGGGCCGCTCGAATATACTGCGTTACCGAGTCGAATAGGTATTATTAATCCTTCTCACTTAAGTAGTTTTATTTTATTCTATTGTTTCCCATTTTATTTAAGTCTGTACTTTTCTTAACCCTAGTCTTTATATTGTTGACTCGAGGATACCTTTTGCATCTAATTCTTTCTCGAATAATCCTTCGTATTTCTGCAATACCCTTGCGATTGCTTCATCTTTCCTTTTTGTAACTTTTGGAACTTGAGACAGTTATAAATTTCAACTCGCTAATTTTGCTGCGTTCTTCAGTTTCACTTTCACTAGAAGATTACATGCCAAAACCAACACACTAACAAAATATTTATTTCACGACCACTATGAATAAGAGGACCAGTAAAGAGTAAACACCGACAGGAAATTAAACAACTACCTGCTTTGCGTGTCTCAACATTAATAGTACTATTGAACCCATTCCCTCCTGTCTGGAAGGATTTGCTTGCAAATATAGTGTAATAATTACCTATAACTACAGATAAACGGATTTTGCTTTTAATTTTTTCTCTTACTGACATCAAAACCTTTTGCTTCGAACTTTTCCTGTCAAGCATTACCTCTTTTTTATTAATTCGTTTGAATAAATCTTGTAACTTTTTAATAATGAATCTCCTCAAAAAGTATGTTCTTTCACAATCTTTCATAATATAAAGGATTTCATTGAAAATTTTATTGGGATGAAGAGTAAGTGAAATTATATTCTCGTATATGCTCTCTCTTATGCTTTAAAAATTGAAGATTACAACTTAAATTTTACCGGAAATAAAGCCATTCAGTTTTCGCGTCGACACCTGGTATGATTTTGTAAAAAGCTTGTGATAAAATCTACTCAAGGTTTGATTATTCACTGAAATTTTTAGCAAACCTCAAAATGGCTGTAAAAGCGCATCTAGCGGTTGTTGTGTGATTTATTATCATAACCCCCTTTAACAATATTATTAGCTTTTTGCAGAGGAACTCTATATTTTTTTTAGAACATATTCAAAAAATATAAATTTTAAATATTTTAATATTTATAAACAATAGAAATATAATAGGTCCCAGATTAGATCCCTGGCGTACCCCAGAGTTGGCATGAAATATTTCCGTTGTGTCCACAACTAAATATCTACATTTTAGGTAATTTATTACAAACAATTCTAGAAACTTTCATGCTAAACCGAGTTCACTAAGCTTACTAAAAATAATGTCATGGGTTATATGTTTGAAGACTTTGCGAAAGTCTGTAAATATAGTGTATAGTTGAGATTTGTTTTATAAAGTATATTATTACCGTAAATAAATAAGTGTTATTAGACTCTTTAGCTATGAAACCATGGTGTCGAAGGACCATATATATTCGTTTGTGCTTTGATATGACTTGGTGTAGATAATTTGCTCATATACCTTAGATACAGCGCACATAATTGAAATGGTTCGATAATTTTCTATTTCTATTTTACTTCTTGATTTAAGAATGGTGTGGTAACAGTAGTTTTTTAAAATTCTGAAAAAAATGTTGCACCTAATTATTAAATTAATAATGTGCAAATACGGCGCACTTAACCATTCACAGAACCTTTTTAATACTTACGGTGGGATACCGTCGATATCTGAAACTGTTTTCAGTTTCAGTATTTTAACAGCTTCGATATAATCCTGTTCATTAATAAAATTTATTTAGAATTGTTATATCGTTCATCACACTTTTGTTAAAATTTAAATTGTACACAGCTTTTTCTTTAAAATAGACATGTGAGAAAAAGTTAGCAAATGTATCGGCAGTTTTCTTGTCCGGTACAGTATCTCCATTATAAGGTTATCTATAGGAATGTACTGGAATTCCGACGTACCACCAAATCCGGCCGCTCTGGCCTGTCAACCGGACCTGGCCGGAATTTTCGAAAATTTTAAAATGGCTTAAATATAAGCAAAAAATTAAAAAACATTTTGAACTTGAAATCAACGACTTTTAACTAACAGTTCTAAAGCCATGTGTGCAATAACGCGGAACGAAATAAACGAAGGTCCTTTTACCATAGGTGGTATAGATATTGACACATCACACAAAGCTCAATTTCAGGATTTAGATTTGCCTATGTTTAATTTTAAGCTCACTTTGTTAATTTAAATTGTTTGGTGACGTTTTTGATGATTTTGAAAACTAATTTGTAGTGGTTTTTTGTTTTTGGACTGTTTGTCAGTTTTATAATTATTCCGAAGTTTTTTTTATTTTAGATACCTAGATACCAGCGTTCCGGTTCGGTCCGGTGCGGCTAGCGGCCGGAATTCCGATTCCGGCTGGATCGGCTAAATACCCGATCCGGTACATCTCTAGTTATATTAGTTTTAGTTTTTCTTCTTCTTTTAACTGCGGAATGTATTTTGCACAAAGCTAATAAATAAGAGGCCAATAAAAGTCTATTTATTTTCTTACCTCTGTTTATACTTAGTATGACTATAGGCATAAACGTATCTTTTTACTTCTCAGTTATTCTTAACACGTTTTTTCTTTATTTTCCCATTTTTTACCATTCCTTTTTTCAATTAGGCCATGAACGCGTCATCGTCTAGAAATATCTGTCACTTTTAAGTTCTCTGGTCTAGACTGGCACTGGTATCAAACTCTATCAAGTTCTAAGTCAAAATTAAATTTAAATTTAATATTATGGTGCAAACAAGACTATAAAGATCTTTTCGGATATCCAGGCAACCCTCAAGGCCCTGAGCTCCAATCGAGTTCACTCAAAGTTAGTTTATAACTGTATCCTTAAAATGTACCCTTGAATGTCTCGGTGCCAGGAACAAAGTTACTTTGATCTGGGTTCCGGAACACGGCGGTGTTGAGGGTAATGAAGAAACCGACGCGCTCGCTAGTAAAGAAACCGAATCTGAGTTCATAGGTCCAGAAAGATTCCTGAGCATAGCAAAGAGCACTGCCAAAGGAATTATCTCAACATGGACGGAGGGTGCAACACTCACGTACTGGAGAGATACCCCAGGGCTAACTTATTACCAACCCTTCTATGAACGCTTTTGCTCAGATCTGAGAAAGGAGTAGAAAAGATCTACGCATTTTCACGGGACTGATGACAGGACACTCTCGTCTAAACATCCACATGAGAAGGACATGTCTGCAATAAACATGAAACTGTCGATTCTGCAGTGTGGATGACGAATCTGCAATGCAGTACATTTTATGTACTTGTTCCGCCTTGGAAAGAACATGGCTCTATATCTTCGGATTTACCCGACTGGAGACTACTGACTTTAAACAAGTCTTACCCAATTCGACCATGGCTTGTACGGTGAACTATAAGGTAGACATGAGTCAGAATATATCCATCTGGGTTGCAGTGGAAGGAGATGAGATCAACCCACTCATTTTTAACCTAACCTATGGTTCTTATGGGGCACCAGATCCACAATTGATGTATGTCACTTATAACTTGTCACGTGTCGCCTGCCTTGTTAATGATTAAATTTACAAATGGCAGAAGAACATGCTTGATGATTAAAACCAGTAAATTTGTTGTTGCAATGTTTGCGATTTCTTAAACTTTATTTTAATTTTCTTCTGTGAAGGTATCCTAATTTTGTTAACAAATTTTCCACACTTACATACTCGTATTTTTTATTCACCTAGTCTTTCGTGTATACTTCATTCCCAGTCTTTTTATTTGTGTTAACTACTGTTCTTTCTTTTTGGTTATGAGTAGTGTTTATGAGTTTTCGAGATGTTTCCAATTACAGGCTGGGGAGAAGCACCTAGCAGTACCTAATGTAAATATTTATTGAAAATGATATCTCATAAATAATTGGATTAAAATCTAATATTTTAATGAACTAAGTTTTTGCTCACACACTAGCTGAGCACGCCAATGAAGAGGTATTCAATTACAAAGACAGTAAATGACGCCATGTCTGGATTTTCATTCCACGGAAATGAACAAGATGTTATGAAAATTTATGTGGGTTACACGAAACATTGTACCTAAGTCTGTAACGGATATACCTTTATTCACTTACTTTCTAGCCAGAGAAATAAGCTTCGCTTCCTTCTTTTTCGGAATTTTATAAATATGCGGTAGGTAAGCTTTAAATTGGGTTTGGTTTCACACGGTAAATATTCATTAGCTTGTTAAAAATGGAGGTCTTTTGTGTTTATTAGAATAGAAACGTGTACCAATTAAATTAAATGTTACTTATCTTACGCGTAAACTAGGTAAATATAGTGTAATTGCACAATAGAGTATATTACATTACGAATGTGGAAAGTGGCATTTTTCACAAGGGCGTAAAATATTGTTCACGAGGCATAAGCTGAGTTCGAAAATCACACGAGTATAAAAAATCACTTTTACACAAGTGATGTACAATTTTTCCCTCTCGTCAAAAAATGTAAAACCAGAAAATTTGGCTATAGAGGTTCAATCAAGATGTGGCTGGTTTTAGATTTGTTTTAAAACGCCTTATTGAATGATTTTTAAGGTTGTTTTACGCATAGTGTTCTGTAGAAATTATAGACATTCTGATTCCATTTACAAAAAATTTCAGAGTACGATAATAAATGTTGAATAATATTAGTTACAAAAAATTTTAGAATAGAATAATAATTTTAATTAGATTTAAATTAAACAAATAAAATGATATACAACTATGAACAAGAAGTGTTTTATAATGAAGGTATTAAAATAGTACAAAATAAATAGCGAAAATATGAACAAATTGCCTATCTGTACGGGTGATACAATGATATATAAAATGAATTTAAAATAAATAACAATATTTGTATTTTTTAAATTTTTATATTTTTTCAAAATAAAAAATAAATACAAAAAAGATTGCTTTTATTAGGGGTCAAACATGCTATGCGAAATGCAAAGTTGATAAATTTGTATACTTTACGCTTTGGACCATGAAGTCTTATCAAATGAATTACCTAATAAAATAGTGTAACATGAAAATTGGACCTCTTTTCATTTCTTTTAATTTATCGATGTGACCCTGTGTTTACCGAACTAAGATCAATAATTGACCACACCTATACCGGCAAAAGGTGGGAGGTCTCTCGGATTCTATAGAACATTAAAAAATAAGATAACAAGTTCCCATAAATTTTTTCCTAGCGGCCCTCCCTACGAAGATACGGCCTCCAAAAGGACGCCACTGGAAATCAATTTTTCTTTAATAACTTTTAAACCACGTAATATTATTTAAAGAAAATTTAATATGATAAACAGTAGTAAGAACCTCTTAAAATACTGCCCTTAAAATATAATTAGCTTGTTTAGTTTACCAGGGGCGGACTAGTTTGTATATTTTAATGCTTATATCTCTAACACAACGTCCATGGTATGAATCAGAATCTGAATATGGAAAAATAATTTATTTAAATAATCCAAAGTAAAAACAATATCGACAGTAAAATGCAATGCTAGTTTATTCTCCGTCATGTCTTCCTTTTTCTATCGTTGTCAAGAATCATAATATTCATTTTTTTGTTTCTTCATCCATTGGTTACCAAGGTTGTAATAGGTAGGGCGCTAGTGCGTACGGCCATCGACCATGATCATAGTGGGTATGTTATTATAACGTTGCTTTCTGACATTGACACTAGACTAACCTCAAATAAAAACTGACTAAGAAGCCTTAAACTAAAATGACGTAAAAGTCAAAACTAAAGGAAAGACTATGTGGTGCTATGATGTCGCCACATAAAATTGTAGTTAGTAACGTGTAACTTAATAGGAAAAATTGTTCGGTGGTCCATTTAAATTACATCTTTCTCTTTTACATTGATCTTTACATATATTTATCTCCCTCCAATAAAACTAACACCAATCTAAGAGGTCGCTGATGTTGCTGGTTTTTTGACGTCGACGTATCGATTAAAACTGACAACTGACAATGTTATGAATGTTATGAACGTGTGCATTTTATTAAAATTAATTTAATTTGGGCCCCGTTTATTTCTTTGAGTTTGATTTTGTTGTTTAATTAATTTTCTTTGGGGGGGGGATGTTTATTTTTGCATATTATTTTTTGCATGAAGCAATTTCTGGAACCAAACTCGCGTTTTTGTACACATTTCTTTCTAGAGGTAAGTAATTTCCAATTTATTAAGAAAACCACTGTATAATGTGTTTGTTTAATAATATATTACAAAATGGCTATGATTATTTAAGGTGAATTGGAACAGAGATCTATTGTTACAGCTACTTTTGTTTATTAAGTAGGTGGATGAATGTCTGGACAGCTTTAATGGCAGCACAAAGTTCCTACCTACTAGAAAAGTAAAATGTATTGGCAAAGGACTTTTGAAATGAATAGAGATTGGCTATTTCTTACATACACCTACCTCTAATAGCCACTCTAAAGGAAGAAGAAAAAAATTGAATTTTAAATCAGGATGCATTGGAAAATAAACTTGAGGACATCAGGTCGGTTTTGGATTTTAGAAAGAGATCAATCTCAAGAAAAGTTAATTTATCCTGCAGAACCAACCAGTAGTTTAAGTAGGATTTGCTATAACTTTATTAGAAGATTTCCTTGTTAATAAATTGTAATATACCAATTGTTTCAAATGAAATTGAAAAAGAGTTAGGGTGGATTTATAAACTACGTTCAGTTCACGCTCAGTTGTAGTTGGTAAGACATAACCACAAATTCCACAAAATAAAATTATATTTTCATGTTATTTTTGTTTTAATTATATTTGAAGATGGTTTTGGTTATAAAATAATTATGAATCCGTTATAATTATCCAAAACATACTTGCCGTGTCATTCTGCTCTGTTTATGTTAAACTCGAACTGAGCATGAACTGAACGTAGTTTATGAATCCACCTTGAAATACGAAATTAGATTTTTCATGGGTAAAATGTTACATTCATTCAAACATTGTAAGGTAATCTATAATTAAGGCAATATGGAAAATAGGTATACCCTGGTAGTGTAAGAGACAGGTAAGGGGTAATGACAAAAAAATTACAAAAATGTATTCATCTTTAAATAGTGTTTATTATTAATAATATTATCTGCTTTGTTTGAAAAGTACCTCCTGCTGCAGAACAGATCGAATAGATTAGACTACTAGTTGGAGAAAGTCCACCTAGTAACCAAATTAGGAGACTAGGAAAACTTTTACATGACTGGGGTTACAAGAGGAATGCACACGCACAAGATACACAAACGAAATAACAGGGGTAAGCCTTCAGCAACGTCCTGTTTAAATGATGATATTATGTCATCCTTCATTCCCTTTTAGAAGGCATGGCATATAAATCTTATTGATCTTGATGACCCTAAGAGGAGTTAGCAGGGGGTGTATGGAATGGGTCTAGCAGGTTTCGATCCAGTTTACAGGATGGGATCGTACTCGACTCGGGCCTTATACATTTGTGTTGAGTGTATGTGTGTGTTTGTTTCGTTTCCATGGTTTCTACTAAAATAAACAGTCATAACATATCGATACCTTTTTGCCAGACTAACGTAAGAGACATTTGTTTAAATGGCACTTATGATAGTCTGGCAAAAAGGTATCGATATACTCTATACTTTATAAAATATTTGTTACATTAGTTTTTAAATATATTATGAATATATAACAACTGTTACTTTCTTTGTAATTTGTCACAAAATGATACGAGGTACTTTCTAAACGAAGCAATTGTAGTTTGTTTTTCTGTACTTTACAAAAATATAATTTATAGAAAAAGAGTTTGGTGTATTATTTTTTCAAGTTTAAATATTTAATAATCAATAGAATTTCCAAGTTTTTTTAGCGAAATTTACAAGAGTAATAAAAACTATGTTCACTGCTTATATTAAACTGATTAAAACTTCCTTTATTAAAATGATTATTTATATGATAAAAAAATTGATGTTATTGGAAGCTTTTATATTTTTTAATATACATTGAAACAATAGTTTTTGTTTCTCCTGTAAATTTGTATAGAAAAACTATTTATTTCTGAATCCACGTTTGAATTTCCCGCCCTGAAGCATTTTTAATTTTCCCGCCATTTACTAGTGGCGCCATCATAGACTGGTTGTGGTTACAATCGCCCAAATAACTTTTACCGAACAAAAAAATACATTGAATTACACGTCTCGCTGGATTGTCTCTGGTAGTAACGTCCATGGTATGAATCAGAATCTGAATATAGAAAAATAATTTATTTAAATAATCCAAAGTAAAAACAATATCGGCAGTAAAATGCAATGCTAGTCTTGACGTCTCGTCTCCGTCATGTCTTTCTTTTTCTATCGTTGTCAAGAATCATAATAATCATTTTTTTGTTTCTTCGTCCATTGGTTACCAAGGTTCCAATAGGTAGGGCGCTAGTGCGTACGGCCATCGTCCATGATCATAGTGTGTATGTTATTGTAACGTTGCTTTCTGACATGGACACTTAACTAACCTCAAATAAAAACTGACTAAGAAGCCTTAAACTAAAATGACTATGTGGTGCTATGATGTCGCCACAAACACCCTGTATGAAAAAAAATAAATTTCGATACCTTGAACATTAAGCTAAAGAAAAGATACTCTTCTTCATTGTCAATAAAATGAACCATTTTCGAGAAAAAAAAAATAAAAAAAGAATTTGTTTAATTTTTATCAAAAAGAAACCATGATTTCCAATTTTTTTGACTGCAGCAAAGTGTGATACGAAAGTCATTGAAATAGAACTGTTATCAGTATTAATAAACGCACAGTTTTTACAAATGTAACCTACGAAATAAATAAATGAATAATTGCATTGACGTGTGCATTTTAAATCTTGTTGACATGTTGATCTTTTAGTACTCCGATATTAATTTATTTGAATTTTGAATATCTTGGTATATTTAATTCGATAATGGGATACACATTTAGTGAGTATGCAGATATGTATCTTATGTACGGTCTTGCATTTTGCAATGCTTACGAATCAAGAAGGTTGTATGAAGAAAGATATCCCAATCGCAATATTCCAAACGAGAAAACATTTAGCGACTTGACCAACGTCTAAGAGAGACTGGTGGGCGATTCCCAGTTAATAAGGTAACATTATTGACTTTCTTTAATAATTTTTAGGAAGTTTTGGGAAAACAAGTAATGATGCTGTTGTGACAAGAACTGTACGCACGGTGCAATTGGAGGAAAATATTTTGGATACTGTAGCTGACATTTCTTCAATAAGCACTCAAAGATTAGCCGCGCAGCTTCAAATGTCAAAAAAGACAATTGCTGAAGTACTTAAAAAACAGTTGGTATACCCTTATCATCTGCAAAAAGTGCATCAACTACTTCCTGAAGATTTTCCTCGAATAATCCAGTTCGCAAACTGGCTGTTAGATCAGCAACGAACAAACGGAAACTTCATTAGCACTATTCTTTTTACCGATGAAGCAGGGTTTACCCAAAATGGTATTGTAAATTTACATAACTCGCATGTATGGGCTGATGAAAACCCTCATTCCACTGTTGTTCATCATTATTAACATCAGTTCCAATCAATTAATGTTTGGGCAGGAATAATCGGCAATTATTGATTGGACCATGCGTATTGCCGCCACGATTGAATGATGAACTTTATTTACAGTCCTTTCAGAATGTTTTTCTGGATTCAATAGTGCATTTGCCACTTGAATCCCGCCAAAGCATGAATGTTATGCATGATCGAGCCCCATCTCACTTTAGCGTCGCTGTACGAGACCACCTGAATAACGACTATCGAAACGATAGGCAGAGGAGGTCCAATTGCCTGGCCCGACCTAACACCAATGGATTTTTACCTGTGGGGTCATCTCAAAACCTTGGTGTATTCCTCTCCGGTTGATACTAGGAAGGAACTTTTAAAGAGAATCACATTTCATTGTGATGTGATAAGGAACAATGCTGGGTTGTTATGACGAGTAGAGCAGTCCTCTATTCGTCGGTCCCGCGAGTGTATCAGAGTTCACGGAGCACATGTTGAACCCACTCATGAAGTTTTTAATTGATTATTTCTAATTAGCGTATTTTTAGGTTCAATCGTTACAAGCTTTAGTGAGTTCAAGTAGAAAACATAATTTTCCAAGTTGTATTTTAGAATTTACCAATTTAAAATTAGCTAATACTGGTAGTTTAATTTTTTATTAAAAATATAACATTAATTCTTTTATTATTATTATTTTTTTTTTTTTTCGAAAACGGTTCATTTTATCGACAATAAAGAAGACTACCTTTTCTTTAGCTTAATGTTCAAGGTATCGAAATTTATTTTTTTTTAACTCCTTATCATACAGGGTATTAAAAATGTAAGCTTTAAAATATACAACCTAGTCCGCCCTCGGTAAACTAAACAAGCTAATTATGTTTTAAGGGCAGTATTTTAAGAGGTTTTTACCACTGTTTATCATATTACATTTTTATTAAATTATATTACGTAGTTTGAAATTTTTTCAAGAAAAATTGATTTCCAGTGCGTCCTTTTAGAGGCCGTATCTATGTAGGGAGGGCCGCTAGGAAAAAAAAATTAAGGAAACTTGTCATCTTATTTTTTAATGTTCTATCTGAATCCGAGAAACCTCCCACATTTTTCCGGACACCCTGTATATGTTATAGAATTAAGCCTATGATAAGATTCGTTTCGCTTTCAGCCCTTTTGTCGTGGTACTTCCGATTGTGAACATCGAAAGCTGTGTTTTGTGAGTTTATAATGGCCACGTTTTTTTTTTCGGTAAATTTAAATTGTGGGTTTTTAAGAAAAATTCTGATAGGGGTATTCTTTTTTTAGGATATCACAGCTATTTAGATACGCTTAACCTCTCGCAGAGATATATTACATTATTATGTTCCAGTGGGAGGTATTTATCCTTTCTCTGGAATTTTGAAGTCGTGGCTTGTAGAAGCCATATTTTAATGTTAATTTTTTTACATTTTTCTTGGAGATGATTAATTTCGTCATTGCACGAGTCCAGAAAATCAATTTGGAAGGCATTTTACC
The DNA here is from genome assembly GCA_927349885.1 of Psylliodes chrysocephalus. Taxonomy (NCBI): domain Eukaryota; kingdom Metazoa; phylum Arthropoda; class Insecta; order Coleoptera; family Chrysomelidae; genus Psylliodes; species Psylliodes chrysocephalus. Next base: position 17,343,850 of record OV651816.1, read on the forward strand.
ATAGCAAGTCAAGTTGTAGTGGTGGAATGAGATGTGATGTCACCTTTCTTGCCGTAGTGTATACCAGGGCCGGGAAGACCTCTCTCCACCCCATGGGCTTGTTTGAACACAAATAACGGATGAGAGTTTAGCTGGTGTTTGTCACTTTAAAGTTCCTGTATCTACCTACCTCTTTTTTGAGAAGATTAGGGCGAATAAAATTTCTACCCAAAGAGGTTCATTCACGACTTTAGAATCGTATTTGATACACTTATAATATTCCATACGATAATTGAAATATAACCATTTGAAATTTTATAGATTGGATTGAAACATGCATTCAAAATACATAAATAATTATAAAGGAATTGTGACAAAATATTTTCCTTGAATAGAACAATCTCCGATAATCTCTTGATATAAAGTTATAGTCGAGTTATAAAACTATTATTATATTATTTAGTACGTTACTTTTCTTCAACCAAATAAATAATAACTCTATAAGTAGTATTATTATTTATTATATAAGAATTTTCAGGTCATTATTCTAGTAAAAAGGAGTAAAATAAAGAAACAATACTATCAAATTCATTCCAAGGATACAAAAAATCGAACTACTCATTTTGAACAAAGAGATACTTCAAAATCTCTTTATCTATCCTTATTAATGAAATTCGGGAACAATGCCGTGTTGTTATTAACAATAGATTATAACAAATTCATGGCATTATTTGGAGGAATTAATAGTTACTCTCCCAATGTGCCGTCCATATGGCGCTTTGTTGGGCTGGAATCCTAACCAGGAAACCTTCCTCTGTGTTACTGGGAATAATGGGATAGACAGGATTGGCCCCAGAATAATAGAATTCTAGTTTTGTTTGGATTAAATAAGTTTTTAAATAAATACATGTATAGGTGGACAATAGGTGTAGAAACTTAAAAAAGAGGAAACAAAATGTGCGAAATGTGAGAAAAAGGCCAAAATATAAAAGAAGTAAACGGTATGAGATAAAAAAATTATATATACGGGGTGATTCATTTGGAAATGTACATTATAACCAAGTTACAGTGTGATTTATGCGATTTACTTATTTATTTATTCAATTATTTATATTTTACATTGTATGTATTTTTCATATTACGTATATTCTTTCTACGGTATGGTACCGAATGGCCGATCCGATCTGATCCGTTCTATAAAAAAATTTACAAATTTGAATACGTTTAGAACAATTCTCTGTATATAAAAATTTTTAAAATTTGTTTTTATATTTAAAAAGAGCACAAAAAATTAAAGTACATTAAATATGTTTGGTATATTGTTACTAATTAATTTAAGTAAAATCTAAATATTTCAAAAATAGGAAGGCATATAAAATTAAAAAAAAATTAATAACTTTTTCAGTTGTATCAGTAAAATCATCAATCTGTTCATATTCTTTTAATATGTGACTCTTAATGTAAAACGAATTGTAAGGTTTTTGGGACAAAATGTTAATTTCAATGACTCATAGTGACTCATAGTGTTTCCAGACTCAATCCAATACAGGCGTTTATACCGGGATTGCGTAATAATTCGCATTACATGCCATACAAATGCTACAAATTTTATACTCTCACATTGCAAATAAGCGTAAACCGTCTTGGTATAGCCTCTGATGTGGCACACTTAAGTTTTAAACTTCTACGCACCTACAGTTAATGTTAAGTCCACAAGTGAACGGCCAGAATTGCTGGCTCGCCTGGCTGCTTTAATTGTTTTATCTTCGATCAGTAGCGTGCACGGTTTAAAAAAAATCCCAAAACGTTGGTTAAACTTGTTTTTATTTTTCGGTGTTTCTGTTAAATTTTGATTTGTGTTATACGAGATGCTTTCTGGAGACTTTTTGAGGTAGATGTAGATGCTAGAGTCAAAATTTTACATGCCGGAAATGAAAATGGCTTTGTAGCAAACGCTTCGCTACTTTCAGTAAAATATGTCAATAAAGCTCTGCTGGTTTATTATGAAGATATGAATGCAGCAGTTTTTAAGAACTGGTTTGCTGAACAACTTTTACCGACTATTCCACCTAATTCAGTCATTGTAATGGACAATACGCCATATCATTCCCGGCAAATTCACAAGAAGCCAAGTAGTGACTCTAAGAAATCAGGTATATCAAAGTATTCAAAAAATAATAACATTGATAGTCCTGCTTCCGTAAAAACAAAACCACAATTGTTACAAATTGTTAAAGTAAGAATATTCCAATGCAGTATTATATTGATAATTTTGCAAAAGATGGTCATACTGTATTGTGTACTTAATCCAATTGAATTAGTTTGGTCTTTAGTTAAAAAAAAAACTGAGACGTAATAATTTTGCACCTACCTTAACCAATGTGATTTGGAAAATATTAATGACGTTTTTAAAGATCCTTCTTTGACTGACGTTTGGAAAATTTGCATTAGTCACGTCCTAAAAAGGAAAAAGAATATCATATTTTACCTTCTATAGCTCCAGTAGTTATATATCCAAACCTCGATTCCTCGACAGATGGTTCAGATTTAAATTCGAATTAACTTTCTTATTTTTCATTATTGGTAATCCGAGAGTCATCAAATTAATTTATTGTTAACATTTTATTAGTTCGTATTCATTTATTTCTTTTAAAAAATTAATTTTTCTAAATTATTTTATAGTTTTGTTTTATTTGCAAAGAATTTATTTTCCTTTATGGTTTTTGCTTGGAAATTTCGTTTTCCGGAAAAAAAAAACGAATGGGGTACAAAAAGGGATCAGTTCACGTCTGGTACCCTGTTTGAACCAAACGCCCTTACAGGCAGGTACATTTTACTCGTCTATTTACGTTTTATAATTTAATATTCAGTTGTAGCAAATTACGAGCTATAATAATGATTTTTTTTAAGTTTCAAGTGAGACTACAATTAAGTGCATCTATCTAAATAACGGCGTTTAACGCCATCCAATATATAATCATTCGATCGCCTTTTAACGAATACTTTCTCGTATTTATAAAAATATTAAATTTTTAAAATGAGGTATCTACGCCTGTGACAGATAAAACAAAATTGTCGGTAAGAGTTCGGAACGAGTTTAATGCAAGAACTATACATAATTATTAATTTAATTTATTTAATTTTAATAATAAAATTGGTACGCCCATGTGCGCGGTCCCTTTGAAGTCGGTACTAATCGGTTATTCTGCCGTGTTGGATTGTGTCTCGAAAGACTTTACAAACGTGCTGTTTCCTTTATGTGTAAGGAAATACGGATAATTGTTACATAGGTATGATAAAATTTAAACAAATAATAAAAAATAAAAATATTCATATTAATGCTGCAAAAATCTACAACATATTACGTGTTAAAAAAAAATTAGACAGTAAACATTTATAAAACATGAATACAAAATATGGAGTGATCCACAGAAAATGTTTCAAAAGTAGGCCACGGAATAAATCACGCTTACTTAAAACATTTTTGTGGGTCACTCTTCACTAAAAAAAAATTAAAACTAAATAACAACTGCTTAAAGTCATCATCATTTTGTTCAAAACATTTCTGTATTTCAATTACCATTAATACGAGATCCAGTGGTAAATTAAAAAAAAATTCTCATCGGACCATTCTTATTCTTAATTGAAGTGAAAATATTCTTTATTTGAATCCAGCCATTCTTAAATTAACATTGCCATGTTCAATTTTTTAACTAAAAGCTATAAATAAGCAATTTCAAAATCAAGATTTTTAGCATGCCTTCTTAAATTAAACCGGAAAGGTGTTTAAATTAATATTCCTAACATATTAAATTAAGTATGGTATCTTTAATTTTTAAGTTTAAAACGTTCTTAAATTTAGAAATAATGCACCTAAACTGAGAAAACAACTTCTGTTTTATTATCCTTTTGTTTAGAATGTTTTAAAGAATTGCCATACTTAAATTAAGCAAGAGATTTTATTCGGTTAAGAAGTAACGAGATTAAAATTAGAAAGAAACCTCTTATTATAAGAAGGAAAATCGTCTTTCGCTTAAGATTTTTTTAAGAATGTCCATACTCATAATAAGTATGCGGGTTTCTTAAATTAAAAAGTACCATGCTTAAATTGACAATAAAACATCTTGATTTTAAATATGTATAACCGTATTTCGTTTAAGATTTTTATAAGAACACCCATGTTTAAAATAAATATGAGGGTTCTTATATTAAAAAGTATTGTGCTTAAATTGAGAATAAAACTTCTTGATTTAAAATATCGACAACTCTATTTTTCTTAAGAAATTTTTAAGAACGCTTAAGAGGAAACCGGACCTCTCGCGAAACAAAAATGTTTTAAGGATTTTCTAATATAAAATTGTATTTATAAGCGTGCCATTGGGAGTACTTCGTAATATGTGTCTTGACAATATTGAGAGTTTTAAATTTGTGCAACGATAAGGCAGCTACAGAGACGTTTAAGAAAAAAAGGTGGGAAAGCATTCCATTTAAAAACTTCTAGATATTTATTAAAACAAAAAGCAGCATATTTTTATAGATTTAATACAAAATGGCGCGTAAATGTTGTTTTTTAAATTCTTTTTAAAATTTTTCAAAATAAATACGTTTTGAAGGTTTACAAAACATTTAAGGTTTTTCCACCCTAAGTTTTGTTATTATTGGTATTTTCTGAAAATTTTACAAATATCGGACTAAAAATACCTAATGGCTCAGAATGAATTATAAATTTTCGAGGTGTCCGTTTGCTCTTAAGCTAAAAATAAGTATGAGGGTTTCTTAAATTGAAAAATACCGTGTTTATATTGAGAATAAAACTTCTTGATTTGAAGTATGTATAACGATTTTTTAGTATTATATCCCCACTTTAAAATCTCGTCTAGGAACAAATTCAGACAAGAGACAAGGGATAAAGTACAATTATCGCCAGTACATCTTAGAGTTAACTAGTTAGTGTTTAAAGTGTAACTCGGCTATATGAACTTTTTTGGCCTAACCAGAAGTTGCTTGGCCTCGGCCTTGGTATACAAATAACTATTATAAATTAGTAAAGTCATTTATTATTTTTAAATTAGGTGTTTTATCTTAATAACCTAAAATAATTTTTAATATTTGTAGATTTTCGTTAGTGGGTCGTAGAAAAAATATACTGTACAACTCGAGTGGATTGTCCAAACTACTATTGATGTTTTTGTTTTTTCTCTTCTTCTATCTCCCTTAGTAAACGCACTGCCGGCCTATTAAATATTGATTTTACCTGATAGACTAATGCTAAATCTATCTCTATATCAGGAACAGTGTTCCCATTCCATTGATCAAAAAATGTGTAAGTCTGGCACCGCTGTTAAGAAATCCCCTGCTGGCCGGCGCGCGGTTACATATTGTAATTTATCAGTATTTTCACAAAATATTTGCGTTACCTTAATAATTTTATTACATATCTTTTGTTGGAATAGGCTGGTATCCAGAGTTGTACTCAGAATGTATTATATAAATTTTTAGTCAATTTAATTTATTTAATGTAACATACCTATATATACGATGTATTGTATTTTTTAAAAATGATCAAGCTACACTACCTTATCAGGTTTTTGTTGTTAAAATACATTATGTTATTCTTAATAATAGGTACCTACACCTAACAATAATAGAGCCCTAGAAATATTTATTATTATAAATATCTCGACAGAGAGGATCCAAATTGCAAAATTTTATAAGATAACCTACCCTTAAATTATTGGTAGAATACGATATTAAAATATTGGAAAATAATTACGTATAAGTTCCTATTACTGCAATTATTAAGAATGCATACTGGATTTGCGTACAAGTACGCCTAAACCAATTTTTATAGTGCGTTTTGTTGTGGTTCTCCCATTGAAAAATATTCATTATCCATCTACAATACTTTTAAATTATATAGTGCTAAAAAGCTACCCCAATGAAGAAACCTTGACCCACAAATTCTAGAAATCAAACTCTTTTTTGTATTTTTTTTACATTTTTAGAGAGTACGTGTTTATTGTAAGTTGCAAAGGTAAAAGCAAACCGTTAATTAATAGAACTTAAAAGCATTTTAAATGGTAATGTACTCTAAATAATAATTTAATATAAGTTCTTTGGTTGAATCGGTCATAAACAAGTTTTTATTTAAGCTCTTCATATGTTTCGGACAGTACAATTTTTTATTTTGTGGTGCAGTCAATACTAATAGAATCCTCGTTCAAAAAAAATATTTTATTTTTCATGAAAGGCATTTATAACGACTACTCCCGTTATTTAGCAAATCTTTATTTGATCCCCATGGCCCTCTCCGTGGAGCCACGTTTGGTAAGATAAAGTTTTCTGTATATTTAAGAGAAGTAAACTAAAATTTTCTTCTTATATTTTTCGTATAAAGAGACGCAAGTACGTACAATTTAAGGTCTGTTCCAACAAAGATCACAAACCAGTCACTGACACCAGGATTCTGTGCATTAGATAAGTTGGCGGACCCAATAATCTACTGCGCCTAATCCTGGTGTCAGTGACTGGTTTCTGATCGTTGTTGGATCAGACCTTTAGTCTTTTCAAAGTGGGTAGGTACTTTGATGAGAAATGTAGCCTTTTAAAAATACAGTGTGCAACTTTTACACGCTGTCTGTAAAAAAACTAGTCATAAGATGGAGTTGGCTCCGAGAATGTTTTTTTTTATTTAAAAATTTAAAAATTAAATTTCAACCCAGTACCAATTGTCTATAAGGAAAGTGCGAAGACCTTGCCAGACTTCACCCCTTGCTGGTGGCGCCCATAGAAGAAACATATACCAAATATATACATCATTAATATTGTCATGAATTCCTAATCCGACCCTGTATACGCACGCAATCAACTCGTGATCGAAGCAACGCTGACGTGTGGAAACAGCCGGATCGCGTCTCGAATGTACAAGAATACGACGGAATGACTGCCGCTGATGCACTAGAAGCGACTGGAATGGCGGAGAGTGCCGCTTAGTCATAAAAAGGAATGTTCGAGAGCCTCTCGTATCTTCCAGTAGCGGAGTTGGACTAATATAAATAGTCGACGTATCAGCGCCGAGTTGAGTTTAATATAGAACATTGTATTGAAAAGTTCAAGTGTAAGAAATAAATTAGAATTGTTAGTTAGTGTCTAAATATTACATAAATTAAATAGTACGTCTGAAATAAATTGTAAATAGTGTGTTTTTAAATAAATAACCTAAAAATAAATTAGACTTTCGTCACAATATTGTGCCCATGTTTAAAAGAAATAAAGGACAATACAGGATTTCATTATGAAAATTATACCATCACTTAATATAAAAACCAAATCAGTAGTTTCGATAAAAATATTGTCCATAAAATTATTTAAATACGGCCCAGAACCATGCTACTTGTTGGCGAACCTGTAAAATAAAAATAATTTGACCTACAAAATCTGGCAACTAAGCAAGCGTTTTCTGAGAATATTGAACATTTGAATTATCACGCAGAAGTGCTTCTAATCACCATCTATCGCCAACTTAGTTAATTAATAGCTTTTGTTATGAATATTATGACGTGCAAATTCCGTCTTAATTGAAAAAATATAGAGACGACTTTATAGCATGCGCGCTTAAAAATTTCTTAAAGATAGTGGCATGCTTAGCTCAAAAACAAGCCCGAAAATGCTTATTTTTTTGCTTAAAATGAGCATGAATTTCTCTCTGCGTATACTAATGGAGTATTCAAATTATATTTAATTATTCATTTAGTTAAAACTAAGCGGGCCGAGAACAGCCCTGCTCAGCCTCACTGATGTCTGACGTGATAATTAAAATATTTGGTATTGCAGGTCTGCCACTCCGGTTAGTCTGTTGAAGTGAAGACAAAGGTCCGGAGTCCAGGATATATAATAGATATCAATGGTCATTGTTGTTAGATGAATACTGTTTGTTGTTTAGGTAGCTTTTGATTGTCGGGACAGTGTTCGGTATAAATATATTTTACGAGATTTACTTAGAGTAACTTTGCAAGTAAAATTGCAGCAGTTTCTATTAAGAGTAAGAGAAATTGCTGTCTATATTACACTCAGATACACAAATGAATAATAGATAACTAACGGTCTGCATTTGTTTGAAGCCATTATGAACCTTTTTATCTATTATCTAGATAGAGTTTATAGAAGGTTTTTTAACGATTAAAAAATTAAAAATTACTATTCAATGTTTGTTTGCCCTAAAAAATGCCTTTGAAGAAGTTCCACGTCCTTTCAAAGGTAAGTTAATAAAAAACATGGGCTGTACACGTATATTGTAGAATATTATTAGTAATCTTTTACGCAGGTTTTCTACAAACAGAAGCAATGCAAATTTGGATTCAAAACCTAGAAGTTGGAACGGTTAGAGTTGATGAATCTAACAAAAACATTAAAATATATTGGAAACATTTTATAAATTATGATTTTATTATGAATTCTGCCGGGAAAGACGAATTTAAAGCTGAAAACAATTCCAATTTTATTCAATTCTCAATTTGGTATTATGTAATACAATACCTAATACAAATTATTCATACATTTTAGGCTTAGAGATTAAATGTTGAAAGTTTATTAATGAGAAGTTTGTTAATCTAGTCAAAGGGGGTTATTTTCTAAATTTCAGCCGAAAACCCATAGCAACGAAAGCGCCAAGCGGACTTCTCAACAAAGTTCTATCACCAAAACGACAAGGATGCGATTATGGTATTCTCTAATGCTAGACGATTTAGCTATTGGTAAATGATTTTAATTTTTGTTGTAATCTGTCATAATAATATAGGGATCGTGCGTCATGACTTTAACGCCAACTGGTGACAAAAATGTGCACTTTTTGGGGGAGATTTATTAATGTTTTATACGACATTTATTGTTTAGTAATTATTAATTAAATAAAGTCGAATTATTTTCGTAAAATCATTATCGAAAAAACTTGTTGCATCCGTGGATGTACAAACATATCGCTTTGGAAACCTGGATTTGATTCGGTAGTAAAGAAATTTTATAAATTTCCACAGAGCACACTTCGTGTCTCACACCCAACGATATACATAATTACATAGATTTCTTATCCATATGTATCTATCTTGTATCAATTTTGAGGACTTAGTTGTAAACAAATCATTTACAGAACCGGTTTAGGAAATTAGAATCTCTAGTGTTTTTTGTCATTAAGATTTTTACATATTTAAATGAACATTTTATATAAATATAATTTTACAGATAATTAATGGTTTATTCTGTTAATTAAAACTAATGTAGAATGTTACTGTGAAATTAGAATGTCCAATTTGACAAACATATCATACAATTTGTTAACTATTTCTCATTTATCACTAAAATAAACAAATCATAATTAATACTTTGAAATTACTGTCAAAAGAGATTGCAACAAATTTTAAAATATTAAAAATGCACTGATTTTCTGTAAAATGTTTAGTAACATTACTATTAAACATTACTCAGAATAATAGATGTGTCCAATTACAACTCTTACAAAAGTTGTTTATATCTCATATTAAAGTTGTTTACATTACCTTTACAAAGTTGTATTGCATAATTACATATTGCAATTATGTGTTTTATATAGTGTTATTTCTGAAATGAGAGTGGTCTTAAATTATTTACATCCATCCTTATAAAAATTGTTTAGATCTCTTAATATATTTAATTACATGGAAACTCAACTCTCAAAATACATAATAACGTGTCTTGAATTAAGTAATTATTTTCTTTTTCTAAAGAATAAAACGCTGAAATTTTATTTTAAAAAAAATTTGGACTAGAACGCCCTATTTCGTGGGGACTTTTCGTAATCTTTTTTATAGATGGGTGAGCAATCTGTATAATTATGTATAGCATTGGGTGTCTCATAAACGTCTAAGGTGGATGAATGACATTTCTATTAACATAAAGAATTATTATTATTCTCAATCTTTTTTATTAATTTACATTTTTAAAATGTTATTGTAATAATTTTAAATTCAGTGTTACTAAATACCGATATTTTGACATTGGATACACTTGCTTGAGGTACAACTTTACAATTTATTGTCACTTAATCATTTAAATCTTTTTGCTCAAAATGCGTTTATATGTCCAGATTTTAATAATTTTTCACATTTTATATAATTTTGACCATGTACACGATTGTTTGTTACGGGTCGGTATATATATTTAACTATATTTAATATTTTAAAAAATATCCTTTATTTTTTACTTGCAATGTTTACCCCATTTAATTCTAAAATTGAACACTAGAGAGGGCTAACTTCGGCAGTAGTGCTGCCTCTATATTTCACGCACGGTCCCTATCTAATGTTAGAATTTGAAATGTCATTTTGACATTATTACAATTATAAACTCTATTAAAATATATTGAGGCCAATTCCAGAATTATAAGGAATTAAAAACATAATAAACAGCATATATTTGCTAAAATTTTAATGTTCAAGTTGTAATATTTAGGTCTACATTTTAATCTTTGACTTATCCACGTCCGAAAATCATAGCCTTAAATGTCAAAACTTGAAGTGGGAACAGCAAAACGCTACTCACGTGTAAACTTTTTTGACAGCGCTTTAGTTTTTTCCAACACGAACAGCACAGCAAGTACAGAATACCAAAACGTTTGCTTTACACTTTTGTTAGTTGTTTGTCGCGTTTCTAGAAGTGCTTTCAAAAACGCGGATAGAGAATAAGCCCCCTGATAAATTCAGGTTTTAATCTAGAATATCTGTCAATATTAGCTACTAACATATTTATTGAAGATATCAAAAATTACATAACCAAAAAGGCATCAAAAGCAGTGGAGGTATAGTAAAACCAGAGATCCAGTGACTCTCATAAAGCATATTAGCCGACGACCCTCATTATCACTATCGTTCGATTTGTAAATAAGCGATAAAATTATCTGTTGGTTAAAATGTTCCCAGGTCCGGATTAAAATATATATTCTCATAAAATAGTAAAGAATATGTTTTCTAATAATATTATAATTGAGGGCTCTCTATTTCAATTGTTAACAGTTTTGAATGTAAAACTATTTTTATAATAAAAAATTTCCTAGAATTTAAATTTACTTACCTGACCACCTTACTTTCTGTACTAAACGTCTATTAAGGAGATTAGCGATAATGGGATATAGAGATACAAATAAATTACCAGACTTTGAAGACAATAATACTATTGTTTAAGATACCGAGTCCTATAATTCCAGACAGATCAGAGAAAGTTAAATAAATAATGGGGAGTTAGTTAGTCTAGATCTAGATCTCCACGGAAAAAAATGTGACTAGAAAATTTTACTACAATGTTGTAGTAGTAGACTTGTAGAAAAATACTTAACAATTTGTAGAAAATTTTACTACAATTTATAGTTAAAAACTATTAATTATTGTAGCAATTGAATTGTCGAATAAAATGCTACAACAATAGGAAAGAAGTCCACAATGTTTAGTATATTTTACTATTGTTTGTAGAAGTAGAAATTTATTACAATTATCGTAATTACTACTACTAACTTCTGTAAAAATTTGTACAAATATTAATAATTATCTCTACAAAAAATAGAAATTTTCTCTACAAAAAATAGTAATACTCTACATACCTTCTTATAATAAACATTCAATTTTGTTGAGAAATATTCTACAATATTGTAGAAATTCTTAGTCATGTGAACAAAACAAAATTCTGCTATTGGCCAACGTTTTCTGACGTCGATCATAAACGGCCAGACAGCAGTAGCCGTTCGCCATGTTCACATAACAAAGCATGATACATATACGAGTACCTATAACACATTATTATATTATAAGCACCGATGCGTTTGAGAAAATTTTAATAATAAATTCTATTGGTGGTAAGTACATTTAATATTGTTTCTGAATAATTTACCTTTAGATAACTAATTTAAATAACCTTAGTAGATTATTTTAAAAAAATAGTTGTGGCCAACGATCGAATTTTGTGCCAAGTTCAATGATATTTTTTTGTCTTAATTGTGACACCTACTTTCTCATTTCTGTTAGTTATCTGACTTAGGCATTTAATATCCAAATCAGCGTAAAGGTGATAAATATCCCCGTTTTAAGGGTATAAACAGTTCAATTGGTATTAATTTTTACTTTCCTATCTGTATACAGATATAAGAAAAGTATAGGAATCATGATTTTTTTCGACCTCGAGTTTTCGACGGATTTTTACGTTTTGAGGTCCCCTGAATCCGTTTTGACTATTTTCGCGATGATGTCTGTGTGTGTGTCTGTGTGTCTGTGTGTGTGTGTGTGTGTGTGTCTGTATAACGCATAACTCATGAACCGATACACAGAAAAACACCAAATTTTAAACTTAAGCTTTGTTTCAGCGTCCAATGAGCTGATTAGATTTTGGGCAGTGTCGGAACATCTGGGGGGGTACTTTATAGATGGTCATTTTTATATTTTATGGAATATATCTGTTATTTACGTTTGGAGAAGAAAATTCTTCAAATAAAAGTTACTTCTAATATAATTATCTATAATTTTTGTTTTATGCAAAATTTTCCTAAAATGGTCCGTATTCGAGAAATTTGACAAAATGTAAAAAACATAATTTTTTATAAAAATTGTTCAAATAAAAGTTGTTTATAATATAATTCTCTATAATTTTTGTCCTATACATAATTTCTCTAAAATGGACCGTATTCGAGATATTTGAGAAAATGTGTAAATTTCGAAATTTGAAGAAAACTCAAAAACGGATAAAGGAAAAAACATTAAATTTTAAACTTAAGGTTTATTTCGGCCTGACGTGAAATGATTAGATTTTGGACAAAGTTGGAACATCTGGGGGGGTAATTTATGGGAGGCCGTTTTTATATTTTATGGAATATATCTGTTATTTATGTTTGGAGAAGAAAATTGTTCAAATAAAAGTTACTTCTAATATTATTATCTATAATTTTTGTTTTATGTCAAAATTTCCTGAAATGGTCCGTATTCGAGAAATTTGACAAAATGTGCAAAATTCTGATTTTTATGAAAATTGTTGAACTAAAAGTTGTTTGCGATATCGATTTCTATAATTTTTGTTTATACATGATTTTTCTAAAATGGTCCGTAATGGAAAAGTGCTAAATTTAAATTTTTCTGTATTTTCGTTTTCAATGAATATCTATAGAAAAATGTTTCGAGGTAGATGTATGTGTAAAATGTATATATTTAGTTTATCCTCTAAACATTTATAGAGATGCTGCAATAGGTTGTACAAAATAACCGGAAAATGCCTATAATAACTAGATAGGAAAGTCATGTGTTGGACACATCAGATTTTTATTTCATATTTTTCAGGTGCAGAAAAGCCAACTGAGACTGAGGGCGCTATTATTACTGTTATTTATTACATAATGTAATTAAGAATTTGTATCTTTTATATTAAAACAATAAATTGAATATTTTATTAAGGAACATTTTTTTCTAGGTTATAATTATAATAATTATGGAATACTACTACAAATTTTATTAAAAATTACTACAATTTGTATGAATTTTTACTATTTATTGTGTAAAATTTTCGTATTTATTTTCATAAAACGCAATACATTTTTAATATAAATTCATACAATGAATAGCAAAAATTATAACAATTTGTAGAACAATTCTTATGATGCATTTGGATATTTTTACTAAATATTGTAGATAATAACTCTACAATACATTCTCCACAAATATTTGGAAATTTTTACTACAAATTGTCCCTGTCCCTATATGTACTATTTATTGTAGAGAAAAAATCTACAATTGTAGAAATTTGTTCTACAATTTTTTTTCCGTGTCTTCAGGGATATTGATGTCAAAAAAACGGCAGCACTTGTTATGCTAGATTATTCCAAAGCATTTGATACTATTAATCATAAAATTTTACTATCAATATTACATTTTATTGGTTGCTCTAATGATGTTATCAGACTTTTTAATAGCTACCTGTATAACAGGAAACAATTTGTGGTTACTGATGCAGGTTCATCAAATACTAAGCAGATTTCCTGTGGAGTTCCTCAGGGATCAATACTTGGGCCATTATTATTTTCACTATATACCTCCAACTTTGAGAATAGCGGTAAGCCATTTTTTTATGCTGACGATACTCAAGTTAAATTTTCTTTTAATCATAATGATTCCTTAGAAGCTAATAATCATATTAATGAAGATCTTGACAGACTAGTTAAACTTTCAAATATTCATCAACTTAATATTAATCCAGCTAAGAGTGTAGTAATGTTATTTGGTAAATACCGACATCAACTACAAAATGAAATGCAGATTCTAGTTGATGGGAATATTTTATCATTTTCCACATCTGCTCGCAATTTAGGTTTAGTAATTGATAATGACTTGAGGTTTAAACTTCACGCTAACAAGTGCATCCAAACAGCATACATGAATTTAAAAATGCTTTACCCACATCGACATGTTCTTCCAACTACAACAAAATTGTTATTAACAGATTCCCTGGTTCTGAGTAATTTTAACTTTTGTGATTCAGTTTATGGGCCCTGTTTAGATAACGCAGACATAATTAGAATTCAGAGAGTACAGAAATCTTGTTTAAGATTTTCTTATGGAATACGGAAATTTGATAGAGTCTCTCATAAACTCAAGGATTCAAACTGGCTAGATATGCAATCCAGACGAAACTTACACTCGGCTAATTTGTTTCATTCTGTTATTTTACATAAATCCCCTCCATATCTTTTTAATAAAATAATGTATCGTTCTGATGTTCATAACCTCAATCTACGTTTTTGTGGTCGTATCTCACCTCCAATACATAATACTGCTATTTTCAGACGGTCTTTCACTTATAATATTTATGCAATGTACAAGGTTATCCCACAACATTTTAAAGAAATGTCTGTAAGTAAATTTAAAAAATTTTACAAAAAGTTTCTTCTTGACACAGCAGAGTGATAGCTACTTTTTAGAATGTTTATACTTTTTTTTTCTCACTATCATTTGTGTTTATTTTTATATTGTTTTTTGTACGATGTCCTGTGGCGTTGGTAATACTCAGGGCTGGTGCTTTGATCAGTATCCACTGTTCACCAGTCCTTTTTGCAGCCTTCTTTGGCACTTTTTTTCTGAATATTTTTATATGTATAAAAAACTGGAAGTTGCAAATAAAGTTTATTATTATTATTATTATTATTATTAGTATGTAACTCTATTAAGAACTGACCAATTACCGTTTTTAGAAAGGAAAGAAGGATAATAGTTAAATTAAATTCAATCATTAACGAATATTCCGTTGTGTAAGTTGCGTTTATTTCAAAGTGTCTTAAACATTTTATATAGTGAAAAATGTTCCGTCCATGGGTTGAACCTGCAGCCAGTACTTCAACTACCCAGGCAGCACACTTTGGTATAAATTACGTATTTTTTTAGGTACTACCATACGTATGAATACGGTTGATGTACTACCAAATATATTCGTGAAAATGTCCGCCTTATAAACGTCGATTACTAAGAATCTATCCACCTATAATTAAACGTTTTTACTATACGTCTATATTAGATTTATAGTTGTAGTATATTTATACGAATTCACTTTGGTATAAAATACGTTTTTTTATGTACTACAATATACGTATGGATACTGTTGATATGCTACCCAATATATACGTGAAAATGTTCGCCCTATAAACGTATTTTTTTTTTATTTTTTATACGTCTAACATTACTACGTTATCTACCATTAATTATCCTGTTTTACTATACGTCTATATTAGATATATTTGTATGATTTTTATTAATGTGTAAAATGCGTCTACCTGATATTGTTTTAAATGTATTTCAAACACAAATTAATTAAAGTGATCAAAACAAAATTTCTAAAAGAGGCCATGGAAAAGTGTTAACATTTCTTAAATGATAGTTTGGATTTTATCGATAGCAGGTGTGTGTATACACCAGAAATAGACATTACTCGTATTTCTATTTTGGTTGTAATTGTCCTAAATATTTATAAATTTTTTTTGATCACTTGTTATATGTACAGAACAATATTTAATTAAAAAAAAATAAACAATAAAATACTAAAAAATAAATAAATACAAAAAAATAAACACTAAAATACTGAATAACAAACAACGAAACTTTTCTTTAACTAACAAAAGATATATATGAAAATAAAAATCTTAGCTCAACACTTTGGATGTGTTGTGTCCTCGACGGGCCTTAGCTAACTTAAGCTAATCTTGCATGGCACACCTAATCGTTCGGTCGGTTAAGTCGCTTGGTTCACCCCCATTCCTATAACGAAAATGTAACTCAATTTCAAGTGAAATATTTTCTAAAAGCTCCGAAATTAAATTCGTATTATTTTCTTGGAAATTATTATAAATAATAGAATCAGATGATATATTAATGTCCGAAGCCTTATTAATGTTATCTTCATTGGGAATAAAAAAAATTAATTTGACTTTAAAGCATCTTGAACATTTTGCGCTAATTTTCTACGTAGATGACGCAGAGACAGGGTTATTTTAGACATTTTATTAAATAAAAAACAACTGACCAAAAAAAAAAGGAAAATAAGTATGCTTGGAATAACTAGGTAACCTAAAAATACGTATAAAAATAAAAGAAACAAAAGTAAGGTTATGTTTTGAAGTTTCTATAATCATTTAACACACTGTACGTACCTATAAAACAGTAGTTGTTATAAAATGCAACAATTATTAAAGGAGTAGCTAAATTAAAACATTAATAGAAACTTACCTATGCTTTTAATCAATATCGTAAAAGCCAGGACGCCAAACCAACATGCAACAAAACGTGTACATAAATGAAAATGGAGGAACCAATGAACCTGCTCCCACAAACCATTCCCTACACTGAACAATAATACTACACATACGCATAAGTAGAAATGAGAAAAGACCGTAGCACTAGTACGTCATCCTCCATCCGCCATCTAAAAATAGTTCCATGTGTATGGGGAATTTGTTATAAATATTACAGGTAATATAATTAAAAAAATATGGATGTAATGTAAATAAATATATCTATAAGCTTTTAATTAAAATAAACCTTAATATATACATATTATTTACTTCTGTCTACTAGTTCATCGTAAACTGGTATTATGCGTTTAAGGTGACTTATATTTAAACGTAGAATAATATAGGTATATTAAATAGTATCGACAAACAAAAGCGTTTAATTTAACTCTTAAAAAACGTTAAGTATAAAAATGGTAGATGGTAAACGTTTAAAAATCAACCAAAACGAAATTTAAACGGGAATTATAAACGAAGAAAACATATTGTAATATAATGTAAATTTATACGAATTTAATTTAAATAAAACTAAACGTATATTTAGGCCCACTGTATATTAATAGTTCATCACAAACTAAAAATAGTCGTATATTGTTAACTATATTTAAACGTAGAAAAATTTACAATTATATACCATAGGATGTATATAAAAAACGTATAATATATCCTTTAAAACACGGTATGTATAATAATCGTAAACTGTAAACGTATACGGAATCAACCAATACCAAAATTAAACGAGTATTACGTATAAAATACGTTAGTTATACTAATGTGTGCTGCCTGGGTAGTGGTGGTAATCGACAAGTTTTACACGTTGATGTGGAAAAAAATATTACTGTTTATACCTCTCTTATGGAACGTGGAATGACCAAGACTCAAGCAGTTCGAGAAACTGTTTCTTTAACGAAAGCGCCATATTCTACAATATTTAAAATAGTAAGTAACCATATTTTAAAAAGAAGATAAAGAAAAGACACTGGTACTTCAAAGAAACTAGATGGCTGTGATGTAGACCTAATTCGAAGGAAAAATATATGACTTGTATAGAGAGCAAATTGTGACTTGAAAAGGACGAAACTGGCATCCAGTGTAGCAAAGAGACTTAAAGGAAGTATCTTTTAAGAAACGGGATTAAATGTAAAAAAAAATAATAACAGCAAAAAAGTCATAATGGAATCTGTGCGCCTTAAGCAATTAAGATTTCAATATTTATTGGCGATAAATGATTTTAGAGAAGCTGGCAGAACAGTTGTGGATTTGGGTGAAACTTGGTTCGATACACACGATATTCCAAACAAAAGTTGAGTAGATTCATCTGACTTGTGCCAGACTAATGCGCCACATAATAAAGACAAACGTATTACTATAATACACGCAGGAACCAATAATGGTTTTATACATAATGCATTGTTATCGGCAAAAAATATTAAGGACTCCTTAGTCGATTACCATGACGACACTACTGCCGAATTACTTGAAGATTGGTTTCAAACTAAACTTTTGCCAAATATTCGACCCAACAGTGTTATCGAAGGCATAATGCGAATTTTTCATTCTTACATAAGTTGTTAAATGGTTGTAATATTACCACAAGTTACTTGCCCTCGGCCGTTAATTTCTGATTAGGCCTTTGGCACACAAATATATATTTTATTTCTATAAAAAAAATATGAAAAATGTATTTCTCATTTATAAAATTGTTGTTAATGGTAAAGAACTCTTTAAGTTTATTAAAACAAAAAAAATAAAACCTGAATCGATAACAATTCACTGAAATTGTTGCTAGACGTGCGGACATTTTTATGGAAAATTTTAATGTTACTATTTTACTAATGAAGCTATAGTTAATTTATCTTAGTATTTTGTTTAAATGTAAATATATTATCTGAATGAAATTAATGCCTAAATATGTTTGTGTAAACAGATCCAGTGTTTCTAGTAGGCTTAACAATCTCCATTAGATCTTTTTTGGAATAAGGTTACAGAATATATAAAGGTAATTTTTAAAAATTTATAGATTGGTCTATCCATTACAAATTACTTTGAAAATATACGGCACGTTTGTTTATTCTTAAAGGAACAAATGATAAAATATATTACATATAATTTTTTTTAAATAGGGGTGACTGATTCCATATTTGGTAAAAAATTTGAAATATCACTTCAACTGAATACCATTTTTAGATATATAATGGAAGATTATATTGGATTTTTTATTGTTCAGTTTCAGAAATATTAATTTCTCCAGATTTTAAAATAAGTACATGAAATAATTAAAACGAATCTGCAAAGTCACTTTGTGCGCAATCTCACCAGTACTTCTGTGACGTAATGCGCTAATTCAATTTGGCTTACTTTTGTCAATAGGGATTGTTGTTCCACTTTAAATATACAGTTCCCTGGTATCTACCTATAAACAATATTAACAGTGTAATCATTTGAATTCTAATTTTGTTTCATTTATTCTGTCATTGACAAAATATATACAAAACAATCCTATGAATTCTGATGAAAAAATTATTTGATACGCCCATGGAGATTACAGCTGTCAAAAATTCATAGATACTGGCTTCAAACAAAGGCTATCTTAAACGGCGCCTCATCTATATTTAATTTGTTTATCTGAGGTATTACACATGTATACCTTTAATTATACTGAATAAAGTCTTTTGCGCAGGTTTGCTGCATTAGGAATAAAAGCAGAAAATCGACGCCAATTTAGACTACGAGACCTACAATTTGACATATGTCCTTTTAAGATTGAAATCCTATACTAATATGTAAATGCGAAAATTTGGATGGATGTTTGTTGCTCAATCACGCTACTTTTTATCCCGGAAAATACATTTCTCGTGGAATAGATTTGTTTTTTGTTTTTTACAGACAATATTTTTGGCATAGTGGGAATAGTTATCATGGCAGCCAGCATGAAGGGGGTCATTTTATTGTATTGACAGCATACTTATAGCATATGTAGACTTTCTGAAAACTACGGCCAGCGCTTATTTCAGCCGTTTTTCCCCATAATTGCAGCTACAATACATTTTCAGTCCGTTGCTGTCTGTTCACTAAAATTTTAGTTACAGCGAGGAAAATTTTTAACTGTTAAATAGTTCTTATCAACTTTTTTTTTTAAATATTGTACGAGTCAAAATGTTTACAATATAACAACCCGTCTAACTATTTTGATGTAATTAACAGTTAATTCGCTGAATATTTGCAATTTTCTCCGCTATATAACAAGATAGATATTTTTGCAGTGTATGTAAAACTTGAAATCTTTTCTCCAAATCTCCTCATATAACATTTTTCACTTCAGTTTCTTTCTCCACATTCCACTTTGCTCATTTCCATTAAAGTTTTCATTGCCGTCGACCCAGATCGAATTCCTCGATGGTCCTTGAACCCCCCTTTCACTCCAGGACCGGTGTCAACAATTATACTATTTCGTTTGCTCCTGTCAGTAGGTTAACAGTAATAGGGAAATATAGACTATTTAATACAAGATGGCATATGTCATAGGAGACAAAGCAAATTTGATAACAATTTTATATTCAAAACAGTGTTGCGTATCATGATGAGTGAGTGCTCTATGATAAGTTCTCAATAGAGTTACAAAATTTGAAATTGTGACATAGACTGATATTTCCTCTTATTCTGCTTTTTCTCCTCCTTCTTCTTCTGTTTCTTTTAATATTTTTCTTATTTTTCTTATTTTTCTTATTTTTCTTATTTTTCTTATTTTTCTTATTTTTCTTATTTTTCTTATTTTTCTTATTTTTCTTATTTTTCTTATTTTTCTTATTTTTCTTATTTTTCTTATTTTTCTTATTTTTCTTATTTTTCTTATTTTTCTTATTTTTCTTATTTTTCTTATTTTTCTTATTTTTCTTATTTTTCTTATTTTTCTTATTTTTCTTATTTTTCTTATTTTTCTTATTTTTCTTATTTTTCTTATTTTTCTTATTTTTCTTATTTTTCTTATTTTTCTTATTTTTCTTATTTTTCTTATTTTTCTTATTTTTCTTATTTTTCTTATTTTTCTTATTTTTCTTATTTTTCTTATTTTTCTTATTTTTCTTATTTTTCTTATTTTTCTTATTTTTCTTATTTTTCTTATTTTTCTTATTTTTCTTATTTTTCTTATTTTTCTTATTTTTCTTATTTTTCTTATTTTTCTTATTTTTCTTATTTTTCTTATTTTTCTTATTTTTCTTATTTTTCTTATTTTTCTTATTTTTCTTATTTTTCTTATTTTTCTTATTTTTCTTATTTTTCTTATTTTTCTTATTTTTCTTATTTTTCTTATTTTTCTTATTTTTCTTATTTTTCTTATTTTTCTTATTTTTCTTATTTTTCTTATTTTTCTTATTTTTCTTATTTTTCTTATTTTTCTTATTTTTCTTATTTTTCTTATTTTTCTTATTTTTCTTATTTTTCTTATTTTTCTTATTTTTCTTATTTTTCTTATTTTTCTTATTATTCTTATTTTTCTTATTTTTCTTATTTTTCTTATTTTTCTTATTTTTCTTATTTTTCTTATTTTTCTTATTTTTCTTATTTTTCTTATTTTTCTTATTTTTCTTATTTTTCTTATTTTTCTTATTTTTCTTATTTTTCTTATTTTTCTTATTTTTCTTATTTTTCTTATTTTTCTTATTTTTCTTATTTTTCTTATTTTTCTTATTTTTCTTATTTTTCTTATTTTTCTTATTTTTCTTATTTTTCTTATTTTTCTTATTTTTCTTATTTTTCTTATTTTTCTTATTTTTCTTATTTTTCTTATTTTTCTTATTTTTCTTATTTTTCTTATTTTTCTTATTTTTCTTATTTTTCTTATTTTTCTTATTTTTCTTATTTTTCTTATTTTTCTTATTTTTCTTATTTTTCTTATTTTTCTTATTTTTCTTATTTTTCTTATTTTTCTTATTTTTCTTATTTTTTTTATTTTTCTTATTTTTCTTATTTTTTTTATTTTTCTTATTTTTCATATTATTCTTATTTTTCTTATTTAATTTTTCCTATTTTTCAAAACGGATTAATAGTATTATTAAATAAATTATTTAAATTATATATTGTTACTCTGCACTCTGCAGTAGCCTGCGGCTGTTAAAGTGAAAGTATGGATAAAAAAAAGAAGAGAGAATAGTCTAGAAATGTCATTCCGTATCAAGAAACATCTGGATGGTTCGAAAAAGTTCAAGGCAGCTATATAAGCCGATGCTCCTGACGTCACAGTTCAGTATTATGGTACACGTTGTACGTTCATGTTATTACTTGTATAGTTGAATTGTAAAAGCTGCGTTGAAATAAATTGAGTTACCAAAAACCCGCGTAACAATATAAAGTATATAAAATATAAACCAACAATTATATCAAGTTTCTATAATACTGGAAACTGAAACAAGTGATTATCAATTATTCTACCTGTCAACGCAGCTACTCGTTCTTGTATAAAACTGAATTTTGTGAGATTGACAACGATTTATTTACTGCTCACATGATCTTTGGTGTCTTTAGGTTTATATGTCGTACATTACAATAATAGTCAAACTCTAACAGGGCGTTGGATTGCCTCATTATCTGATATTATATTTTGGAATAACTCATATAAAAAATAGTTTGAAACCAACCCTGTTTTACCCGTCGATTCAGTCATTTTACACAACATTGGCGACCCAAGCCTTTCACACTCCGCAGGCCCTTTTGACTCTTCTGAGTGGCATGCCAGATTAAAACAAAGCCTTTCGGCCCCTTTGCCTCTGGAAACAGGTGCTTCATCGGGTATTAACGCTATCAGAACCATTCGGTTGTGAAAAACTGTTATAGAGGTGTTTATAATTTATTAAACACTGAAAAAACTTTTTCCTATATTCAGCTCGTTGAAAATCATCTTTAAATATTTTATTCAATATTAAACAAACTAAAATTATTCATACACTCTTGTTCTTATAATATAATAATAGTTCGTGCAGTTGCGACTTGTGGCGTATTCTACGGGGGAGGGAAGGACTATTTTACAAGGAACTTAAGATATATAAAAACTTTCAAAACATACCAAAGCACTTAAGGTGATCCCATAGGTAGTATTCCTCTAACTTAGGAACCTTTGTACTTATCCTAACTTAAGTGATTGTATTCTAACACTTTTTCGTCAAAACAGTCGATGTTATGTACTAGTACAAGTAAAAGTTTTATCACATTTATCTTATAACACTTGCCTAATTCGTAAAACACATATCCACTTGTTTTTATTATAGATTGCCTTGAAAATTGTCTTGTATATGACCCTTTTGAACTTATGCCTGAGTAAGTTTAAACTCGGGTGTAGACCTTTACAAAAATTTAATATGGCATTTTTCAGCCAAAAAAGTCTCGAAAAATTGGTTTCTAAAATATTTTGTACACTATTATTCGCAATGTACATTGGATTCGAATCCTGATATTCGAATCCTTTTTGAGGATCCGCGAGCGGTATTCGAGTACTTAAAAAAAAGGATCCGTGATCCGGATTCGCCGAGGAAATCCTTAAGGATTCGTATTCGAATCACCAATATTAGTCTTGGATCCTTTTAGAGACGCCGGTGCGAACGGTTAACTCACGCTTTGACTTGTCGCGAAGTGTAAACTGAAATAGACTGAGATTGTTATTATTTAGAAGATAAACGTAACAATCTACAAATTAATGTCAAAGAAGGCAGCAGAGCACCTAGACAATTTTGAGTAGAACTATGTCATACTTTTAGGTTATTTTAGAGCTATAGTTTTACCCTATTTAAAAATTTTATGCTCCTCGGTTTCTGCAAAAATCAAGGTTCTCTGCTAGCTTCGAACGAACCTAGTAGAGCACCTCGGTTTTTTAATTCTTTTTTTCTAATAACAACCAAACCGTATTTTTAGGTTATTTTAAGGCTCTTGAAATATTATAAAACTTTATTAAAAATTGCTATTTTTAAATAATACTTTGTTGGAAAAAAGTTAGCAGAGCACCTTGGTTTATTTTTTTTTTCTGGAAACTTCTTTTTTTGTCACATGTTTAAGCTATTTTTAGGCTCTTAAAATATTAAAAAACTTTTCAAAAAATAGTGTTTTTTTAAAAAATACAGGGTGCTTTGTTGGAACAGATATGCTTTGCTGGTTTCGTTCGAAGCTAACAGAGCACTTTGATTTTTGTAAAAAATGAGTAGCATAAAAATAGCTTTAAAATAGCCTAAAAATTGGCATAGGTTTCCACTCAAAATGGCCTAGATGCTCTGCCTTCTTTGACATTAAAAATCAGCAATGAATATCCAACATAAAAAAAATCCTAAAATTTAACACTTGCCTTCCTTCGTCTGGTGCAGTCTAACGATTATTTTTGTTTGAAGGTATAATTGACGCACCTCAAAGAAACGGCTTTGATATTTTGTTGATATGTAAGGCCAACCAAAAGATATTTTTATGTCATTGTTTGTTTATTTGGTTTTTTGTATTAAAATAAAATATATTTCTTGTAATTTTTTTATGGTTCATATTTATAGAACCAATTCAGACAAAGAAGATTTATTTAAGGCCAAGTGTAATAAAACTGCTAAAAATAAAAGATTACATTGAATCAGTGGTGTCGCACCTGGATGACTCCCTGGGACTCAATTCTCGAGTTTTATTCCCATGGGAAAATAAAATTTTCCCATGGGAATTTAGTTTTCGTATTCTCAACACAAGCGGTGGAATATTTTCCAATGAGAAGTATGGGAAAATATTCTCCTGCTTACGAGCATTGGAAATTGTGTTTTCCAATGGGAATTGTACTAGAGTTTGCGCATTAAAGTCGAAAATTTGACGAAGGACTAACACATAACCAAAGATTTTCGGATATCTTGGATTTTTAGTGAAATTGTAGTTAAAACATTTTTTTTGCGTATTTATAGATTTTTACTTATTTGTACTTATTAGTTAAGTTGATTGATATTATTTTATTTATGTAGGTACATTATTTTTACTTTTATTTCACTAAGAAACTGGATGAACTGCTTTTCTTAAATCAGTTAGCAATTGTGGGAGCTGCTGAGGGACTGGTAAATAATACAAATTGAGAAATGTGTAGTATCCCGTTCGAAAATTTTATTATTTCCGTTACCGAAGGAATTTCTTAGTTTCTCGAAATTTTCGTTGCTCTTCCGTACAAAAGCTACTTTTTCTTTTTTCAACATGTAAAAAGAAAAGCTAATAATTCAACAAGTTTTAATTATACAATCGAATATTTTCCCTTGTTCCTCGGTCATGCTAGCGATTGCTCGGCACGGCCGACACCTGCTCCGGAGCGGGGGCTCGGCAGGTAACAGGTAACCCACAAACCACAACAAATACCGATAATGCCAACAGTAAATTTTAAAATATCTTTAATGTTATTGGTTGTTTCGAAATATTCGTGGACTTAATATCAGACATACGTGAAACTACTATTTCCATGGTAATGTCTATTCCGACAAGTTCGAGAATTGCATAACCTATTACCATGGGAATATAAGTAGGGGAATCTTTTCCCATGGGAAAATTTTCCAATGAACTCGAGAATCAAGCCCCAGGTAGGTACCATAAATATTCTTGTAAGTCCTGTATATGCATAGTATACGCTGACATCTTAAGTACTTAGATAAAAGTAAGTTTATGTTAATATATTGAGAAAATATTTTATAATATAATAATATTAAATATATATTTAAAATTAAAGCTTGGTTTAGATCTTGTTTGGAATTTGGAAGGTACTTCTATTTATTACTCAGATGACAACTGTCAAATATAATACAACGCACTGGTGGTCAACTGCGTTTTCGGTTGAATTAAGTTTATATTACGTCACTAAATGAAACCAGTGCTGATCAACGAAAACTCGCACTTTACGAGTGTGAACTGAGTGTGACCAGTCGAAAACGCTATATATGTCGTTTAGTTGCAACTTGCAAGGTGCAGTGTGAATTCTAGTGTGATCATGAAAAATTTGGAAGGGCCGCGTAAACGACAAAAAATCGGTCCTTTAACAGTTAATGAAAAAACATTAATATTTAATTGTTCTAAATTATTTACAGACAAACATTTATGTAAAAGTGTTGATGATATAGTGAAATTAGTTAGTAGTACGCTTGGTGTTGGGAAATTTACGATTTACAGAGTTGTTAAAGAAGAGAAATGTGGCGAGTTTCAAACAGCACGTAAAGCTCCAGGAAAACCAAAATTTCAATTAGAAAATCTTTTGAAAGAAAGACTTCGAAGGAAAGTGCATGCGTTCTTCTTTAGAAAAGAATTTCCGACAGTAGACAAAGTTCTTGCCACGGTTCGAGATGATAAGGATTACCCTGAAATGAGTCGAAGCATACTATAGAAACTTTTTTAAAGAAATAGGTTTTTTATGGAAAAAGCATTCCAGAAAGTCTATTTTAATAGAAAGAAGCGATATTGTAGTATGGAGAAGAAATTACCTAAGGACTACTATAAAAGAAATGAGAAACCAAAGAAGAAATATATTTTATTTAGATGAAACATGGATCAACGAGGGACATAAACCAAATAAATTTTGGCAAGATGAAACTGTTACAAGTCGAAGACAGGCTTTTTTAAATAATTTATCTACTGGTTTAAATCCACCATCAGGAAAGGGGCGCAGACTAATAATAGTATACATCGGTAGTTCAAACGGTTTTGTTAAAGGTGGTTTATTGACTTTTGAATCTACTCGTACCGGTGACTACCATGAGGACATGAATGCTGATGTCTTTAAAGAGTGGTTCGAACAAATTATAGATCTTCTTCCTCAGAACTGTATAATAGTAATGGATAATGCAAGTTATCACTCGAGACTTATAGAAAAAATGCCCACAACCAAGTGGTTAAAAAAAGATTTACAGAATTGGCTAAATTCAAAGAATATTAAGTTCCATCCCGGTTCTGTGAGAAAAGAACTGTATCATTTGTGTTCCCTTCATAAAGAGATATTAAAAAAAAATGAAATTGATGAAATTGTAAAAAATCGTGGGATGACGGTGGTTAGATCACCACCATATCATTGCGAAGTAAACCCGATTGAACTGATATGGGCACAGATAAAGGGAGAAGTTTCAAGAAAAAATAATTCTTTTAAAATGAGTGATGTTAAACATTTGTTTTTGGAGGCTGTAAATAATGTGAAGCCTGAAAACTGGGAAAAGGCAGTAAATCATACGATTAAAGAAGAAGAGAAAATGTGGAAGTTGGACAATATTACTGATGAAATGATCGAGCCACTCATTGTAAATATTGGTTGCGACAGTTCATCTTCTGATTTCGATTCTGATTTGGATTTGTAGGTAAGAAGTAGTTTTTATATTAAAATTATTATTTATGAACGTAACGTTGTTTAAAAGTCAAAGTTTAAACCTTTATACCTACATAACCCGTTTGACACAATGTTCTTAACATACCTTGTGGAAAAATAAAACATTTTAGAAAAAATTGCACTTTTTTACCTTCAGCTGTTTAGAAGTTATAAGCAGGTTAATTAGGTGAAAATACAAGTGTATACTCGAGGAATAACTTCAAAAAATATTTTAACTGTCTACTAAAAGAAGTGATACGCCTATGGATTACGAACGCTTTATTATTTTAATACTCTCTCATACATAAAAATAGACTATAGTAGAAGTCGACGACAAAGTGGCCCGTGTGGACGGTACCAGCGACTGAGTGTAGCTACTTCGTCGCGGGGACCCGCTTCTCTTCGCCACAGCCGCTCGACACAGACGCTCGTCTGGACAGCTTCTACATTTTTACATTGAATTAAATGGCAGGCGTTTACCCGCCACAAAGTGGCGCTACTAAGTGTCGCCACCGAGTGGCTCGTCTGAACGGGCTCTTAGACATCCATGTTCCGTAATTCCAATGGATATACCCATTCAGAAGTCCAATCGATGTCCATGATGGATACTATAAAAGTGACAATCTTATAATAGATTATTATAATTCTTCTAGTTTAATTTAATAATATATAACTAGGTTTTAATTAAAATAAATCAATTATTTCTTCTCCTCTTCGCTACTAAGCTGACAAGATACAAAAGTAAAAAACTATTTAAGCCAGACTCAAAGAAAAGAAGGAAGAGGTTAAGAACAAGAACGGCCCAGTTTGTTATCTGGTAAGAAAATAAGTATAACTAACATTAAATTATTTAAAATTCCAAAAACTAAGAAGCAAATCGTTTGTTTTAAACTAATACATTAACCTAACAATTATGTTTTAAACTTTATATTTTCAATTTACATTCAAAGACTCCCTTTCTTTTAGACGTGTTGTCAAATGATGTACCTATGTAAAAAAATGGTTTTATTAAAAGCAAATTAACATGCTGCAAATTCGAGATGATGTCAACACAATTATTATTGTACCTAATAGAGGTTTCTCATCTCCATATCAAAAGAAAAAATTCAAGTTTCTATTTGTACTGCATGAGATGTTAGCAGAAGTAAGAGGCTATTTATTTTTATAGAAGTTGTAAGTTTTACTTTTATAAATAAAATAGAATCATTTTGTAACGTTTAAAAAATAATGCATCGAAAGTGGTTTCATAAGTTATTTATATTTAATGTTCACAAATACATATTTTTATTGCAATTTTAGATTCAGCAGTTACCAAAACCAAGGTCATGTACGAACTTATAAAAAGGCGTTTTGTTGTCATAATTTCTAATACCCTCGCGAGATAATTCACATAATATGGTGGTATGAAAGTTAAATGGTTATTTAAAGAAAAAATGAGCAGATTTTTGTTTATAGGGCCCTAAGACTCTGCGGAGCACACTGAGAACCGGTCTAACTTCTTTCGTTTAAATATACATTTCTAATATTGCCTTAATTTTTAGAAATTGCTTCTAATTAGGAACAAACATATTTCAATAATATCGTACCGGTCTCCCCTACATTCTCGGCTGAGTGGGTGGCAACAGCAGATCCTTTCCGAAAGAGATTCTATTTAACATTTAACTCTCTTTTGTGTACAATTTCCCCGCTACCTGCGTGCGAGTAGGACGCAGACAGAACGAAAGATCCGAAAGAATCTCGAGAATGTTGTTGTCCACGCCTTTTAGCACGACTCAGACCTCAGACCGCCAAAAGAAGAATATCTTCTTGCTGGTCGGAACTATTAGATTAAAATAATAAGGAACGCTCAGTCTCAGTCAGTTTTTTTTCTCCTTTTGTTTAGTCGAGATTTTGTCGGTTTTTTTTATCAGTTTGTCTCGTGCCGGAAGTCTAACATGAAATCGGTGTCTTTATCTAAAAATAAATGATGTTAGATGTCTAACTTTTACGATCTTTCTATGTTTTTGAGTTAAATTTGCTATTTATATAGATGCCTAACTAACCAGTTAGGAAATGCACAATTTTGAGTTTGTTTTTTAAGTTTTTTATAACAGTTCAATCCAAAATTATTTATAAACTCATAAACTCGACAATTTTAAAAAGTATAATAAAAGTGTTGGTAAAATTTTGGTAGAAATCATTTAAAAAATATGTAGACTTGCATGTATGAGAATCACTTTTTTAAATTAGCAGAACAAATGGGAACAAGCTTCCTTTTTAGGTCCAAGGTTTAAAAAATGGGGTTATGTGGCATTGTTTCTCTCATTATTTTTACATTTTATGTTGTTTATTAGCACATAATAAATTATATAATTACTTTTAAAAAAATACATACTTGCAAATATGTATTTTCACTTCAGAAAAGATAAAATTATCAATCGTCATTATTGTTTTCATTTGGTACGTAATAAACTAGCGACCTCTGGCGGATTTTTAGTACTAGACGTTAACGCCATAGTTAAAATACCTATAATAATTTTCATCCAACGTGTTAACCAGGGGGTAGCAACTCCAATGAAAAAACATGATGAAGGTAATTTAGTACTACTACAATTAACGGGATGGCGCTCGTGTCGAAATGAAAATTGTCAGAGTCAGTTGTCAGTTCATGCAAAACTTCAAACTTTAAGATTAAAATAGCTGTTGATGGTCTGTTGCCGTTCAAGGTGGAGTGGAAAGATGGATTTCAATAACGATAAATTAGCAATAAGCATTTAAGAAAAATGCAGTTCTTATACTGTTTTGCGCCAATGATAAATAATATTTCCAAACTTGTTTTTGATTCAGTGTTAAAATAATTATTGGTTTGTTATTTTAATTTCTTTTTATTATCAGTTTTATAACGATTATTCTAAGGAAAATGTGTGTCCAAAAATACCCTGTCTATCGCTGAAATGAGTGAGCTCAGCCATCATCATTAAAAACTGATTCAATGCCATTGATATCAAACAAGAAAAATGTACCCTAAAACTTCAAGAGTCCAAACATGTGCACGTTTTCTAAGTAAGACACCAAAAGGATGATGCTCCTCCTTCAATTTTTTCAAACTTTGTCACTCCAAGTTGCAGAACTCTTTTAAACATCTTGAGCGCGGTACATGTTGATTTTGTTACAGAAAAAAATTTTGATAATTTTTTTTATAAATATTAATTATTTAAGTGGTGTAAATGCACGTATGTCTGAGCATTCCCATGTTAAATTAGACAAATGACATGTCGCGGCATTAATTTACTGTAATAAAAAATAAATTGCATTTTATTTCAAGTTTGAAATTAATGCAAAAATACAATGAAATAAAATCAACTAAAAATAAAAAATAGTTGGGCAAATATTGTTTTATGATTTGAAACTAGTCAAAATAAACAAATTTATTTATTTTACTAGTAGAAAGTTAAATTTCAAAAAGCCCCTCCCTATCGGCCATATTGTATTTAGTACTACTCGAATTTGATAGATGGCAGCATATCGCCTCAGAATTTTACCATTGAGTTACCCATCTATTCACACTTCCCTAATCTATGATGGTAAAAAAGCCATTGTCAAATTATCAATAGATGAAAACCATCACGGTACTCATTAATAAAAATAAAAAATCTACTTGCATACTACTTCCATAATACGGTTTATTTGAGTATTCTAAAAGAGAATGCAAAATGACACTTTTAATGTAGTAGATTTTAAAGTGTTTATTGTTTTTTATAACAAGAATTTTTTGCGCCAATCTTCCAAATTGATATCTTTTACAAATGCTCCACTTTTCTTACATAACGTCAACAAAACGATCCAATATTTTTTCTCTGGGGCTATAAAATAAGATTCCGACCATTCTGTTTCGAAGAACGCAACACTATTGTGATTGCAGGTTGCATAACTATTGTTAAATTCATGAGAATGAGGGTTGCATTGAAATGTTTCTAATAAACTGAGAATAGGGCTAGAATTGGTCTTTTGGGGACAGGGACTGTTGTAAAATAATAAAAATTTAGACAGAACGCTTTTTGCCTAAGTGTATTAACCGAGTTCTAGTTATTACCTGTACAGGTAATACATAATAATAAGAAGCTTTATTGTCTAACATTACATAAAATACAAAGGAAGTAAACTGTATTATTTTAAAACAAATAAAAAAACAATAATTAAAACAATAATGGACAAGTAACATTTATAAATGAGGATAAGGTCATACCCAAGTACATCGATTTCATTATTGAAACTTGTAAGATTATTATACAGGGTGACAATTTTAAAAAGAACAGTATTTAATATTCATTTAAGTGATGATAATATGAAAATTTGGCGAAACACGTCAATTTATATATCAAAAGTGACAACTTTTGAGGTATTTGTTATATTACATTCAACCTCCTCATCCCCGCCTATCCCTAAAATTCAATTGACAACCTCCCCTAATTTCGCCATTTTTGAAACTCGTATGTAACTAGATAAATTATATCAATTTGTTTTATTAAAATTTAAATACTTTTCGAATGTATGGAATGTAATTTATTTAAAAAATATTTAATTGAAAAGTAAGTTTAAATTGTTTTCCTTAATTTACATTTTGCCGGTTCAAATCACGAAATAGTTTGAATTTTGTATGCCTTCTAATATTTTTTTTTCATTTTGCTTATTTCTTATATTTATAAGTGATGTATTCGTATTATCCTCACGCATGGTGTGTATTTATTCATTTGATGTGCTGATTCGATTGTTGAAAATAAGCTGTAGTAGTTTATTGGCTTCGTGCGTGACAGCAGTGCCAATTCGTTTATGTACTAATGGACTTTTTTTTGCGTATTCTGACAATACAATTTTTAATAGAATTCGTAATTAAAAAGTATATATGTTACTTTTTAATAAAAGTATATGGATTTGTAAAACAATTAAAACATTAATTTATTAATATTATATCACTTAAACTTATAAAAATAAGCTTAAAAAATTAAGTATAATCAATAAACATCAATAATAAAATATAGGCAGTCTAATAAGTTGTCTTTGATTTAATCTATTCTGTCAAAATAAAAAAAAATCTATTAAATAATAGCGTAAAGTTAAAATGTATAAACAAAAGGATTGTTATTTCTATTTTCATTTTTGTTCGAAAGATAGAAAGATAGATATTCAACTAAATCAAAATCGCATTTCCTTTCGCTCGCATTGCACTTTTCGTCTAAATTTATTGTCATCGAAAATTTTATTCACATCGTCAAATGAAATCGAATTCGCAGTGTCAGATTCATTTAATAAAATTGCTTTCGGACATATTTGAGCGTAATCATGTTCTAATTCGTTTTAAGCATGAGAAGGAACGTTCCTAAAACTATGTCGATATTAAGAAAAATCCAGTCGCACATATTGTTGATACATACATATTTTTTGTCTTCTAGCGCCAAATGCTCGTTGATATGCAATATCTCTTCAACCAGATCGTCTGAAATATACTGTAAATAATTAATAAACTACATACGATTTTAACGCTTTATTCTTTATTTCTCCAACAGAGAGTTCACAGAATTTAAAGAGAACGTAGAAAACCTTGAACACTCTGTCATACGTATATTTTCGATAGTTAATTTCTGAAATTAAGACAAGCGCTATATTCGGCTAGGGCTTACGTTAGGCAGACATTCAGCTTGGCATTTGAATTTACTACGCAAAGATCTGACGGTTGAAGTTCTGTCTAATATAGCGCTATCCTAATCGATCCCCAATTGAAAGAAAAATGTTTATTTTGAAATCATCATTAGCCTTTTCATTATTTATTTATTTATTTATTTATTTATTTATTTATTTATTTATTTATTTATTTATTTGGGTTACACCATCCAACAGTATAAAACCAATTACAGGATGGGCACAAAAATAATTACAATTACAGTATAATTTACATCATAAAAATGATAACAAAATATTAAATACTAATAATAGCATAAAAATATGTAAACAAAAAATAGTTTAATAAACGTTTTTAACCATCATAAGAAAACGCAAAAAAAAACTCCGTTAGGAGAAAAAATTACGTCGTCTTATGATAATTAACTCAGTCCACAATTAAGCGTTTTATTTCTTTAATTGAAATAGAAAATAAATCAACATCATTTTGAAGTTCACAAAAATTTTGATACATAAAATACATTGGAGAAAATTTTAAAATATTTGTCCTGGGTGTTTGAAAATAGAAATAAAAAGGGGAGCGAGTTCTGATACTAGGAACATTAAACATTAGTTGACGAAGTAGTTCGGGACAGTCAATTTTAAAATTTAATAATTTGTAAAGAATGCATATAGAATAACATTTCCTACGAGTACGTAATTCAAGGATATCAAATCTATTCAGCAAGATGGTTTGCGGAATATTGCGAGTAGGGTAGACGCCATCTAGCTTGCACCACAAATATTTGACAAATTTTCGCTGAATTTTTTCTAATTCTTGGCTATATACTTCATATCCTGGACTCCAAACAATGGACGCATATTCTAGCTTACTACGTACAAAAGCGTTAAAAATAGTTTTTAAAGTGTTAGGCTCAGAGAACTGGCGTCCATTTCGAATGACAAAACCCAAATTTCTGTATGCTTCTTTTTGAATAGTATTGACATGTTCAATAAAATTTAACTTAGCGTCGAAAAGAACACCAAGATCTCTAAAAGAAAGACATTTATTGATGGTAATATTGTTGACAGTGAAATTATACTCAATCGGATTTAGTTTGCGAGTGAAGCTGATAGAATTGCACTTAGATATGTTTAGTGGTAAGTTGTTAGAATTACACCAAAGGTTCAATTTATTTAGGTTCTCCTGCATAATCAAACAGTCATCAATACTAGAGATTGATTTAAACAATTTGAAATCATCGGCATAGAGTAGAGTATTACATGATAGGTTTTCAGTAATGTCATTTACAAAAATGGAAAATAAAAGTGGTCCTAGAACTGAACCTTGAGGGACACCGGAAGAAGCTTTTATACAAATTGACTGAAAACCATGGTATTCAACTTTCAATTTACGATTACTTAAATATGATTCAAAGAAACGCAGAAAATACGTAGTGAGTCCAACAATGGAAAGCTTGTTCAAAAGTATACTATGATCGAGGCGATCAAAGGCCTTGGAAAAGTCAGTATATATAGTTTCAACCTGGCCACCCCTATCAAGGTTTTGCGCAACATATTGTGTAAAGCATATCAGATTGGTCTCTGTGGATCTGCCTGGAAAAAAGCCGTGCTGTGCCGTAGATATAATCGATTTTACATGAGCGAAAAGTATTTCATAAATGACATTTTCGAAAACTTTTCCAAAATGGCTAAGGATGGATATAGGTCTGTAGTTTTCTATGATAGATTTGGATCCTTTCTTAAAGATTGGACATATTTTAGATATCTTCCAATTACTTGGAAAATTGACTTCTCGTAAGGACATATTAAAGACCATGGTTAAAGGTTTGGTTAAAATATTTGCACAATCTCTTATTAAAAATGCCGGAATATCATCTGGGCCTCTAGTATTTTTAGGTTTCGATCTTTTAAGACCTTTCATGACATCCTCTTCTGTAAGTAGCGGAATGTTACAACTGTTAATATTAACAACATTATCTAATTTAGAAATTATCATTGCTTTCATCAAAATATCGCTTTCTCTTTCTAGTACGCTTTTCCCTTGCAGTGTAGTTCTGCTTACCAATCAGCGCCTTGGCCCTCTCTTCATGCATAAAAGGAAAGATAAAATGAATAAACTTATGGATTTTTACATATCCATGACTAATCCACTATCTGCGGCTTCCTGTTATAGTTTTTTACTGACTACATTTATGCGATTCAGAATACTTCTAAAAAACAATCATAAACGAGTATCGTGAATATCTTTCCAAGACTAACAAACTCTTGCAGGCATCATAGCTGCATGACCATCTCGTGAATGACAGACTTTTTGGTGTTATCATTCTTACTCAGTTTCTCCCGACGCATCGTTAATGCAGTTAAGAAATTGTAGATTTCATGCAGAAATATAAAATAATTTGTAGATTCATTACAACAGATTAACCGAGAACCGAGCAGAGAAACAAAAAATTCGGCGAAAAAATGTCTGCCTTCGAAAATTTGGCGCTTACGAAAATTTGCCGCCGTAGGCTATAGCCTAGCTATCCTATTTATAAATCCGCCACTGCCGTTGCTTCACAATAATGGCGATCGCATTTAATGATAAACATAAAGGAAGAAATCTTCAGAACAAGTACATCCGAGAATTTTGTAGCTAAATATGAAGGAACTGGATATTGTATATAAAGGGTGTCTGTAAAAGGTCTTTACAAAAACATACCACATATTCCTTAGACCAAAATAAGTCGATTTAAGTAAAATTACTTTAGTACAAAGTTGCTTCGTTTGGGCTCCAGAGGGCATTGAAGTTACAATTTTTAAATCGTTTTTCCCATATAAATTTAAAACGGCATTTGCGATTTTGCTGAAATTTGGTATATTGGTAGAGTTTTATGTGGCAAAAAAATGGTATTAAAATTTTGTCCGATAATAATACATAGGCGTAGAACTTGATTTTTTAAATAATTGCACCTTTAAAAATTCTACGCCAATGGAAAAAAAGGAGTTTAAGTATGAAATTTAGATTGCGCAACTCATTTACTTTAAAAAAGGTACTCTTGATAAGACTCGATTACTCTCATGGTTTTGACGAAATTTGCATTTTAGTAATTTTAGAACATAAACAATAATTATTCAAATACAAACTTTGTCAAAACCATGAGAGTAAATCGAGTGTTATCAAGGGTACTTTTTTGTAGTAAATGAGTACCCAATCCAAATTTCATACTCAACCCCCTTTTCTGCCATTGGCGTAGAATTTTTAAAGGTGCAATTATTTAAAAAATCAAGTTCTACGCCTATGTATTATTATCGGACAAAATTTCATACGATGAAAAACATAAAAATGTACTTTTTTCATATCTTCTTCAACACCTCTAATCGAGACTTAACACAAATACTCGACTCTTGCCATGTACGATTTTTTGAGGAATATTAATTATTTGCCTGCAATACGTATACAAAAACATTTATTGTTGGTTTCCATAGTTTCATCTAAATAAAAATATTGTCAAGTTTTAACACCTAATCTCTTGTTAACGATTGAAAGTGTTCTATCTGACTCAATAATTAAAAAAACAAATGCGTGGTTTATTAATATGGCTGTACAATATACCAATGCAGAATATACCGATATGTTACTGACATTAGGATTTTGTGAAGGAAATGCTCGAGAGAGTGTCAGGGTGTACTCTGAAAGGTTTCCAAATCGTCGTGTACCTAGCCACCCAACTTTTGCTGCTGTTGAGAGACGTCTTCGGGAGACCGGTTCCTTTGCTCCCAACACTGTTGATAATGGAAGAGAACGTTTTGTAAGGATTCCTGAAGTTGAAGAAGACATTTTAGAACGTGTTGAAGAAGATCCAGAATTAAGCACTAGACGAATTGGAAGGAAACTAGGAGTAAGTAAAGATGTCGTTCATAAAGTGCTTAGAGAAGAATTGCTATATCCATACCATAAGAAGCCAGTACAAGAATTATTAGTCCATGATCTTCAAATTCGTTTGGGTTTTTGTCGATTTGTTAATAGGCAAAGGGAAAGAGGTCCAAACTTTGTCAAAAAGGTTCTCTTTACTGATGAAGCGGGTTTTACAAGAAGAGGTACAACAATACCCATAATGAACATGTTTATGCCGTTGAAAATCCGCATGCAATAAATTAATGTGTGGGCTGGAATAATTGGTAATTTCATTGTTGGTCCTGTCATACTTCCACGAAGATTAACTGGAGAAAATTATTTGGATTTTCTACAAAATATGTTGCCAGAATTGTTAGAAGATTTACCTCTCCAACTTTGGCGAGATATGTGGTTTATGCAAGATGGAGCTCCACCACATTTTTCTTTAAACGTTGGAAACCACTTGAATGAACAATATCCACACAAATGGATAGGCAGAGGTAATGACGCACCTGTAAACTGGCCACCACGTTCCACAGACCTAACACCGATGGATTACTTTTTATGGGGACATCTGAAATCCACAGTTTACAGGAAACCTGTAGAAAATGAGAAACAACTCTGGCAACGTATTCAAGATACAATAAACAATCTTAGAGGTGATGAAGAAGTTATGGAAAGGATACATTTTAATTTTCTTCGACGTATAAATCTTTGTATGCGTGAAAATTATGAACATTTTGAACAATTTTTGTAAAATCTCTATTTTGATTATGTTGTAAACGAGGTTGTAAATAAATATTTTTGTGAAACCTATACACTCTAAATTATTAAAACAGAAATTTAGCGAAAACCATGAAAGTAATCGAGTCTTATCAAGAGTACCTTTTTTAAAGTAAATGAGTTGCGCAATCTAAATTTCATGCTCAAACTCCTTTTCTTCCATTGGCGTAGAATTTTTAAAGGTGCAGTTATTTAAAAAATCAAGTTCTACGCCTATGTATTATTATCGGACAAAATTTTAATACCATTTTTTTGCCACATAAAACTCTACCAATATACCAAATTTCAGCAAAATCGCATATGCCATTTTAAATTTATATGGGAAAAACGATTTAAAAATTGTAACTTCAAGGCCCTCTGGAGCCCAAACGAAGCAACTTTGTACTATGGTAATTTTACTTAAATCGACTTATTTTGGTCTAAGGAATATGTGGTATGTTTTTGTAAAGACCTTTTACAGACACCCTGTATATTTCCTGAAAAAGGGTAATGAGACCACGCTCAATGAGATCATTTAAACTAAAGCTCTAGGCCAAATTGCAATGACTCCCGGATCAGAGGCGTAGGTGTCTAAGCCGCTCGCAATTATTTGCGATTAATTTTTTAGTTGAGAGGCACCTGGCTTCGAATCCTATGAAAGACCATCTGAATTTATTTGCATGGTTCTTAATATTATTTGATGGATGCAGTATTAGCAGAAATTTATTATATCGCTTCGTCAATTTGCAGAACCCCAATAAGCTACAAATTACTCAAGAATTAGAGGATGATGACCCGGACGGACCTACCGAGTTTACTTGTCAGCCCCAGTTGATAAAAAATTTATGTTTCCGTGATGAATACACCTATTTAAATGGCAATCTGAACAGACAAAACTGCCACTATTGGAGAGACATCACTCCTTACATTATTAAGAAGAAACATATCCTTCAAAAATAAATGATTGGGTGGACATATTAGACGTTACAATAATTGGGCCGCTGTTCATTGATGGAAATTTAAATGGTGAAATTTATACGGAAATGTTAGACAAAATAATAGAGGTAGAAAATCGAAGAGACGACTATGGAAATATTGCTTTTGATGAACATTTGCTGCATTCCTCATTATGTACGTCCATTAAGAGAGTGGTTAGATAAACATCATAATCACCAGATCTAACACCTCTCGATTTGTTTCTGTATGGTCACTTGACAACCGTTGTATTCAAAATCCAGTCAGACTCAATAGAAGAACAACTTCAACAGAATGATTATTCAAGGATTCTCCGCGAACAGTTTGAATATCGGCTGTACCTACTTGTGCGAAATAAGTGGGAGTTGCTATTTAAAATTTTAGGGGTAGGTGCACTGGAGATAAGGGGGTTAAATGTAATGCAACAACAAATACCTCAACACTTGTCTTCCTTGATTTAAGAGTATGAATTGACGTGTTTCGTCAAAATTTTTAGTGTCATCAGTTAAGGAAAATATTAAATGCTGTTCATTGTTCAAATTGTCACCCTGTATGTTTTACACATGTGGTACACTGATGATTTTAATATAAGATTGGTATAAGCTCCATTCATATAAAATAACGTTCTTAATCTAGTGTTCCTATTTGGAATACGTAAGCATATTATTTTATTTAATACAGGGTGTTAGAATATTCGACCGACAACGCTTTACCCCAGAAAGCTCTCATTAATTGAAGTTTGAAATAAAAATTCAAAATTGCCATAAACCAAAACGCTTTTAAATATTTTCTTCATATTTGGTGATCAATATGCTCAATAAGAAAGTAATATTTTGACATAAACAAACTTTTAAAAAAATTAACCAATTAGGGTTAGTGGCAACTTTTTCCCACTATTTTTTACGCCACTGGAACAAATAATTTTTTGATTTTTAATTTTTTTCTAAATTCTCTATTTTAAGGAGCTAAAATAAACGGTGTTGTAGAAATTTGCTTCCAAACAAAAGTCTACATCTATTTAGATATTTGTAACGTCTCAGTAGTTCTAAATTCAAATCTAAGAGATTGGATTTTAGGTTGTAAAATGTAGTAAATTGCAGTTTATCTTAAAACGTATAATACGTGCCCATTACCTGATCTCTACGTGCTCCCAAGATCATATAGCTTGCTCGCTATCGCTCGCACACTAAAAACCGTGCTCGCATATAAGGATCTAGGTAAAGGGCTTATAACGTAAACTACTATTACTGGCGTAACCGTAACTAGCCAATGCAGTAAAACTGTCTCTCTGCCACTAGTCTCTCATCTGACTACAAAAAGTGGCACGTCCACGTCGTGATTTTTGATGATAATTAAATAAGCTGCTTCTAGACAAACCCTTTGCAAGCATTTTTTTGTCGTCCAGCTTTGCTACTATCGGTGTGGGTTTAGAAATTTCTCTACATCCATAGTAGCAAAACCGGTCAACAGAAAATGCTTCCAAAGGGATTTTTTTGTTGTTATAGACGTTTAGAAACAAATTATTTCATTGCCAGCAAAAAACGCAAAAGTCCAACGATGAGAAATATGATTTTGGATTTGACAGGTTAGACGACAACTCCCACCGGATATAGTACATGTTGTTCATCCCCCTCATCTCTACCTAACTACAAATAGCAAGCAAAAAACACGACATGTCACTTTTTGCAGTCAGATGAGAGACCACATTGTAATACACATAATTTTCTTTTAGTACTTATGCAATGATTATAAAAACGCTCAACAATGAACACTTTTTTGTAACGGATAAAACCAAACACTTTTAATATGTATCCAAACTTCCAATTAGAAATTCAAGAATTCATATTTTCTAAATTTTGTTTAGTTTGTATACCGAGTGTTCCAGTTTTTTGTATGTTTACAAAATGTGCTGAAATAAATCACGTAATCAATTTATTTTTGCAAAACCTTTTAAAGAAAATTATGATACTTAAATGGTAAAATTGACGATTAAACAATATTTTTAAAATTGGTAATGCAGTTTTCTGCCTTTGTCACATCTGCCAAGGTAAAATGGTGAAATACATTATTATAAGGTTGCCTTCATTTTGCAGATTTCTGGGGAAAAACATAAATAATGATTTTTACTTTTTATACCAAGCGCCGTTGCCATATTCTTAAATC
This sequence comes from Psylliodes chrysocephalus, assembly GCA_927349885.1. NCBI lineage: Eukaryota > Metazoa > Arthropoda > Insecta > Coleoptera > Chrysomelidae > Psylliodes > Psylliodes chrysocephalus. Next base: position 17,384,431 of record OV651816.1, read on the forward strand.
ATCAACTTTTCCCCAGCTCTGGGAAAAAACAGTAAAAGTGAAGTTCAGCTCTCATACTACCTAAAAAAGTCAAACATCCCTCAGACCTCGTATAATGCAGCCGTGTATTAATTAAAAAAAAAAAATGATTTACGAAATATACATACATGTAAATAAATAAAATCTCTATTTACTGGGGAAAATCAACTAACTATTATATTTTTGCATAAATATTTTCCGCAGACCACCGATTTATTTACCATCGCATACAAGCCCTATCCAAATATTGTACACAAATAATTTTGGAACTATTAACACGTTCCCCGCAATATTAATAGGGTTGTTTATCGAAAAGGTGCACAAACAGAGTCAAAATTGAAATTTAATTGAAAATCATCTGAACGTAAATTTAATTCATGAAATTTCATACGGGAATATTAGTTTAGTAATATGGATTATTTGTCAAGTTTTGTACCTGTTATATTCGTATTATTAAATAAATGTGCGTATTTCGTAAAATTTTAATTTATATATTTATGAATGCGGTTGTGATTTACATGAAATATGGTCCAAGAGGTCGTCTGATAAAGTATGTATTTATTAATATTCTAATGTTTTAGTAGGTACTAGTAGAAAAGTAAAAATTCTCTTAAAATTAAGTAAAATGTTACAATAAATATGTAAAGGAATATATTTATATGGAAAATCTATCAAAATTATGATAGCGCAAGAAGTTTATTACACTCCGTCCATTATTTATGGCAGAATTAAAAATGAACCTAAATTTTAAACTGCCATATATTTGTTAAAAATGCATGTATTTCACGGAGTGTTCCGGAGTTGGATAGCTCTTTTCTTTGTTTCTTAGCAACAAAGCCTTGATTTTGCCATATGCCAATATTCTACAGGGAATTTTACAAAGTGTGCAGCCATATAAAATTGAAAAAAATTAAATTTGGGATTTGGGAAATACGAGAGTGTAAAAATTTAATTTTTTGGGCCGTTGGTTACAGCTAAATAAACATAATTTTTTTTAAAAATCGTTCTTTAGGCAAAAATACTCTCATTTTTAGTGCATATTTTTCCATAAGGACTTTTAATTATCAAGGATGGTAAAGCTATAGTTATTGTAAGTCATTTATAAAAGGTGATTTAAAAGTACTCCAGCTTAAATTCAAAGATTTTGTATAATTTGCTTTATTGGGCTATTGGGATAAAAAACAAATAGTCCAGGAGCCAATAACGATTTTTAGTACTTATTTTTTCAGTCGGCAAACATGGATAGAATTGTAATCTTAACAAAATTCCCGATAGGTTGAGGCGATAGATGTATCAGAACATACAAAAACACGGCCCTTTTTTAGTGATAAAAATAGTTCTAGTAGTAAGAGGTATACTGAAGCAAAGTAAAAAAAATAAGCCTGGCTAATCTATGAGTATGGATAATATATCTTGCAGGTAAAAAACTAAAAAATGTTCTTCTCTCATTTTCGAAGTCATGAAAATTTATAAGATAATGGCTTATATTATGATAATAGCTTAAAATACAATTTGGCCAATGTGGAACACTTCGAAAGTCTTGCCAGACTCATCTAAAAATCGTCAAGCGAAGCCTTCATGATTGTAAATGCCGTGTTTTTTCTATAAAATTGTAGTATACTCTATCGTGTGACAAATTTTCAAAACCGGGAAAATAAGAGCAGACATTTTCTATTTTCCCGATTTTGAAGATGCTGTCAGACTTATTTGACAATTTCGTAAATCAGCCAGACTTATTTTTAATTTCAGTTTATGATTGTATCAATTTATAAGCTAAATTTAAGGCCTGGATAAATAAGAGTTACGGATCTGCAAAATCAGTCAATATTTTAATCCGCAAATTTTCAGCCAGACTCACTTTCGCTATAAAGGATAGCAAAGGGGCACGATTTTTTATATGATTTTTAGTCCCAATTGTATTTTTTTGTAAACTTGTAGAAACTTGAACCGCCTCCAGTTTTGAGATATTTTTGGTTGGAAACAGCATACAGTGTGCTTCCATATTAATATATTAGCCATATCTTTCTGATGTTAAATTAATAAATTTACCTTAAAAGTTATGGAGTCATAATTACTTCATTATAGCACTCTATAAAAAAAATAATTTTTCTAGAAAATAGTTTATTTTTTTTTTAATGGCAAAACCTTCCGAAACCTTCCATACACCCTATATTACAAACTCCAGGTACCAAACACTTTGTTGCCTCTAAACGAAAAATAAACAGAAAAACTATGCTTGGGACCCCTATTGAAGGCACCAAAATTTAAAATGGATGCAAAACAACTATTATACCAACATATTAAAACGAAATAATTTGTGACTCAATACTTGCACATAGGGTTGCCACCTTTTCAGAGAAGGGAAGAAGGACATAGTTTTAAGAATCAGTGGGATTGACCCCAAAAATGTTTGGGGGTGCTACGCTTAAATACTTTCATTTGAGTCTTCAAAAAAATAATTTATTGTATAAACATCAATGTATAATAATAAAAAACGGGTTTATAAAGTATATTTTTTATTTGATTTTGCTGCATCTAACAGTTTTTTGTCATCTTTAATGGCAAGTTATGGAAACAACCCCGCCGACTAATACAAGATTAATGTTAACGTTGCACTCTGTACTAAAATTATAAATATAAGTCAGAACTAGAAAAGATTAGATCATTATTAGCTTTCGCTCAATAAGGGTTTCTTATAAAAATTTTCGTTTTTTAAAAAGTAATTTTTGAAGTGCTCTCACTTAATTGGCATTATAAAACTGATGACAGTTTTATTTAAAATTAAAATCTATCAACAATTCGGCCCTAATCAGTTCTGAAAAACATCTGTTTTTTTCGTCTCTTCACTTTCTCCCAGATACTGAAAAAATTCTCCCTGAGAAAGCGGACTTGCTGGAATGCTCAAAAAACAGGAAACAAGAGAATGTGTGGCACTTTTTGAAATATATGTTTCCACTTATCCGGTGTAAAATAGTTTTTATACTCATCACAAGAACTTTCCAATAATTTATATGTTCGATTAATTACCAATACTTCATTAAAAACCATATCCATATTTATTTTAAGATTTTTATTATTAGCAATGGTGAAAAAATATTTTCAAAGTCTAAGTGTGAGGGAAATCCGTTTTTTAAATTTAGTTTAGAAAGTGTAAGTTGCCAGTTTTTTTTTTTTTTTTTTCAGAAAAATCAAATCTATTTAAATATTCTAAAAAAATTTTCAAAAAACGATTAAATTAATTTTCTAGTTTTTTTCTCTCTATTTCTAAATATTTTAATCTACTTCTGACTTCAAAACCATGAAATTCCTTTTCAAGCCTATCTTCCAAGTTTCTTTTCAAATTTTAGATACTTGAAATCTAACTCTAATACCTGTAGACAGTTTTCCACCATATTAAACATTCCTAGTGCAGTCTCATTAGAATTTTCAGAAAAATGTAGCAAGTAATTTTGCAAGCCATTTGGCAGGGTAAAAAACTGAACGGATATAGAAAATAGTTTAACGCTTCTTCTAGTCTAACGTTAGTTCTAGTTGAATTGAAAAAAAATATCTTTGGATTGTGATTTTTTATTAAATAGAGAACTTTTTCTGAAGCCTTTGGACCTAGAACATTTGACACAAAGGCTTCACTTTTAGTTCTACCACAAGTTTTAAAGCCATAGAAGAATCTGAAAATAATGTTTTATCTAACTTCAAACCACAATCCAAAGAGTTTCCTCTTTAACATCTTTTTTAATTGAAAAGCTGTCCATTAGTTTTGATGTTTTTCTAGCAGATTCTCTTTCTTTGTGCAAAGAAGGACACTTTTTTAAAAAGAAGAACGGAAGGACACTAGCCTTTGAAGAAGGACTGTCCTTCCGGAGGAAGGACGGGTGGCAACCCTACTCGCACATCCTAAATTAATAGCACATTACCCCAATAATCCGCCCCATTACACTTAACGTATATGACTGCCAAATTAGTCTTTCTAAATTTTTATTTTTTATTTTTAACGAAATTGGATCATTTTTTGGGTTTAGGGATGGAAAAACTCTATATTCATATTAATCTAGAGGTATTTTAATTTTATTAAAATTACTTACTTCCAAAATTGCTGTTTTATGTTGCTTACCTGAAACAAAAATATAGAAATTAGTCGAAAAAAAAACAATATAAAACTTTATTCTTTAAAAATAGTTGCCAGACATAACATTCTTTAAATATATATAATGAAAGGGTTGAACCTAAATCTAATATTAATCAAATCTAAAATATATAAAAACATGGATGTGGAAACGAATGCGTTCTAAATGGTTTAATTTGGGAAATAATCCATATTTTGTTTATCTACGCCACTGCATCGATATTACATCGATATTATGATCGAATCGAAATGTCAAGGATATATAACTTCTCTATTAGGATTGGTCAATCCCATCTAGTATGTACGTTTCACTGTGTTATGTCATTGCCGGACCAGATATTTATAAATTTTTGTTTTTGTGTTGTTTATACGTTTATACAGGGTGTCCCGAAATAAAATAGGAATAAAAGTTAATATAAATATAGGTCCGAAAACGTTTCTTTTCGGAGATACAGGTTGTTAAAAGTGAAGTCCTGATGACACACTCTTGTAAATATTTTCTAAACTTTTAAAGATAACTAAGTGAAACTTGGTACAAATACTTACCTTTTTACGCTCTATTTAATGGACTAAACCCCAGTTTTGATCATCTTCATAGGTGGGTAAATTAGGGGGGCTTAGGGTAAAAATGCCCTAAGTTCTTTTTGTTGATAGTTTTTAACATTTTTGAGTATACAATTTCGAAAACCAATGTTTTCTTTATAATAAAGCTACTTTTGTTGCATCTCGCTAGGACGCACCATTTTAAGGAAAAAGTGTAAACAATAGTTAGTAAGCCTGTGAAATCAGAAATTTTATTTTTTTTTTACTTTGGAAAACCGGTGACTAAAGAAATTTTAGAAAATATTTACAAAAATGTGCCATCAGGACTTCACTTGTAACACCCTGTATCTCGAAAACGAAAAGTTTTCGGACCTATGTTTATATGAACTTTTATTCCTATTTTAGGATGTAGATTACGCTGTTAAAATATGACCGTCTAATTTTTCGGGGTACATAATTTTTGGTATTTTTTGATTGTTTTTGTAACTTTTTAATTGGCGCCTTTTTTTAAAGTGTTTTTATAAAGAGTATTTTGGTAAATCAACTTAGTTTTATTAGAGGTCAGTTATACAGTTGCAAAAATGATTGCTTTTAACTAATTATAGTTTCATTTTTTAGGGATTGAATGTGCCAGAGAGACAATGGTCAGTAATTGTAACAGCCGTGTAAAAACAAAATTTTTTTCCAAAATGATTTTCCATTGGGAAAAGATTTTGCTTTACATGAAATAAAACAAAAATGGATTCAGAGGTGCCGTAGAGCCAATAAATGGAATCCCACAACAAGCCAGATTTGTTCTGTCCATTTTATCGGTAATGAATATGAAAGAGATCTTCATAATGAATTATTGGGTATATGGATTTGTCAGTGAGGAGGCGATAAAAAAACTACTTTAATTCTTGGGAATAATGAAAGTGAAGTTAAAACTTTAAAAAAGAAAAACGGGAAAGTCGAAACATGAAAAGAGAACAGAAAAATAGGGTGGATGATTGTTTAACAGAATATACTAAAATTTCCACACATTTAGATGTTAATGAAAGCAGCACAATTGAAAGCGAAAACAGTGTCGTTGACAGTGTTAACTGGGAGCAACAATATAATAAGCTTAAAGATGATTCTAAAATTATTAAAAAAGAAAAGGCCAATACGAGGGCCAATATGTTTACACAAGTAAAGCAATTAAATTTTTATAAAAGCAAATATCAGAGACTATTAAAATAAAACAAATAACTAAAGGCCAAGAAAAATGTTTTTACTAAAAACCAAATAGTGAAAGAAACGTGTTAACTGGAGATTTGAAGAATCTGCATCTGCTGTTACCTTGCGATATTACAGAAAAAAAGTATATCTGGATGTAAAACAGCAATTATATTTTCCACTTCCTGGTTTGTCTCATCTAAGACGATGGGCTAAAAAATTAAATTTTGCAAATAGAGTCTTAGTGTATTTTAATTTATGCTGGACGGAGAATTAATAATAGGCAATCTGTATTATGTGTACTATTTATGTAATAATAATTGTGTACTTTTTATGTACTACGTGTACTATTTGGAGCTCAAAGTGTAGGTACTAGGGTACAACATTTTCCCAGTGGTTTACCCCTGCATTACACTAAAATAGTAACGTTTCTATGATCGGTGCAGTAAAAATGGAGTAATTAATACTCTGATAATATTATGAAGATGGTACATATAAATTGTCAATGTCAATTATGTTTGTTTTTAGGTATATTTATTTTTGTATTCAAATATTTTGATTTGGCCTGTACATAAAGGATCAATAAAAAATAATTTTTTTCAATTTGTGTATATTTTTCGTATATATGTAGGTATTTCATTGGGAATTTAATAAATATATGATTAATTGTTTTTAAATATGTGTGCTAATAAAAATATTTTGAAAAATATTGTGCCATCACCGCCCAAAACTGCTTGTATTGGTCGTTAAAAGCAAATAACCTATGTATTGTTGTTACGTGAATTCCAATAATAAAGAATTCTCTTATCGTGTCCCATTTATTTCGAAATAGGTACCTCAAACGCTTTATTAAAAAAAAAACGTTTTATACCATGAAATTCACTATGGTTATTGTTATTTTACACAAAATATAAGCCAGAATAGGTTATAATCGTGTTTATTTTTAAAGTCGTGCATTCGATGGTCCGGCAACTAAGTCATTTTCCCGAATACTTCCGATGATACATGATGCACAGAACAATGCTATAGAGAGTCGTCAAGTATCCTTGCGAAATGCCTCCAAATAAAGTTCGACTTCTTCTCTTCGGATTGAAATGAACATCTGCTGCTGCGACTTCTCGGCAACGCGGCAATAAATAGCAATCGGAATGTATCTGAAACTAATGACACTTTGTATGTATGAGTGTTGGAAACCGGGCAAGAATCGAACGTCGAACATGTGGTGTATATACGAAGAGAATGAATGCACCGTGTGCGATATTACAGCTTTAGAACGGTTCTTGAGATCTTGAGTTTCACATCGACAAGCGTGTCATTTGTAGATATGGATGTAACATACCATTATTAATATTGTTTGATATTGAATTCAAGTTTTAGGCTTTGATTTGAGCATTTAATTTAATAATCAAAACGCTAGTTTACAACTAAATCGAAATGTCCACAGACATCCAGGATAGATAGAGGTAGCGTGAGAAAGAAAAGTCATAAAAATTAAATGTAAATAGTTACAGTACGACAGATGTAGTTGTAAATAGAAAAAGCAAAGCTCAGTACGTTCCGGTTTTTCAAGGTGATCAATTGGACATTAATACATTAAAGTCTAAGTTATTTATTTTGAGACGTTGCCAAATACAACAGGCATAAAAAATCGCGTTCTGAGAACATACCTGATGAAAATATACATTCTGCTTTTAAAATTTACGCAGGCGGAAGCATATTAAAATAAACCTATTATAGAAGTTCGCGAAGAAGTCCAAAAACAAGTAGTCGTTGGCAGGTGGGCCAAATACAATAATTTGAAACCACTTGTTTAACGAAACTTACCTTTCTACAGTAACTATTTGATATAATTATTGTTGGTTTATAATTTATACACGTATTTTATATTGTAACAGACAGACAAACAACACTTACTTAGGTTATTTTCAATTATACTGAGTCATGTAGTCAAGTTTTGGTGAAAAATAACTTTACCGTAGGAAGATTTAAAATTTTCCGACACCATTTGATAGAGAAATTCTTAAAACCCTCAGTGATTTGTCTGTTTTTGATAGGCAAATTCATCATTGATGACGCGTAATGGAAATTTCATTGCAATATGTATAACAATAATTAACCAAACTTAGGTTGTAGATATATATTGAAATGAATTTTAATATGACAACAAATAATAATAATGGGGCATAATAAAAAAAATTATACGTAACTTAAATTATTATTGTGTTCATAATTAAAATAGTTCATAATATTATTAATAAAATGGATTGGACAAATAGAAGAGAAAGAAGTAGGAGAAGAAACAGGAGAAGAAACATGAGAAGAAACAGGGACATATGACAGAAGTACAAGAACAGAATTTAGATGAAACTGAAATAAAGGATGGAGAGAAGAAGAAAGTAAAACAAGAGGAGAAAATGGCCATAGCGGACCAACATAGTAAAGGAAAATATCAATCTATCATCATGGGATATGACGCCCATTAATTACCCTAAATTGTTTTGGCAATACATAGCCTTAGCAATATTTTCACGTTTTTTTTTTATATACTATACAGTGAGTAGCAAAACAAAAGAAACAAATACGTTTTTTTATATTAGGAAATATATTTCATTCAAATTTTACTTTCTAGTTTTACTTCTTCTTCTTCTTCTTCTTTTTCTTCTTCTTCTTCTTCTTCTTCTTCTTTTTCTTCTTCTTCTTCTTCTTCTTCTTCTTCTTCTTCTTCTTCTTCTTCTTCTTCTTCTTCTTCTTCTTCTTCTTCTTCTTCTTCTTCTTCTTCTTCTTCTTCTTCTTCTTCTTCTTCTTCTTCTTCTTCTTCTTCTTCTTCTTCTTCTTCTTCTTCTTCTTCTTCTTCTTCTTCTTCTTCTTCTTCTTCTTCTTCTTCTTCTTCTTCTTCTTCTTCTTCTTCTTCTTCTTCTTCTTCTTCTTCTTCTTCTTCTTCTTCTATATTGATATGGAATCAAAGGGTCAGGTTCTATAATTTATAATATAAAAAAAGTCAATAAACAATACCAAATTTTATGTATTCTGTTCTGGGTCTACTCTCCTTTCTCTGGTCTCTCTGCTTTTATTTGCTCACTCTGCTTTCTCTACTTCTGGTTATCCTTTTAGCTCTGTTTTATTTCTTATTTCTCTGTTAGCTCCTAGGCTCACCTACCTACTATGCTCTTTCAACGTAAATACCTCTGCTTTCAGAAAATATTAATTTCCAAATACAATTTCTTTACCTCACTTATTTTTATTTTATCTAAAAACAATCCTTTCTATGCTTTTTAACTTTAACATTCGATATTTTTCAAATAAAATTCCCTGACTCACAAAAACCCAAAATCAATATTTCTGTCCCATTAACATTTTCTTAAAAAAAAAATTAGAACTAAAATTTATTTTGTCTCAGAACTTTCATCCAAGAATTTACCATCAATATGAATTTCGATATTTAATGAAATAAAATCACCTCCAAATGAGGTATCACAAGTCCTACTCTTCTATTTAAAAAATCGTAAAATGTAATTAGTAATGCGCTAGTTCAGTGATGATGTAATTATGGTTCCACTGACAATTAAAGTGACAGTAGATTTTTTGAGTGCGTTTTGTTCGTTTTGTTTACCTAAATTATATCGTTTTTTTTTTTCACTTTTATAAATATATATAAGTAGATAGCATGTATCAAATATACAATCGTTTAGTTACCAATTACATACCTTTAAACAATTTTTTATGACCTGTAAACAATATTTTGAAATAAAAAAAAAAACAGTAAAAACGTATATGTCAAATTTATTGATGTTTTTGTTAAAAGTTTGGTTAGAATTAAATGGCAGTGGAACCAAAATGACATCACACTGAACTAGCGCATTGTATCTAAGTATGCGAGTATAATTAAGAGGAGAATTTTTTGAGATCATTTTGTTGTTTCTTTGGGATTTGTGTCTAAATTTCACGAAAAAAAAAACGTGAAATTTGCATAATTCGTAGGAAAATAAAATGTTTTCAAAAAAAAATTCACCTCACGTTGTATTTGGAAAGATTATTAAACAATGTTTGTAAACAGAATGTTTATTAAGATTTGTTTTATTTCAGTGAGATGAAGCCGATTCTGTATTTAAAATGTATATTTCGATTTTATTCCATTTTAGGTTACCTTTTTGACAAACTTCACATTGACGTTTCGTGTAATTCATTGATAGAATATGTTACTCTGGTAATGAAATAATTTTTTCCGCCTACCTCTATCCAAAGTATACATTTTCTGGCCTCATTGCAGGGAGCAAAGTCGTACTTTTCCTCCCTAGGGAGGAAAAGTATTTTTTCTCCCTAGGGAGGAAAAGTAAAAGTGACGTCATGGTATGTCATAAATGAAATAGCTTATACGGCATTGACGACCTAAACTATATTCTATTATATAAGTATAAATTTTATCGTTTATTTATAGAACACCCTGTATTTTGCAAAATAGTAAAAACCAGTAAATTGTTATTTTAATTTAACGATTTTTACATTAATAATTTGACTTCAATTCATAGATTCATCCGATTTTCGAATTTAGGACAGAAATATTATAGCATGCTATGGTCGATTGACAGATCAGTTTCAAAGTGTGTTACGCTATAATATATCTACAAAATATAAAATAATATTTAAAAAATGAGTGATTTAAGCGAATTTGAAGATATAATTAATACACCACCGGATATTTTGGAACAGGTTAATGCAACAGTACAATCTCTATTACCCCAAAAATCTAAAGAAAAATACGAAAAACAGTATTTACATTTCAAGCAATGCGCCGAAGAAAATTATTTAAAAATGACTTGTTATTTGAGGGAGGCGGAAAAATCATATGTATTAGGTACTTGGGAGTAAAGTGCCTTTTCCTCCCTTGGATGTTTACTGCCCTCCGCTTCGCGTCGGGCAGTAAACTTCATCCTGCGGGTGGAAAAGTGGCACTTTCCTCCCTAGTAATACAAATAGCTATTTAAAATTCATTCGGAATTAAGTGAAAACACTGCAGCATGCAGTATTTTCAGGTCCAGTTTGTTTTGATTGACGTATTTGGAAAAAAGATGGTTGTCATTGATTGATGTATTATAATGTTAAAAGTAACCAAAAAATAATATTTTTCATCAAAAAATATTAGTTTAACAAAAATTAATAATTATCTATAAATATACCTAATGTCAACAATGCGTCATTGTCATTGTTTGACTGAAGGCAGAGCATCAATCAAAATCCCAATTTACTGACACATGGCAGAACACTCGTACTTAATCATTTATATTCATATCCATATCTTTCTTTGATTCCTTTTCATCCAAAGCCATCACGGTAATGAAGCGAAGAAGGTACCTATGGCATTTTCGAGAATCCAACAAAGACATAAATAATGCCGGGGCTAGTGAATGAATAGCAAGGAACATATGATTCCAAAATTCGAAACGAATGAACATCGCGGTCGAGTGGCTTCGCCTGCAGCCTTCTTGATCTTGAGTGTTTGTAATCCGCATTCTATGGGATCCAAACAATGAGGTTATGTTTAAGAATAACACACCATTGTGCATACGCCACAATGGGAAAGCTGCAGTTTAAAACTGGGATACTGGTCAGTGGTGCATCAAAAACATTTTTGAGAGGGGAATTACATTTTCTCGCTTAAAGTTTGTGTACGCTATGTAAAAAAGAAAAGACATTTCCTTAAAAATTCTATAAAGATTTGTCGACAATATCAATATTAATTTGTTTCTTTAACCTGCACAAATTACTATAGGATATTCAATTGCTGAAAGAATAGATACAAAACTGTTATCAACAGAAAAACTTTCTTTACAGATTTCTAAACCGCGTTTGAATATGTCAAACACCAATATCATTAAAGTTAAGAAGATATGGAAAATATGGCAACAGTTATAATTTTATTAAATAATATTTTTTTTAATTAGTTAGTTCTAGTTGACATTTATTCATAACGGAAGGTATACCTCAAGGAACGGTAGTTTGCCCACTCATATATCCGATATACATAAAAGACATGCTAAACTTCATATTATTGCATAAAAAATTATATAACTTGATATAGATCAATTATTGTTTATCAAAATAATTGGATACCCTTATAAATAAAAAAGCAATAAATACAGCTAACTTTGTACGGTAATGTGGTAGCTAATCATATTATAAGTTATTCAAAGAATAATTTTAAGTACTTATATATTCTTACCTATCTTTCTATTCTTAAATTAATGACTATATGTCTGTGAATTATAATGTAATATGCACTAATAAAAATAGGGGCTTATAATATATTGTTTAAAGACTACCTATTGGGATTTTAAAGTGTCACATTTGTACAATTTCATCTACAAGGAAATATTATATTAATAGTTAAGATTTCTATAATGACGGTCAACTAAGTATTATGTATCGCTAAAGCATAAGTCGTTTTGTTGATGTAAGTCTTATGGGACTGGCGAATCACTCTAACTGGTGAAGAAAATGGAGAAACGTTCTGAGGAGCAAAGAAGAGATTATCCATGTATTTATAGAACAAGGAACCAAGCATTTGTAATTTATACACTATCAAGTTAGATGGAGAGATATATTTTTTATTTTTTTGGTGAATGACAATAATAGATTTTTTAAACTTAAATTTTGTGTTATCTATTAATATAAAAAATAACTGAACTTTTGAAATAGAGAAACAAATAAATTTTTATTGTTAGAAAATATCATTATTTAAACTAAAGTAAAAAAAAATAATTATTCAACAAGCGATACGCCCTGAAGAGAATAATTGTAAAAGGTGTTAGACAGTAGGACTTTTTCCAATGTTGCCAATAGTAGCGGAATTCCGCCTTCTGGCAATATAAAATAATTATCCTACTTATTTTGACAAATGACAGGCGTAAAAATTTATTAGAATCGCGAATTGCCAACGAAGATGGAATTTGAAGATAAAATATATTACCAGATAAATTGTATTTTTGATATACCTCATGCTTTTGGAAGAAAACCACATACCCGCCTCTGGTATAAACTGCCGATCGCAAGCAAGCATACGGAACCTTTGTAATATACCATTTTAAAAAGGTTTTTATTGACTTAGATGCAGTTTATTATAGTTTGAAATACAAAGACTTACGGTTCATAGAATTGCCGTGCTCGTAGTAAAGGTAATATAAAATCTATTTTCGTGTCATTAAAATGAAAAGAAGGAATAAAGGGCATTGAAAATGGTACAGGGATAACGAAAATATAAATCCAGTTGTCAGAAAGGACATATAGATCATTATTTTCTATGATATTCACAATGAAATCCTCAAAAGTCGTCTTGAGAACGGTAAACAGGTATAGGAATGTAGATGTAAACGATTTTGATAGAACTTTCATAACAAAAACATATTCTTTTTTGCAAACAAAGAATTTAAAAATGACATTCCTCTTTATTTTTATATTTGTAATATTTAATGTTAAGATTTTTTTTCTCCAATTGACAATGTTTTTATTACGAACAGATATTGTTACCAATTTGAAGGGTCTAAAATCTAAAATATGAACATCTAATATCAAATTTTATCAATCGTATACGAGGTTTGTCACAAATAAAGGTATTCTTGAGTAAATTAATATTTTTTGACAAACCTCGTATACGACTGATAAAATTTGATATCAAATGGTTGAAATTTTAGGTTGTAGATCATGCAAAACTTTTTACGAAGAATAACTTTTTTTCTAAAATTAATAATAAAAAAGTTTTCCATATATGCCGCTTACGTACACTTTGCATCATATAAAACTGGTACTCTTATTTTTCCCAATATAAAACTAACTTGATTCTTAAGAATGACAATCCGTCAGAATTGTCAAAGCTCATTGATGCGATGCCAGGTCATTCAAGTAAGTTTGATAAAAAGCGAATAATTTCCAAAATAGAAGATGGTTGGTCTATTAGGCGACGGGCTCAGAAGGTTAATAGAAGCAAAACCACGATTCAGAGAATTAAAACAAAAATGGTACAATGATCAAACTATGGACAGAAAAAAAAAAGAGCTGGGAGAATAGTTATAACTACAGCACAACAAGACGAAACATTAGCTAATTATTTAAGGGAGCATCCCTTCAAAACAGCAAGACAAGCAAAAAATTTTGGAAACTTATGACAAAAACCAAATTTAATCTCCCAAAACATGGAACCTTATTGAAAAAACCTGGGAAAGTTTTGCAGAAGACAATAATTTTTCAATAAATTTAATTATCTCAGTGTCTAGAAGATTTTAATAAATTATTAATAATAATGGAGCTATGACAAGATATTAATTATTTATTTCATCTGTTTCGAATTGTCATATGTATTTAATTTTACACATATCCATTTTAAATTTAAGTTACTCTTTTTGCATTAATGCTGCATTAAATTTTAAATCTTTTTATTGCATTTTATCGCTTAACAAAATTTGTTTGTATCATTACATCTACTAATATTTTCGTTGAGCTGGCAACGTTGTTCTAGAAATTATAACCTATAAAGTAGTTAAACAATGACACACATTTTAAAAGATCAACTTACGCAGCTTGAAAAACACGATTCGTTATAAAGGTACTACATAAAATGTAACCTTATTTATAGAGTCGAAATTTATATTTTCATATTAGGTTTTCATGATCACATTTTTTATCAATTCAGAATTTTATTTAATTGAAAAAATAAAATATTAAATAATAATTCTAATGCATAGGTAGGATTCCCCACTCGTCCATTCTAATTAACAGTGCTGTTCCTAAAGTGGCGCAGGGAAACAGTAACAAGTTCTGTCTCTAGGGGTGCAGGAGTATTAGAGTACTAGCACATTAGTTGTCGAAGCCAAAGATACCTATGGAAAAAAAAAAAAAAAAAAAAGAATTACAATTTTCAATTATTAATAATAAAAATTAGGTGTGCATCTTCAGTCAATCAATGAGAACAATCAGAATTTTTAAAATATTAGGGGTGTAGGAGTATTAGAGTACTAATACTCCTGCATTATGGAGTATTAGACTACTAGTACAATCCATAACCTACATAGAACACGAGGCTAATGACCATAGTTGCTAAAGCTAAAGACACCAATGAAAAAAAAAATCTATAACCACAAATTAAACAACAAATGAATAAAAAAGCATTTAAAACACGTTGACTGCCGAAGCGAATTTCGTGGTCGGGTCCGCTGAGCCGAAGTAGTTATTCCAAAAATTTAAGTTTGTTACGTTATAAGAGTAAAGTAGATTAAGATTTAATATTTAACTTAAATATTGTTAATACTACGCCTATTCAATAGATTCCCCATAAGAAATGTACAGTATATGTGCATATTTTATAGATATATAATGAGTAATAATATGTATATATATGGCGCGATGAGAAAGTTTGGTGTAAATATAAACTATGGCAGTCCAGCGGGGAAAAGGGTATAGTACAAAATTGCGAAAAATGAAATATATGTACCTAGCTTTTATATTTATATTAGGTAACAACGGTATAAGTATACAAGGTCAAGAAATTGATTATTTTTTAATGTGTTTATTGATATGTCTAAAATATAGGTTTTTTTTGGAGAAAAACGATATATATCCACATATCGTCTTATCCAAAAAGTTATAGAAGAACATTGTTTAATGAAAATCGGTATAAGCAGACTTAAGTGCATAATCATAAAATAAATGACAAGCTTATATTGTGAAAAGTTATATGACTACTTATGCCAGTGGCCACAAAATAAAAATATTGTGTACAACGTTATATCTTTAATATTTTTTAAGGTTTTAAGTTTTAGTGTAAAAGGGTACAACTCGTTTTTTTTGCATCACAATATGTTACATATTTTTTTGATTAAAGCATGTTGAAGAAATTTGGATAAGAGGGTTCGTATATGTTTTTGATCTACTCTTTATCATAATTTTTTTTAAGTTGTTTACAAATCACCACTGAATAAACTTAAAACCTCATTATGTAAACAATACAATTTTGTAACTGACATAGGGGTCTATTCTGTAAAATATCCATTAAAATTTAGAGGCCTTTAAAAATTTAACTTTTAGCGGCCCGTTAATTTAAAGGACTGTTAAAAATTATTTATTTTAACTGAGTCCCTTAAAAATGACATGAGAACATTTGACAAATCGCATTTAAGATTCATTTAAACCAATTTTGAAGGATTAGAACAATAAATTGAAAACATAACCATACAAACCCTCAATTTTCAAATCAAAACCAAAACATACCTACATACATTAAAAATAAAAAATGTCTTGCGCACCAAAAACTACTAAAAACGAAAAAGAGTGGATGATAAACTTCCTAGAACAGCAAAATTTGCTTCATGGTGGGAAAATAAACCCAGTAGATACCTACAACGAAGTTTAAAAAAGTTGCAACCGAATTAAATAAAATTGGGCCCAAACATATAGAAAAATTATATTTGTCTTGAATTATGTTTATTATTTTCTTTTATTTTCCGAATTAGGAAACACAAATTGGGTAACAGGTTATTGTAAATTATATTTGTTAATTCATCTATACAGAAGTATATCAATTATGCGTTTTTACCTTAAATCAACATATTTTTAAATATGCTGGTATTGCCGTATTTTTTCGAGATGGCCCCATGTGTGGTTATATAATAATATTAACTATTGTTATGGCTAGAACTATAAAAACCGAAAAAATATTTTGAAAATCTACATTTGGTAATCGTAAAGCAAAGTTTGCTGTTCTAAGAAGTTTATTATCAACTCTTTTTGGTTTTTAGTAGTTACCTAGCAGCTTTAAAGGCTCTTGATTTAAACAGAATCAAGTCAAAGCTTGTCTGGAACTGCCTTGGAATACTAAATGATCTGGCAACCCACAACAAGGTAAAACTAGCGTGGGTACCAGGGCACAAAGGTATCCAAGGAAATGAAAAGGCTGATGAACTCGCCAAAGAGGGATCAGATCTACCATTCACAGGACCCGAACTTGTATTTGGGATAAGTAAAACCTCTGCTCGACAGGCAGTGAACAGGTGGATAACCACAAAACACCAAATTCAATGGCAACAGATAAGAGGACAGAGAATCAGTAAGCTCATGCTAAGGGAACCAAACGCACGCATGGCTAATGAGGCACTACAACTTGCAAGGCTTCAGATATCCACCATTGTGGGATTATTAACGGGGTACTGCTTGCTGAAACACCTTTATGTACAATGATCCCACTACGTGTAGAAGAGGAAAAGGAAGAAACCTCATACCATGTGATCTTCGAATGCGAAGCTCTTACTAGGCGACCTTTTCATCCTTTTCGGCATAGAACCGGAAAGAACGCCCCAAGAACACTTGGTAGGGAACCTATTAAAACTAACCAAAGACAGGACTATTCCAAAGATAGTACCTGAATACGGGGGAAAGCAGGGGAATACAATAGACCCAAGAGGCCGCAGTGTTCTGGGCCAAACCTAACCCTACCTGCTTACAACCGATAAAGAAAAAGATAAAGTTACCTATTGATGTGCGAGACATTTTTTATTTTAAGTGTATGTAGGTATGTTTTGAATAAGAATTGAAAATTGAGGGTTTGTATGTTTACGTTTTTAAATGTATTCTTCTAATCCTTCAAAATTAGTTCAAATGAATCTTAAATGCGATGTTGTCAAGTGTTCTTCTGTCATTTTTAAGGGACTAAAAAATTGGAAGTAAAAATAGATAATTTTTAACAGGACTCTAAAATACTATCTTTGGTTAAAAAATTAACGGGCTGCTAAAAGTTATATTTTTTAAAAGCCTCTAAATTTTAACTGATGTTCTACAGAATAGACCCCATTATCGGTTCCGTTAAAAATTAAAGGTGCATTTTAACATCCCATTAAAAATGATTATTATTAGACGACAATTTTAAAGGAATCCGAAATAAATTAGCGAATACGAAAATATTTTTAAAGGCCGCCAATATTTTTACGGCCGTTAAAATATAAAGGACGTACTACAGAATAGACCCCATAGCCAGTTAACTTTTCTGGGTGAATACGGCTGTATGCCATAAAAATTACAAGAAATGTCCAAGGTTCAAAGCAAACTTTTAAATTTTTTAAATTTATTAAATTTTATTAGTATAAATCATAAATTCAAATCTTTGTGAAAACTATTTTTAAAATAGATATTTTATATTAATAAACTCTAAATTATTTTTTAAATTTTGTAATTTTATTTAGAGGGTTGCAGAAAAAATATAGGTACTGTACATCTCCAGTGGATTGTCCATATCGAACTTAAACGATTAAGTGCTCTGCCTACGACGTTGTGCTCAAACTACTTCTTCGTGCGATATGACCTTCAATCCTTCGTATTCACCCTTGTAACACAACCTTTTATTACCTTATTTACTTTCTACAATAGAAAAGTACATTTTTCATTAGTCGTTTAGTAAAATTAAAACATGGGGTGAACCGCTTGCTCACGAACTGTGCTAATATATTGTTTGATTTACACAAAAAATCACCGTTCCATAATCTCGAGTAACTGCAAGACTACCAAGAAACGATTATGCTATCATAGCTAATAATTGTTAAATTGGGTTATCCTCTCACACGTACTACCCACTTATATACCTCAACTGTTCCTTTTTCCATGCGAAATTTCGCATTAGTTTAGTTCCCGCTAGTTTAACGCGATGGTTTTAGCACCAAATTACTATAATTAATTCCAACGGCTTCCGGTATAGTCGACAGTCGCTCTCAATTTAAATTCAAATGTATCAGAGGCATGTAAGAGGCCAATCACCCAGGACTGGACTGTAAAAATTCGGGAGCATCCGGTTGATTATAGCTAATGTTAGATGGGTTTTAAATGTTCTTTTTTTTTTCTAAAATGGTAACTTTTTCTGCAAATTCAATACAACATCAGAAATTGATAACTCTAATTGATCTGTCTCAAAACTTTTCGAGCAACTTATTTATAACAAATTGCTAAATCTTGAACATTATAGTGAATAAACAGTACGGTTTTATTCGAGTCGGCTAAAATAATAGTAATTTACTCATATTTTCTGCAAGTAGATCTATAGAAAGAACATTACAATTAGACGTTGTATTGTATACATTGATTTTAAGAAAGGGTTCGATCAAATCTATAATACATTATTACAAAAACTGGTAAACTATGGGTTTTCTGTAGGTTTTGTTACTTTGTTAAAAACTTATTTAGAAAATCGATTGTATATTCCAAGATTCAGTGAAAACACACCAGAAAAGTATGATGGGAATTCAGGAGTGCCACAAGGTTTCAACTTGGATGCTCTATTATTTACACTTTTTATAAATTATATAGCATCTTTTAATGTTTACTTTTTGTCGATAGATTATAGGGTTTTTAGACAGTGAAAAAAAATCAGAGGCTGTGTGACGCTCCAGAAAAATATCAACAATACCGTAGCATGGAGTAAATACAGGACAGGGCGTACAAAATACAAATTAAACCGGAAAACAGAAATAATGAAGAAAAAGTATGGTTGCACAGATTCTATAATATTCTAAACATAAAAAAACGGAATCCAGAAGCAGTAACAACAGTTGTTCAAAATTTAGTCCATTCTATTGAATATTGATAGATTGATTGTATTTAATAACTGATTAAAATAGTGGCTTTAGTTCTTTTTGTAAATCAACCTATACAAGGTCTAATTCAAATAAAAATATAATCTATTTTATCTATAGAAAATTTAAACCTTAGCTTGTTTTACTCAAGAAAATTAAGTTAAAGGTGGCCTAGAAATACGAAAAGTAATAAAAATTTTAATGGAAAATCACTAGCATTAAAAAATGAAAATTCGCTTTTTCGTATTTTGTCGAATAACTTTGGACCTAGTCAAAGACACTAAAAATTTTATGGACTATTATATTACCTGTCAAAGTATGAAATTTTTTTTCTATTGAACCGAATTTATATATTTTTCGGTTTAAGGAATCTCCGTATACGCAAATTAAATCGGGTTCACCTTGTATATTGTAACGGTTAAAATAACCTTCTTGTTACTATTATTTTAGTCAATAAAATTTACAAGGTCAAAAGTACATAGATTTTACAAAATTATGATTAATGAGATGGCACAGTAATAATAAAAAATGAAATTACCTACAAATTTTACATTTGAACATTTTTGTCTTTCTGTCTACCCCAGCACATTCTGCATGGGCTCATTTCTTACAGGTGCGACACTGGAACCATAGTTCCCTTGATAGAGACCAGGAGTAAAGTTCATTACAATAAATACAAGGCGAGTCCTCCTTATCTAGGTCAAAATCCTCGGCCTGCTCATCTTCATCCTCATTCTCTCTAACACAATTCTTTTTCATGGTTCTCTCCGACTTTCTTAGAAACCCTTCTTTTTTTGTGCATCCTCGCCCTACTTAATCTCTCTACCAATTTTCTTCTTGACAGTTTTCGCCACCTTTTTCAGTATACCTTCTTTCTATTGTGTTACCACATTTTTCTATTTCAGGGTTTGTTGTTAGATTCCCGTATGACCTTTTTTCTTGTTCGTCGACTTTTGGCATTGGTAAAACTTTATCAATTAATAGGTCAAGATTTGTTCTTGGAAACATGTTCTGGGAACATAAGGACCTGGCAAAGCTAAACTTTCATAGCTATTTTCGTTAGAGACCTTGGTAGATTGGACACTTGGTATACCGAGTTTGTCATGACATTGACTTCATTTATTTCATTTAAATGGCCATCTTGTATTTGATTTTCGTCCCGATTGTCATCTTCTTTAGCGTTAGTTACTTCTGCGGCAGCAAACATCCAATCGGGGAAGATGTCGTTAAATGGTGTTATGCTGGTCGCCGAAAATCCGCTTAGAGCGTTGGGAATGGTTGCTGCTTTGATATACGCTGCGTTAAATAGAGAAGCCACTTTTGGAAATGAGTTACTACACGCCCTGAGTGATTTTTAAGCCAATTTATTTAATTCTTGATTATAGTAAGCATTAAGAGGACCAAAAAAGCTAACGTCCAACGGTTGTACCCTATTAGTACAATGCGGAGGAAACCAAAAAAGAATTATGCCATTTTTTTTTGGAAAATACAGGTGCGTCTAAACTTTTAAGGTTAGTGTGTCCATTCAATTACAGCAAGACTTTTTTTTGCCTTGACGATTTGGCATATTTTGTAAAGTGCATTTAGGAAATATGTCACTGTTCATGTAACCATTTTCATGGATAAATGCCACAGAGCCAACAGATGCTCCATCCATTAATTCAGCTTTCATGTTTTTGCTTGGAAATATGAGAGCAGAGGAGCCTAAAGGTCCCTAAAAAAGTTAAATAACGATTTTTTATAGGTACTTTAAAATCATAAACTTACCTGCTGCGTTTATACAGCAAATTGCGGTTAGTCGCTGACCTCGTTCAGCACTACATAAAACGCCTACTTGCTTCCTGCCTTTGTTGGCCAAAACTTTTGTATTCTTCGAAGGAAGGGTGGTGATACCCTATTCATCCATATTCCAAATATCATTCAGCAGACTTTTATGTTGATCCAACACTCCAGAAACCATTTGAAAATATTTGTCAATTTGGACTTTGTTAAAAGCTCTAGCTCGAGCCGCAGAAGTGCTCTCAGGTGATCGTAAGGATATTGTAGAATTACGTTGCCTGAAACCATTCAACAACCAGGTCCACCCAGCCATTTTAGTTTTAGTAGAGAATCGATGGGGGATTTGTTTTGCTTCCACAATTTGAATTCGTTACGCCTAATTGCCAGTTTCTGTAGTTTTATTTAGTGGCTTGATAATATATGGTCAGAATGGCAACAGTGGCGCATGTGTACACAGTGTTGCAGTGGGTATATTGGCATTCTTGTTCGTTCCCTGCGCATGTCCTTTTCATAATGCGTACCATGTTTACATTGGTCAGGTATGAACTAGTCTAATTTTTGCTGCGGATAGATAACGTTGTAGTGTAGACAATTATTTCATTTTGTGGTTGGTTCTTTTTTCCGGGCATACGAGTTATTTTCAAATATCTTCAACAGTTTTAAAAATATCACAGGTAAGAGTAATTTGCGATATGATATGATCATATATTATTTCTATTTAAACAAATTATTATCTGTGTATGGTTTGATTACGTTTGTAATTGAATTTATAATTAGTATCGCGTGAAGGTACACAGTGGCTCATATTAAAGGGATACACAGTGGCTCGTGCGCCACTGTGTACTCTACTAATTAAATAGATGTAATATAATGATTTTTTTAACAGTATGCTGCGAGCAAAAACGGAGAGAAAAATTGGAAACCATACAGAAGATGATATGAAAGAGGCTTTACAAATGATAGATAGCGGTGATAGCATAAGAAAGGCTGCTAAAGATTTAAAAATAGCGGCTACCACTATAAGACGCTATTATAATAAGTTGAAAACGTCTGATAATCCTGAAACTATGAGTTTAGTTCCAAAATATGATATAAATAAGGTTTTTACTAATGCACAAGAACGAGACTTAAAACAGTATTTTATAGATTGCTTTTTTATGTTTTATGGTCTTACTACTGATGATTGCCGTTAAGTCGCTTATCAAATGGCGAAAATAAAATTAAAATGCCCAAAAATTGGGAAGATCGTTCGAAAGCCGGAATAGATTGGCTAAAAGGATTCCGGAAAAGACATGCAGAACTGTCGTTACGTAAACCGGAGCCTTGTGGCTTAGCCAGGGCAACTTCATTTAATAAAGCAAATGTTAAAACTTTCTTTGATAATCTTGAGAAGCTCATTAAAAGACACCCAAATGAATTTGCTGAGTACCAGAATCTATAATTTAGATGAAACCGCAACTTGCACCGTCCAAAAGTCCCAAAAAGTAATAACACTTAAAGGGCATAAAAATGTAGGTAAGGTCACAAGTGGAGAAAAGGGGACCCTTGTTACAACTTGCTGTTTTATTAGCGCCAGCGGACAATTTTTACCTCCCTTTATAGTTTTCCCGAGAAAACTTTTTAAAGATCACAGGATTAAGGGTGCCCCGGCAGGAACTTTGGGATTAGCCGCTCCAAGTGGTTGGATGAACAGCGAACTTTTTCTGCCAGTCATTAATCACTTCATTAAACATGCACATTCAACGCCAGAAAATCCAACCATTTTATTAATGGATAACCATGAATCCCATTTATCAATAGAAGCACTGGATAGAGAACAGGCATCAGGAGTTCTGACACTTCATCCTCATACCTCTGCTAAACTACAAACCTTAGACGTCGGTGTGTTTGCACCATTTAAGTGTTTTTATAATAACGCTTTAGAATCGTGGCTCCTTACACATCCAGGAAAACCACTCACCATTTATGAAGTCGCAGACATTGTAGGAATAGCTTTTATCAGAGCAATGACACCTTCAAATATCACAAGTGTCTTTAAAAAAAGTGGTATTTTCCCATTTGATAGGGATTGTTTACGGACATAGACTTTTTACCAAGTACAGTAACTGATCGTCCTATTCCTGATGTATATGCCAATAAAAGTGAACCAACTGAGTCTGGTTCCCAATCTTGTTCAACAAAACCCCCAACTTCCTCAGATATAACTGTTATATCTGATGCAGTTATTCATTCATCTCGATCTAGCCCTACTTATTTATCTGTTTCTCGTTTATGTGATCTTCCTGTATAGTCCCCTCATTCATTTACAATTGTGAATTCTGTTATTCCATCACTGCAGTTTGAACCCAATTCAAAGTTCACTAAAGTTCATCCCAATTCACAAAGTTCATCTGTTCAAACTTACGTATCACCGCAACAATTTCGGGAACCTCTAAAGGCTGGTCCAAGACAAAATAAACGAAAGCCACGAAAATTATAAAGGAGTATGATTGCTACGGACACTAAATAAAATTTAGTTGGAAAAAATGCAGCTAAAAGAAGAAAGGGCACTAAGAAAAATAAAAACGAAAAAGTGGTTTGACAAGTTCTAAAAAGTGACTCTGAAGAGGAAATTGAAGAAACTTTGTTACTACGTGATTCTAATGATGACAATTGGTGCGATGACGAAAACATAGAAAACTGTGATCCTGATCCTGTCTTAACTGAGAAGGATCTTGAATTACCATTATCACGGATACCAAAAAAGGGGGATAATGTGCTGACTAAATTTGCAACTAAAAAACAAATAATTTTTTACGTAGGACAGATACTTGAACCTAGAAATGACTCTAGAATATTTCATCAGTTTTTTGAGGGTACATGCGCCAATGTCGCCACACTGACCCTACCTTTAAAGTTTTTCTTAATTTTCATAACATCAATAATAGTGTTAGACGAATGCAGAATAAACAAAAAAATATTTATTAAAAAATTAAAAGAAAATTCCCCAGAGAGTTCATCTACTGAAAGTGACTCTGAAGACGACACTTATTGCTTATTTTGTGGAGAATTAGTCCACAATTCTCGTTCGAAAGAAAAATGGATTCAGTGTACAAAACGCAGAAACTGGTCCCATGTAGATTGAACGGATCATAATTAGTTTTTCATCTGTATTAATTGCAATTCCGATGATTATTTAAACTGAAGTTTTTTATTTATTAAATTTAAAATTGTAACAGCTTCTAGCGTCTTCGAATCTAGTGCACTGCTTGCACTGAGTGAATATTACAAGTGGGAGATATGCGTGTACCAGTTACTTTTCAATCTGAAATGTAACCGGTATCGATATATCGCTCATCTTTTATGTGCACTCCACGCAGGCAGGGCAGTGAAATCGAAGGCGCTATTAGTAATCAAATTAGGAGCAACTAACCCCAAAATGGAGCAAGATGTTACATCTTGGCTTACTTCAAAATAAAACTTTTATTTTTCTGTATTTCAGTTTAAATAAAATATAAAACTATGAAAAAATATATTGATATAAAATTATGTTTTTTCTAGACGAAAGTTAAATCATAACAACAAACCTCGGTCTCCCCTACCTAATAATGCTAAATCAACTTATTAATGTAAAATTAACTTATTAATGGAAAATTAAAACAAAAAAACAATTTTTGATGAAGTATTGTTTTTAACAAATTGGTTAATATAATATATTAATATTTTAATATAAAATAAATTAATTTTATTTTATTGCATTAACAACAACCATCCTAACCTTTCAAAGTTTACCACTCTAAATTAAGAAATTGATAAGATTCAAATGAGAGTAGTATTTTAAGATATAAATAGATAGGTATTCAGTTCCAAAAATTATTTCTATAGATAAAAGGTTACCATACCATAATTAGATACGAATACCAATACCTCAGCAAAAGAATTCCAACCACGACAAGAATCCGAAAATATACACTTAAACATCGTACCGGTACAATCAAAATCGTTTTCGTGATCGTGCACACTTAAAAATCGTGAAGTACCCTTCGGCCCAAACGAGATGTTAAATATCCGAAAATGATTCAATGATTCACCAAACAACCTTTCACAATCTGATTGATGGTACTCGGACCCATTTCGACAGTAGCCGTCTCCATTATTTAAATTTATTACCTCTTTATAGAAAAATTCTCTTCTAATCGCCCGTCAACGGATGATAGAGAGCCATCACGGGCGGTGTTGCCGAAAATTCTACAGATGTGTAAAAAATTGGTGCACCGTGATCTTCGTCTTCTCATAAATCCTATTATATCAATATTGTGACTAATTTTTATTTGTGTTTTTTTATCAATTTCACAATCTTATTTTGCTTCTTGCTCTCTTTTCCTCTGGATTTTCCGTTTTTATATTTCATTTAGCCCACGTCTTTCAGAATACAAATACTATTAAAGTTTTCTGTTATTCGTATTTATTTAATATTGATTCTTTATTTAATTCGTTCCTGATTTCCTTAATCGTGTCATGATTCTATGTAGTTTTCTCTGCATCTATAATCGTATTGTGGTGTTTTTGTTTCTGTTGCGTAATATATGTCGGATATCGAATATTTAGGGAGTCACCGTCAGACATTGTTATGACAAAACACTACATTTAACACTTGTAAAACTTGTTAGTGCAATATAGAACAATAAACAATGTTGACAACACTTTAAACGACGTTACACAAATAAGTATTAAAGAAGTACGGATAATAATACGATATCAATTATTAATCAATTAAAGAAATGATACTAGCGATCCGGAGCCAGCTTATCACAGCCCGATCTATCACACTTCTCTGATCTGTGTTCCTATGTTCTCATTCCTTAGTTTCTATCAACATACTGCTGGCTCCGTTTCGCCCTCCTTGCCCCTCACTATGAAAGGCAAGTGTGTATCATTTTGTTAAGTCATCACTTATAAAAACCAAGTAGAAGCTTACAACTTATATTATTGAAATATACCGACTACCAATAAATCAAACTTCTTAAAACTATAAACAAAATAATAGTTAAACATCAGCGCCGCCGACACGGCCATTCTGACCTGTCGCACGTCCTCGTGCGCTACTCCGTAATTTCACCTGAAATTAATAAATCACTCGGCCACTCCTGACCATTAAAATGTTATTTACAAGCTACCGCAGCAGCACAACAATAAATTCGCTCTTTATTCTCATAACAACACCAAAAACATTTCTAGCCACCACAGCAGCTTTCTTAAAACAATTACCAGAAGCAGCTATCGCAACAGCCCTTCAATTAACAGATTACCGCAGCAACCTTTCAAAAAAATCAATTAGCAGAAGCAGCTATCGCAACAGCCCTTCAATCAACAGATTACCGCAGCAATCTTTAAAAAAAAAAACAAATACCAGAAGCAGCTATCGCAACAGCCCTTCAATCAACAGATTACCGCAGCAATCTTTCATAAAAACAATTACCAGAAGCAGCTATCGCAACAGCCCTTCAATCAACAGATTATATTATGATATGATATTACAAAATAGACTACCGCAGCAATCTATTATGTAATCTAGCTCAAAATACATCATCAGTTTTTCACGCCGACACGGGACCATCCAAATCTAAAAACCCTGACCGGTTGGTACAGCTCTCAATTGGTCATGTGTAAATTTACTAATACCTCTCTTACTATTTAATTTTTCAACCTCATATCTATCATTTAGTAATGCCTTAATTATTTTATCTGGTCCTCTAAATTTTCTGTCTAACTTAGATAACATTCTCTCGTTGCTTTTACCATAAACAAAATCACCACAAGTAAACGGCCTAATTATTGCCTTGTTAGCATTAAATCGATTAGCGTCGGCATCTGCAATTTTACAAATGTTTTCGCTGGCTTGTTTTCTGATCATTTAAAGAAACAGTTTAGTGATTATCAGTAGGTCGATCTATTATTTTATTTAATTAAAGCGAATTAATATTAGTTCCAAATAAAAATTCTACCGGACTAAAACCTGTAGTTTTATGTTTTGGGCAATTAAATGCTAGCTGAACTTTACCTTAACTATTCTGCCAAGTTTCCTCCATTTCGGCAACTGTTAACACATTTTTTAGAATTTGCATTACTCTTTTAACCTGTCCGTTAGTTCTACTTGCACTGTGTGCAATAAAATGCAAGTTAATGTTGTTATCGGACCAAAAGAATTTAAACTATGAACTAGAAAAATATTTATTCTGATCAGAAATAATTTGACTAAGTGCGCCAAATAAATAAGTAATTTATTTTAAATTAATCGAAAACCCGGTACCGACTAACGCTTTTAATAACAATCTCAAGACGTTCTAATTCTTTCGTCACCGATTCGAACAGAATTAACACGTTATCAATATAAACAATAGCTATCGTATTACGAAGGTCTCCCAAAGCTCATAAATTGCCCGCTGATATACATATGGTGCATCCAATAAACAAAACGGCATATTTAAAAATTCGTATTGTCCGTCGGGTATAACAAATGTCGTTTTTTTTAATACTTTCTTTTTCTACTGGAATCTAAAGAAATCCAGCCACCTATCTAATGATGTAAAAAAAATAAGCGCCCTGTAAACGATTTATATGATCAGTAATTAAAGGTAAAGGATACTTATCCAGGATAGTGTTATTATATAAGTCACGATAATTACAGTACATACGATCAGTTCCATCTCTTTTTTTTTAACCAACACAATGGGACTAGCAAAAGGGGAGCAACTGGGACGAATAATCCCAACATTGTCTAATTCTAAAACTTTATTTCGAACAATATCTGTTCCAACTGGAGCTAAACGATATTGTACCAATTTATTAGCATTTTTAACGAATTTCTAAAATTCCTGGTTTAACTTCACCTGTAGGAATCTCATTAACCAAACTACTTTATATTCCCTTCAAATAAATTAATTAAATTATTTTTATCTGCCTTTGACAGATCAGTATCACTATTTACGAAATTTGCAACTTCTGCACTTTTGCAGAGCTGAACACATTTTTCGCAAGCAAACAAGAAAGCCGCTATTTCATAATATTAATATTTTAAGCAATTACGTCACATCCAATTATAATATCAAATGCAATACTGGCGTCAGGGACTATATGTAACAATAATTCAATTTTTATGTTTCGTATTTCAACCAGCACCAATATTTGCAAAGTGCAGAGCAAAGTTCCATCGCCAATTCCCTTTAAAGAAATCATATAATTTTGTAATTTGCCATTTAAGCATTGCGCAACACTATTCTTAACTATTGAGCAATCTGATACAGAATCCAAAAATAATAATTGTAACTTTCTTACCACATTTTAACTTCAATTCACCCTCTGGTAGAGTCTGCGCATTAATTAAATTCACACCTCTCTTATGTTTTTTTTCAGTAGATTAGAAGTGTTTTCTTTGTCTAGGCAATGTGTGGAGACATGGCCTGGTTTTCCACATGTAAAGCATGTCAATGACACTTTCTTCCTACTACCCTCTGTTCTTGACAACGGCAGTTAAAAGATTTGTGTCCAAGTTTATCACAAGACCTACACGTTCCCAGAAAAGCTTGTTGATGACTTTTGTCGGGTGGGCTAAAAGTGCGACGCTTTGGGTAGATATGATGATCTGACCGAAATAGCGCCGGCCTTTTACCCATGGTACCCCGCGGTGCAATACAAACACTTTTCAAGTCTTTTGGAACATTTAACTGTAGAAGTTAACCGGCCGATTTCGAGCGATTGGCAACTACGTGACACGCAAACAATGTTGCCAGAGCCTCATAAATAGGTAATCCCACTTCTGATGTCGGATATCGAATATTTAGGGAGTCACCGTCAGACATTGTTATGACAAAACACTACATTTAACACTTGTAAAACTTGTTAGTGCAATATAGAACAATAAACAATGTTGACAACACTTTAAACGACGTTACACAAATAAGTATTAAAGAAGTACGGATAATAATACGATATCAATTATTAATCAATTAAAGAAATGATACTAGCGATCCGGAGCCAGCTTATCACAGCCCGATCTATCACACTTCTCTGATCTGTGTTCCTGTGTTCTCATTCCTTAGTTTCTATCAACATACTGCTGGCTCCGTTTCGCCCTCCTTGCCCCTCACTATGAAAGGCAAGTGTGTATCATTTTGTTAAGTCATCACTTATAAAAACCAAGTAGAAGCTTACAACTTATATTATTGAAATATACCGACTACCAATAAATCAAACTTCTTAAAACTATAAACAAAATAATAGTTAAACATCAGCGCCGCCGACATATATGTTATTTGCTTTTTTGTTTCTATATGATATCTGCATCGTGATTTCCATCATTAGTAAAAATATAAGCTGCAAGTTCAAGAGTAGTGACAAAAGAACTCAAAAAATAATCTAATATAATATATTTATAATAATTAATAGCTATTAATTTAACCAGTTACGAAATGCCTTATTTTGTGTAGCAAGTAAATATTTGCGGAACGAGCGAAAATAATTTCAAAAATCTTTTATAGGATTTCAAGTGGGACCACCGTTACATACCGAAGATGTCTTTGAACCAATGCAAAATATAATATTTTCATTGATTTTACTGGAAGGTATTTACTCAGGTATTTAAGATAAGTATCGTTGATCAACCCTATATATTTGGTATTTTTTACATCAACTATGAAGGCAGTACTATTTTAACTCTTAAGTTGCTGATATGGGCAGATATTTGTGTTGTTGCAGCTAAAGAGTAAAAAAATGTGTGTAATTCATATTAATGATTAGTAATTTATGGTTGATCCATATGTTCAGATATAAAAAATTCCATTTTGCTTTATGTTTTAATTCGTTCTAGGTATCAGCCTCATAAAAAACCGCAGTGTCACCAGCGTAACCAAGTATATCTAATAATAATACTATCCCTAATTCACTCCCTTATGAGTGAATTTCAACCCCTAAAGTCGACTGAGCGACTTGTGTAGGGGAATTATTTGCTGTGGCGCTCCGAGGCGACTTAAAGATGATTTATGGTGCCATTTGACTTACAGGTGAGGAAAACCCCACCCACCGTCATTGAAACGGTAACGCATGGCGATTTCTATAATCTAGATGTCATATCAACAGAAATTAAATTTTTTGCTGTTTTTGCTCCTATCCAGTATGATTGTGAAGGTCTAGCAGAACGGCCGTCCGTATTTGTTTTGGTTTTTTTGTCAGTAGACAACGTGCTAGAAAAGTGTGAATTGTTAGGTTTCGACTTTTAATTGCAAATCAAGGTAGATAGTAATTAATTTCATTTATTTTTCACTATTTTTTAAGAAGATAAAAAAGATAAAAAAGGATATTCTTTATTGTGTAATTCAAACGTGTCACATTAGAATTAAATTTATAATTCAAACCTCATATTTTTCATGTTAGTCACAAATGTGAGAGTTGAGAATGAATGAAGTAACATTTGTTAAATTAATAAAAAATGAATTTCACTTTATTTTTGGCGAAAAGAAAAACAAGGTATTGAATTGAATGTTCTCAGAGATAATCCTGATGCAGTCTTTGAATTGTTAGATGAGGTTGGTTCAGACTTTGAATACGACAGCCACCAAATGTTAGAATGTTATCGATCATTTTGTAAAACCAAAAAAAGGGGCAATTCAAATGCAATTTACATCTTTTTGATTTAGCTATGGTTAATAGCTGGATGGAATATAGACATGACTGCAAGATGAACCATTACGCAAATGAAATATGGATTTTCTACAGTTTCGACTCGGTTTGGCCGAATATTTTCTCTGCGGGACTAATGATCGTATTAAAAATTATTTTGAAATGACCAGAGTTACTCCAAAACCATGTACTGACAGGTGGTATGATGGTTTCAATCACTGGCCTCTCAAGATGATATAAAAAGTTCCCATTGTTGGCTGGAAGGATGCACTAGCACAGGCCTGCACAACTCAGATTTTCAAAGCGCCAGTTCAAACACCGTAAGTGTACGAGGGTCAAGAGAGGCCTGAGCTTATAAATTTATAAAGCAGGCGGTCGAAGTGGTTTGTTCAGATTCTAAAAAAAGGTCATCAAAATATAATGAACCAGGTCCTTCTATAGAGCTCCTAAAAAAGGCAATTAATACCTAAATGCAATTTTGTTACTGAAAAATGTATATTGACACAGGCGGGCCAAACTGATCAGCGGACAAAGGGCCACGATATCGACAATGGCGGGTTGCATGCGGCTCGCGGGCCTTTTCTATTGTGCAGGCCTGCACTAGCAGGTCCAGAACTTGATGTAGCAAGTGCAATGTGTACCTTTGCCTAAACAAAAATGCAAATTGTTTCCTCAAGTTACATTTTAAAAAAACATTGTATTGTTTTTATTAGAGATAGTTTATTATGACTTCTTTTTTTTATTTGCTCAATTGTGTATGTATCGTCTTCGGTACGGCGTAACACAATTGTGCGTCTCCTTAAAATCCTGTTATATGTAAAATTAAAAATTCTAAAAAAATTACGTGTTCTCATAGCACTAAAAGAAAACCATAACTGGAATTTCACGGTTTTACCACTTCTTTTTATAGTTGGGAGTGTAAAACCTAGAACCGTATCTTGTGGTACCCCATAGTAGATAGGTTTTTCATTGCTTATTTTACCATTAACTTTTCGGCCTGGAATCTATTATTTAAATAGTTTTCTAACAAAAGTAAACATTCTCCTCTATGAATCAAGAGTATCCTGCAGGTACTGATGGCTTACTGTATCAAAGGCTTTCGCAAAATCAATGAAAATATACAGACAAGGATTTCCTTTCTCTAACGCGTGGTGTACTTTATCTGCAAAAGCTAATACTGCATCTTCATTAGACATGTTTTCTTTAAAACCATATTGCCTTATTGAAATTAGATCATGTCTGTCTAAGTATTATAACAACCGTTTTTTTTTTAGCAATTTTTCGAAAATCTTTGATAAGTTGGTAATAAGGAATATTGGACGATAATTCGTGACTAGGTTTATCTCCTTTTTTAAAAATAGGAATAATACCTGTTGTTTTGAATGAATTAGGCCAAATTCCATTCTCTATGCACAAAGATTTACGATATAAGTAGGCGGGATTACTATATATTCGGTCACTGCTTTGATAGTTTCTGAACGAATTTCATTTATACCTGTAGATTTCTTATTTTTCAGTTCGTGTATTATAACTTTAAGTTCTGAAAGTGAAGTAGGAAATCAACCTATACTAGAAGGTATTCTTTTCTTCCGTAATTTACAATTTGGATTAAGTTTTATTTTTTTAGCAAGATTTTTCCCCATTTTTCGTAAATCTGCTATTGAATTCGTTAGTGATTTCTACAGAATCAGTAAGTATATCTCCATTTTCTTTTTATATTTGTTTAATGGTACTTTTTTACAACGACTCATAGGTGTTTTGAATTATTATCATTCTTTTTTATCTATTCTTTGTAGTAATTAGCTTTTGTTTAATTTAAGATATTTTTAAGTTTATTTCTATATTATTTGTCTTTATTTTTTATTGGTTTATTATTGGAAAACTATTGTTTTTTTTAACAAATTACTCTCTATTTATAGAAATTTTTTTTGTACATTTTTATTTTTTAAACAGTATCTTAATGAATATGTTTATTGTAGTATTTGGATCATTCTCTGTGTACACGGACTGCCAGCTTGTTTGAGGGATATTTCGTATTAGCTTTTAATGTATGTATATGAAAAATCTGAATGTAACAAAAGGTTATAAAAAATGGTTAGAAATGTTTAGTTTTAAATCCTTTGGTACTTCTTTTGAAATATTCTTGATCTTAAAAGATAAATATCTAAGCTATAATTTATAATATTATATTAGTTTTAATTTCATTCTAAAACGACAATATTGCATTTATTCGGATTTAGCATTATTAATTAAAGTATATAAGATTGTCTGTAAATTTTCAAAACCAGATGCTTCAGACTGCATAACAGACTGTGAGTGTAAGTCATGAATGAATAGGTGTCCTAAAGAGATAAATTAAACCATTAAATTCTATTAGTACATTTTTTTTATAATTACGATTTTATCAAACTCATAGAGTCATATAAACCAAAAGTGTAAAATTTATCAATCAGAATATGATTAATACGGTCAAATGTGGTAAAGAAGTCAGTATATTAGGACAGGAAAGTATCTCAGTGTTGCTGATGCATTAAATAACCGTGGCATCATGACTATTGCTAATTTAATCTATTGGGTGTCCAAATTTGACATTCCAATTTAAATTAGCCGCCATTTTTGGTAATCTTCATTGACAGTATTTTTATGGTGACATATATCAAATAAAAACTTTGCGCGGATACTTGTTTTTTGGTCAACATGGAACAATGGTTCATCAAAAACCCCGTTTTTATTGTAAAAACTTATTACCAAAATGGGGAATGTTTTGCTGAAACTTGCAAGAAGATGCCTTACGCATTTCGGAAGAAATTTAGTACCATATATGTTAAAGTTATTGAGAGTTTTATAAAGATATTTCAACAGCAGAATATGGGGCGAAGAAAATCCAAGAGAACTATTGGAAAAACGACTTTATCCAGTAAATGTGACTATGTGGTATGGTTTAACTGTGAATGGAGAGCGACACAGGACAATGATTACGATATTATTTGTGAAACGAATTAAAAGATATGGATTTCCATAACATGCGGTTCCAGCAAGACGGTGCCACTTGCCACACATCGGAAAAACCCTAAATCTTTTAAGGTAGAGATTTGCCATTCCAATAATTTCTCGAAGAGCTGAGGTTAATTGTCCGCCTAGGTCGTGCGACCTTATACCATTGGATTATTTCTTGTGGGGCTTTTTGAAGGGAAAAGTTTAAGCTAATAACCCTCAAACACCTGAACAGCTTCGTGTTAATATTATTCAAAAAATTGAAGAAATTGAACAGAATATTTGCGAAAATGTTTTTGAAAATTTTGTAAAAAGAATGTTAGCATGCTAAAGAAGAAGAGAGGGTCACATGCCGGATATCATTTTTCATTATTAACATTTAAACTTTAAAATAATATAATAATATTATATTATTTCAAGAACTTTTTTGTTTTATTATTAAATTAAATCCGAAGGTCAAATTTGGACACCCTTTATATTAAACTTGGTACTCTTTGAGAGCAAACTGAACACCTTGA
The DNA here is from genome assembly GCA_927349885.1 of Psylliodes chrysocephalus. Lineage (NCBI taxonomy): Eukaryota > Metazoa > Arthropoda > Insecta > Coleoptera > Chrysomelidae > Psylliodes > Psylliodes chrysocephalus. The sequence continues at coordinate 17,418,855 of OV651816.1, forward strand.
AAATTTATAATTCCTTCTGAGCCTTTATTTTTAGTCCGTTTTTTGTGAAATTTTCAGGTAATACCAATAATAACTAATCTTGGGATGGATAAATCTTGAATTTTTTGTAAGTTATCGAAAAATATTCATTTTGAAAAATTTTAAAAGGAATTTCAAAAAAAAAAAATTTACTCGCTATTCTGTAAACATGAAAATTTGCTGCTTTTTGTTTTAATAAATATCTAGTAATTTTTAAATGGGAGGAATTCCCACCTTTTTCTCTTAAACGTCTCTGTTGAGTGCTGCCTTATCGTTACACAAATTTAAAGTTTTCAAATTTCTCGAGGCACATAATATCGCGAAGTATTCACAGTGTCGCGTATATAAATACAATTTTGTATTTGAAAATCCTTAAAACATTTTTTCCCTCGCGAGAGGTCCGGTTTTCTCTTAAGTTGTGGTATAATAAATGTAAATACAGAATTTAATTTATGATTTTTAATTTCCTAATACAGCAGGAAATTAAAAAATTGCATCTTTGCTAAAAAATTAACACGATCGGCAACAGCGCCCGGGAGGCCATCCCGCATTTTAATCATTCTTTCAATTGTTACGTCTTCGCAGTAATTTTTACGTGTTGGCAAACCTGTTGGTACGTTCAAGGTCGACATGTTGAATTGCGAAAGATAAAACAATTGCACGATGGAGAGTAGAAACAATAATCGATTGAAGGTGGTAGCACAATTTATAAAATTAGATTCAACATATTTATTGTTAGTACAAATTACGATACAAAGATTTTATATATCAAGCCTTCTAGAATAATCTTCCTATTGGAGATTTGATGGCACTAATCAATATGTATGTACGTTTTCTATATCACAGTTAAATGTACCGCATGCCTACTGTGTTAAGTGTACTATTTTATAGATCATTTTGTATGCTACATCATCTTCTTCATATTTAAAATACTTGTTAAAACGGTCGACATCCTGTATTCCATAATAAATGGGTCTGTCAAGATAATGAGTTTTAAAATTTATTATGCACACCGCTGATATAATCTATGCATGTTCTCTGAATATCTATTTCGGTATTTTGAAGTCTCCGTCTGTAAATATAACATCGTCTGTCTTGAAGTTTTTGCTGTGTTTAGGAGGAGCTGGAGTCTCGGTAACTTCAAACTGCGTATAACATTTCTGTTTTTTCACAGTTTTTTGGGCTAAGGTCAAGTCCTGTTCTTATTTTTACTAATGAGGTTGCTACGTCCAGTTTATAACCTATGACTGTTAAATCAATTGAGAAATTGCACTAACCTCTTACATCTTACATCGGATGAGTATACAGCCAACACGATATTATGTTCGAGGCAAGTTTTACTTCTTTTTTAAATTTTTTAAATTTCATCAAAAACTTATACCAAATCAACATAGTTTCATGTAAGCACGATCTACAATTACCATTTTGTTCTATACTACATAACTGATATATCAAGTAATCGAAAAAAGTTTGCGATTTATACTGACTTCTCCAAAGATTATTAGAAAATCAATCGTATTTAATTTAAGTAATACTTAGAGGGTATATTATCCATTATTTAAATCTCATTGAGTCATTAATAGACATACGGCTAAAATATTATATTAGTACCTTCCTTGGTTCAAGACTGTGTCAATCTGTTCATAAATGATCTATTTCAAACATGCAAAGTTGTAAATCCTTCTTATTTTATCAAGTTTCTGCAATTATTTAAAATCTAATTTATTACCAGCAGATCAAGTCACTTATGAATCACAGGCAGAAGTTTTTTAGAGGTTTATCCAAATCTTTCTCAAAAAATACTAAATTTTCGTAAACAAAAATACACCCTATTAGTAGATATTTCCCTAACAAGCCCGCTCCAATTTGTCATATAACCCCTGCACTAAGGATATATAATCTGAAAAACACGTGTTTTACAAGCCGTCATCGGCACTTAGATCATTACTACCCTTGTTAAATTCATTATTTATACCCTGTCTACATTCATATTATACGTTTTGTATCTAATTACATTATAAAAACTGCTAGAACATCTGGTTTTCTGTCTCTTTATTTTTTAGAACGGGGAGAGTTGAAATCGGTAAAGTTGCGTGTAGTTTATTAATGGATTTGTACAGTTCTATTATTATAATTAAAATAAAAGTATTATTTTTTGATTCCACAGTACTGTACAATCGCGTAAATATCTACTCTCCAATTAAAAGCAAATCATGTTTATTGTGTCTGATGAGGATACCTTTAGATTAGACTAGGTGTTGCTACCATATGCAATGACATAATCTGGCATTATAATGTATCATAACCAATGATGTATATTCTTCTCTATGGAGTGTAGAGGAAAGAAATACAATCTCATATGGTTGTTTATCTCAAAAAGTGTCCCCCAAAATGTATAAAATTAAGATTATTTATAGTTATATAGATAGCTCACCCATATGTAAATCAGACGACGAAAAGCACTATCACGGGGGTTTATTTCATATGCACGATACCTAAACACGTTTCTGCACATGCAACTCCGCGCTTGGGTGTCCTGAAGTCTGTTTTACAATAGGAAAATTGTATTAAAATGAAAAGCACATTGAATAATTTAATAACATCTCGTTCAGTAACACACAAAAAGTGTTGTTTCAAAAATTTTAATTCACATATTACAACAAATTAAAAAAACATGCCTTTACTTAGTTATTTGTACTATGTGAAGATGGCTTCATGACTGCTGGCTGCCCGCTACAGCGGGAGCCGCGCGCGCTGTCAACAAATAACATCAAAATCAAACAAATGTGTAGTTATGTTTTGGTTGTCGACGAAAACATATTAGTGAAACTACTTTTATTTATTTTAGTTTAGATATAAGTTATTTAGGATTATTTAAAATCAAGTAAAGGTATTTTGATGATTTAACATGTCTTTACCAGGCAGACTTCATTATAAACGCATAATTTCTAATTGTATTAGTACATTTTATTGGCCTATTTCAAACGTAAACTTTAAGAAAAATCATTTTTAAATTTCCTTCTGATATTGATTAAAGAAAGGAATGGTGTTGTATTTAAACATTCCACTAATTCCACTTACAACCAATCATTATACATTATGTGAAAATAATATTTTGATAGAAAATCGTTTACAAACACAAATCGTTCAAGACTGCTAAAAGATTTGCTTTGCCTTGCTTTAGCACTCTCAAAACCAGATACACCAAAGATAGTAGTACTTATTAATATTGTTATCACACCTCCAAATAGATTACCTGTGAAGATAAAGTTCATTTTAACAATATATACAAAATTATTAAATGAAGCAGAATTTGAGTCAGGCCACTATAGTTATGTTGCAGGGTTTATTAATAAACTTAATAGTTTTGACTGCAAAGAGTGTAAAGCTAATTTATAGACATGTTAGAAGACATCGATACTTTTACTTATTTTAAAGAAAATGATGATAAAAGACGTTTGATTTATGTACAAAGAAATGTTATTGAATTTCTTTCAAAAATTCATTAGATTGTTTTACCACTTTTGGGTCATATTGACAACATAATTCAGAAAATTAAAGTTTTTTGCCAGACCATGTTGATTTTAAATGGTTTACATCAGCAGCCACTCGTGGCCTAGTCTACGAGGACGCTACGGAGGCTACTTTTGATCGTTAAAATGGCTGAGTAATAAGCGATAAATTGTAAATTTATTAATCTTTAAATTAATTATTTCTTTAATTGATTTATTATTAATCGTTCAGGATTATTTTTTGGACAATATTCTGAAATTTGTGGTGCAAACCATAGATTTATACCTATTATATTAGAAAGAATTTCACACCCTATAAACTTAATAAAAATATATATTTCTATTAGAATACAAAAAGGAGAAATATTACATTGTATTCTAATAGAAATATATATTTGTATAAAGTATACTAGGCCACGAGCCGTCTCTGATTTACATGTAAAGAACGTACAACAGACGTCTTTTCTCATTTAGTTAAAACTTGCCTACCATTAATAATAAGAAAGTATTATAATGATAGTATAAGGGCTGCGGCAATGTCTAAAAGAGAAACAAAATGATTTGAAGTTACTGTGTTTAATTTTTTTCTGTTTCAGTTTATATGGACGGTTGCTTTTGTCTTATTTCCTAAGATTCAAGAAGAATTTGTTGTTTTGTTTTTTATTTTGAAAATTTATTTACTTAGGCATTAGTTTTCATGTCAAGTAAATTAATTATTTGTTGTGCAATTTCTAATTTTTTTAGCCAAAGATAGGTAACGTACCGAAATAGTAATGTAATGTTTGATATTAGAGTAACTTTCATAAAGAGTCATTTGTAAGACGTCCGGGAGCGTCATAGTAAAATAATATTAATAATAGCCATTCTTGCTTCGCACAAGCTCTGCTTGTATGGGGGAGAGTGAAATGCATGAAAAATAATTTTATGTATTGCCATCTCTTTGATTTAGAGGGTACAGAGGAAAAAGCAAAATAAGCAATGAGGTGCAAATAGGGTACAAGGGGAAAAAGGAAATTAAACAGTGAGGCGTAAATAGGTTGCAGAGGAAGTCAACGAGTACAAGAATAAGAAGAAGAAGAAAAAGAAAAAAACCTTTAGTATAGTTATTGAATTATTATTTTAATTTTTTTTAGTTTCAAAATTATTGTATGTAAGTTCACCAAACGTTGAGGGAATTTTCGAGTAAATCAGTTAAACTTGGAGGTAAGAATTTTCCGATTAACTAAAATCCAAATTATTATATTTGTGTTGAACCTACGGACCCTGAGATTAAGCAGTAAGAGTCTTATCGGGTGAGTTAAAATTTTTTTTTAGTATATTACAAAATTGATTTGTCATAACAAAATTTTTATATTTCATCAAAATTATATACATAATTTATAACAAAACAAAATATTTTCATACACATGGTTTAGCAATATTTATGGCTATATACATCATTAGTGCCATTGTGTAAACTGAATTATCGACTGTCAGCGTCCCTCTGGTACAGAAGCGCCATTTTAATTTTATACATTTTGGGGACTCTTTTTTTACACAGAAATAGTTCGCCTTATCTCTACACTCCATATTTTTATCAAAGATGGCCAAGTATTATTTTCATTCTTTTACGCGTTTGGTAACACCATGCTTGATAGATCGACAGCAATTAGATTATAGTGAACTAAGTCAAAGACTTAAACTTCAATTAATAGTGTTCCACAATGAACTGACTTTAAGATACTATTTTTGGTTGTTATTAAGGATTTATTTTAAAATTTAGAAAAATGTGGAGTAGAAATATGTTGACAAGTAGGTATCTAAGATAAAGGTCTTGAATTATACCTGACAGATGATGGACAAACTGGAATAGAAAATTGACAAAAAGTGAAAAATTTTAATTTTTAAGAAAACTGTTCAAGTAAAAGTTACTTGTGATGTAATTCTCTATAATTCTTGCCCCATAGATGATTGCTGTATTCTTTAAATAGAAGTTGTTTGCGGCGACATTATTCGCTATAATTTTTGTTTTATACATGATTTCTCTAAAATGGACCGAAATTGGAAGAAAAACGTTTTAATTTTTCAGTATTTTCGTTGGCAACGAATATATATATATATATATATATATATAAAAAATATTTCGAGTAAGAAGTTTGTGGAAAATCTATGTATTTAGTTCATTCTCTAAACCGGAAAAAGCCTGTAATAACTAGATAAGAAAGTAATATGTTGGACGTATCAGATTTTGTTATCAGGAAGTTACAGCCTTTTCGTTATTTATCCAAGATATTTTGGATCATATTAAGATACTTAGAATGTTCCTTAAAGTCTGGTTTCAAGATTATTGTAAAAAAAACCCTAATTTTTGTAAGCATTAGGTACTTAAAATTTTTTGTATTGTTCAATATTTGTTACTGCCTATATATTTTTGGCGTTATGATGACCTGAAAGGTCGAAACTAGTCGCTTTAAACAGTTTTATAATTAAATGTATACAATTTTATACTGATTTTGTTTATTTGATTAATTTTTTGATTAGAAAGTGTTGATATGGAAACCTCCTTGCGGAATATACTCGTAGAATTTTCAATCAATGAACGAATCTCAATTTGCACTGACTTCAAGTTAAAATAATAAAAAAGATTTCAATAATTCTTCTTGTCTTTTCTGTAGTACTCTTCGGCTCTCTGTTTATCCTTCTCTAACCTTTCAACCACTTCCTGTTGGTGCTGCTCCTCGGAATGTCTCTCCTGCGACTCACACTATACTCTGGCTGCTCTTCTTCTATCTGCTTTCTTTTTTATGAAATATAATTTTCTTTTCGTTCCTATATTTATTTTATTTATACCAAAACTCCATAAAAAAAATCCTACAAATTAATTACAATTTTTTTTATAACTATTGCTACTGCTCCTCAAATCCTTCTGACGTTTTTTCAAACATTTTTTTCTCACTAATTTAATGACTATTTTTATACACCACCCCGATATTGCTACTAGTATAATTTTGACGTAATCATTTCCAAATCAAATATCAGAGAAGGAGAAACAGAATCAGAGAAGGACAAGCGGAGAGTCGGAGAATATTAAAGAGAAGACAACAATAATTGTTATCATTTTATTATTTCACAGTTTAATTCAATTGTAATATTTTAGATACTTGATTCTGTAAGATTAAAATTAAAGTTCATCTTCTACTCCTAGACATAATAGTAAGTATTCTTGTAATATGTTAGAATAAATTGTAATAATGCATAGTAATTCATTTCTTGATGTCCTACGCAATAAATACCCTCTTGAGAGCATCCCAGGGTAAACTGCTTTATTAAAATCAATTAACGAGGCGTTTATCGGATCAACTGACAGCTGTAATGAACTACTAGCCGCTGCGTTATACATCATTATCTCGTTCGGAAAAATGTACTCGAACTCGACTGTATTCTGCTCTGTTTTACGCTTTACCCTCCTTTTTTGGTCTCGCGCTGTTAATTAATTTTCCCACAACGATAACGCAAAATCGATATCATACTTAGTCAAGTGTCCGATGGGATCTAAACTCAGGATGGGACTGGAACAGTTTAAGTCGGAAGAATTCGACGTTGAACCTTATAGAACTCGATTCTATTCTAATTGTAAATTATTATAAAATAAATAATACATATAAGGTCCGCCATCAAGTAAAATATTATTTTATAAATAAAATTTACCGGTAAATTCTGCCACTAGTTAAGAAATAGGATTAACACTTTAAATTCATTTTCATAAAGCATGTTTATACTTGTAAATTAATAAAGATAGAAACATCAACGTTACTTCATAGAAAAAGTAGAGTTGAACTATGGCGAATATAAATGAGGTTATGTATCGTTTAATCTTTAACAAATTAAAAATATTCGTTAATATTTTATATGAGTTTTCTCCGACTTTAAAATCTTCTCAATCGCCAACGCAGAAAGAATGGTTTCTCCCCATTAGCTGGAAGCAGTGGAGTGCAGTAATGTAATTAGTAAAAATTTGTGATTCTTGTAGAGGAATTGCCAGACATTTATTTGTTAATGATGAAATTAAATATGTTCTTCAGTTAATAACTTTATTTAAACTATACATTTCTTCAGCTTACAACAATTTTACATAGTGAAATGATATGAGTACTTAAATTTTCGATTTACGATCAACAGTAGGTTAAATACATCTCAACATTTATGTTTTTAGTGAATAGCGTCGAGCTCGCGACGAAAGAAAACAAAGATGTTGATGTGTCGGAGGTCGAAAAAAGTCTCATCGTTTTTCTTGTCGAGTACTTGCTATTGTGGGTGTGTCTCTTCGTGATTGGCTGAGGAAACCTGGCCTGATATTTCGAGTGAGTTTCTCTGCAGATAAACATAGAATATTGTCACTTGCACTTGTGAATGCGTTTAACTGCCTATTTTTACTATACTTATCGAGGGTCATAGTGTAACTAACATTTCCACTGAAAATTACACTATATGATAATTTCGTTTAAAACATTTCGCTCCATCTAGGGTATATATCAAGTGATATATATCATGATATATATCACGATATATATCATGATATTTATATCTTGATATATATCCGATATATTCGATAATTTTATTTATTAAATTAAAAATGTTTTACACCATTCTGAACATCCGAAAATGTCTCAATACGCCCCTGTATAAAAGTATAATAACTAGCGATTAATATGTGTTTGTGTTAAATATTAATGTTAACAAAATAATGTTAAAATCTGTTAATTTTATAAATTATTTTTGTTTTTTCTTTTTAATTTGGGTTAGAATAAACGGTTTTGTTATTTAGAATATAAGTTTTTGTTAATATGTTTGTGTTAAAATTTAAAATATAGTTTGAAGAAACAATACTGTTTTTAATTAAATAATTAAATTTTAAAACTGATATATATATATATATATATATATATCGGATATATATCAGATATATATCATGTGATATGATATTTATATAAATATGATATTTTCGAACCCTGTTTTTAAACAAACATGGGTAAATATCAGTCCTATTATAGAGTAAAATAGATTGTTCTATGCACTCGTTTTATTATCTCCTAAAAAATAATGATTTTGCGATTTACGAGGTCCTCTGCCTTGTGGCCTTCGTTATATTAGAGAGAATGAACAAAATTGTTTACTGGAAAATGTCCATGAGGGAGCTAGATATAAATTTTAGGAGCTAAATGTAAATTTATCACCTGCAAATATGTTTTTCTAGGAAATCGAAAAACAGTTAAATTGCATTTACTGTTGCTATGGGTCAGGGCCGGCTGTAATACAATGTACTGAATGAATAATGAAATATATTGTTGTTCTTATGTTTGTTATATATTATTTATTCGGGGTGATTTATGTGGATTATAGGGTAACTGAAGTATCTGTGAAAAGATGCTTGTCATTTTTGAATAACATGAAAATATTATTTAGGGAATCGTAGAAAAATGTTTACCAGTATTGAAATAATTAAATAAAATTCGTAAAAAATCGCATTGAGCTGTTTATATCTATTTCTAAAGAGTGTAAATCAAGAAAATTAGGGGTGGTTGTATGAAGGAAGGATTACTTTTAAATTAAAATTAGATACAGATCGAATATTATAAATATGTAGAGGATTTTTCAGAATTAGTTGACTTGTTTTATGACAAAGTGCAAGTATGGAAAATTCAATGTATAGTTAAAAGGACAAAAAGATGTTAGTAGTGAAAAATTTTAAGTATTTAACATATTCCAAAAGAGAAGCAGTGGAAGATATCTATTTCGGAAAATATATTAAAACTTATATGACTTATATGACGTAAAGTAGACCTCAAAATGAGTTAAACAAAGTTAAGTATAAACATGCACATAAACAATTCAGACACAGATTTATGCCGACGAGCGACAACCGACAGCCTAATATGACTGTCTGAAATGTGCTTGTTCCTATTATATATACCTTGTTCAACTCATAGTAGGATATATATACTTTCCGTGTTAAAAATTTTGCACATGTATCATCATGTCAGGATTCTGTCATTTGACTTTTAATGTCTTATAATTGTTAAAAAGTTATTCAGGAAGGTGTGACTGATGGTATTGGGATGTTGAAAATTAATTAGATTTGGCATAGTGAATTTTAGATTATCAGTAGGATTTGTAGAAATTGTCAGTTAAAAATTTAAGAAAAGTCAAAAAATATTTTATTCATGCTAAGGTAGATAGATGATTTTTTATGCGATATAGATGAAATAAAAGAAATTATAAATTATAAATAAATAAATAAATTAATCGGATAACAGAAAAGAGTAGGTAGAACTGTGAAAAATGCAGAACAAAAATCAAAAAGCAAAGCAGGAGACAAAAGCCAAGAGTAGGAGGTAGAGGAAAATACAAAGTATGAGTTGGAGCAGGTTTTAAAAATCATCTTTGAAAAATTTTATTTTAAATGAGAGCCATCTCGTATATATAGTTTAATTTCTATTAAAATTATTTAAAATATAATTGAATGGCGCGATGGACATGCTGAGAGGGGAGAAATTCTCTGATTTCTTTCCTAAACCGACCGTTGATTTTGAAATAACATGTCGGTGTAGTGCCTGGACTGCGATAGGGCGGTAAGTTTGCTAATGTCATTGGAAAAATAAAAATAATCTTTACATTTCTATCTATTTTTTAATTATAAGTAAAATTTTTGAAAATCAATTTTGAATAATTCGATATGTGCTTATTACTTCTATTTATGTATCCTATACTTGTTGCTGGAATTTTATATGGTTAATATTAATTTTTAGTACTATGAAAAAGTAAATTTATTAATTAATTTATTAATGATTGGAAAGTTGGAAATAATTATTTGAACATTTAACTTATATTTCTTGTAAGGTAATCGTGAAAAACAGAATTGCTTTTTTGTTTAGAGAGCGAATATATGGCAGTCTGATGTCTGATTTTCGACTTACAAAGTTTAACCTTGTTTATTACCATAATACAACTAGGTATTATCAGCTGACTCGTTGAGTTGACATGGAGAGGATGCACGTTCAGATTGCCACTTCTGAATCTTGGTAGGGATCTTGTTATTTTAACTAAGAATACTGAGGTTGTATTTTGCCTATTTCTTACTATTAAAATCGTAAACACCAACTGGGGGTCGATTCTCGACTTTTATTCCCAAGGGAAAATAAAATTTTCCCATGGGAATTCAGTTTTCGTATTCTCGGCATAAGCGGTGGAATATTTTCCAATGAGAAGTATGGGAAAATATTCCCCTGCTTACGAGCATTGGAAATTGTGTTTTCCAATGGGAATTGTACTAGAGTTTGCGCATTAAAGTCGAAAATTTGACGAAAGACCACGCGAAAGACTAAGACATAACCAAAGATTATTGGATATCTTGGATTTTTGGTGAAATTGTAGTTAAAACATTTTTTTTGTGTATTTATAAATTGATATTATTTTATTTATGTGGGTATATTATTTTTACCTCTTTTTCACTAAGAAACTGATTTTCTTAAATTAGTTAGAAATTGTGGGAGTTGCTAAGGGACTGGCAAATAGGTAACACAAATTGAGAAATTTGTAGTAAATTTAATAAGACCTTTTCGAAAATTTTATTATTTCCGTTAACGAAAGAATTTCTTAGTTTCTCGAAACTTTCGTTGCTCTTCTATACAAAAGCTACTTTTTCTTTTTTCAATATGTGAAAAGAAAAACTAAAAATAACTCGAAAAGTTTTAATTATACATAATCGAATATTTTCACTTGTCCTCGGTCAAGCTAGCGATTGCTCGGCACGGCATCTGCTCCAGCGCAGAGGCTCGGCAGGTAATCGGTTACCCAAAAACCACAACAAATACAAATAATACCAACAGTAAATTTTAAAATATCTTTAATGTTATTGGTTATTTCGAAATATTGGTGAACTTAATATCAGACATACGTGAAACTATTATTTCCATGGGAATGTCTATTCCGACAAGTTCGAGAATTGCATAACCTATTACCATGGGAATATAAGTAGTGGAATCTTTTCACATGGGAAAATTTTCCAATGAACTCGAGAATCGAGCCCCTGGTAAAAATATCTTTTGCGATGGTCAGATTTATTGAATAAAATTTATTGGATTATTTTTTAATGTTTGTAAATGTATATAAGTTCGCTTGTTTCTTGATTTGGATTTTTAATATGACTCGAATATTTTTATTGCAGTAATTGTAAAAGTGTATAAATTTGAAACATTTCAACCCGTTAAATAATAAACCAAAATTTATTTATATTCTTATTGGATCTTATTTTTAATCTGTTTCCTGGTGCGACAATTCTCCTTTTACTAAAATTATGTATAATCCGTTAATTTTGTTATTTTGGAAAAACTAGGCTATTGTAATTCTCAACTAGCTTTTTAAAAATAACAAAGAGAGTTATTGGCGCCCAGATAGCCCTAAAAATATTTCCCAAAAAAATCTATTAGAAAAGCCTGAATGCACGACTGAGAGAACTAAAGTCTCATATGCTCGTTTTGTTTCTAATTGGATAAGACCTATTAAGGTAAGTAATAAGTTTGATATAAATATATCTTTGAGCTTAATTATTTTATTTTTCATAAAAGTAAATTTTATTCTCGAATTGCTTTGGCCGTTCACAATTAACAAAGGTTATTACAAGAGCTGGTAAAAAGAGAAGATTGATGTCAAATACTTATTTTTTAAAATTTTGGTAGGAAGCCAGATGAGTAACAACTCTAAAATGCTCTAGAATATTGGAATGGTTTAACTTTCCGGGGTAGAATCATCACAATATATACTGTAAAAACTATGACGTATAAAAGTTAAAATCCATGAGAGATTTAAGCGTGGGCGCGCACAATGAAATTTTAATATTTTCAGCATTCACAAATTTATACTTTTTATCTTTGTGCCATGCAATTTACATGGATGGCACTTTTCAATATTGTACCTCTTTCTATTGTCAGATGTTTACTATTCATGGCATTTAAAAGAGTTTCTTTGTACTCGTTGTCTTCGCTCTTTTACTAGATAAAAGACGATAGCTTAGAAAATTGTTAATCTCTTAAGTATTATTAAAAAATAAGATTAAGATTTACTTTTATCTCCGACCGAAATTGTTGCAGATTATTACTTCATGTTCTAGTATTTGGTCCCATTATAAAATTATAAGTTGTCGTTTTCATTTGACATAAATCAGGCTTTAGGTTTAACTGCAGGGTATAAATGTAAATACTCCAAAATTGGAACTTTTTTAAAATTACACTTTGAAATTAATTTATTGTACGCATCAAACGCTAACAATAAATATGTGGTGTAGTAAACATAACTTATTTAGCGATTCTTTCTATAAATATCCGAATATTCTCCAGTTCATTAACGTACTATTAAATGTGCATATTTATGTTCATTAAAAAATCAAAAGATGCCATAATGGAACATTTCAAGTTTAGGAAAAAACAAAAAACAAAATAGAGTTTATTAAGCTTAGAATACGACACCAAAAAATTTATTCTTTTAAATATATAAATGAGATAAATAATTGAGTTTATATTTCCATAATATTTTTTTTTATTGGTACCCTATTTTACTTATTTAAAGTACGCCTCAGCGTGTTTAAAACGAACTTTAAAAAACGCGCGTGTTTTAAAGTTACCATAGCAACATCAACAACGTGATGTCTAAATGCCCAGTAAATACCAACTTTTTAAATATTGATCTGACAGGAGTGCCTTGTAATGTAAAATAAAATATTTCTGAGAAATTTTTCAAAAAATTTATTCAAATATTTTTTTACATTCTTAATTGTTTAAATGAATGTGGAAAGTACAGTTAGTATTGTTTAAAATATTTTTAAATCAGAGGAAATTCTGTTCAAATTAAGATTGCTAACATTCTTGGAAGTCAATGAAGTTGTACTTCCATTAATAGCACTTCCAATAATATTTGAAACATTGTTCTAATTGCTAAAGCTCTCTTCAACGTAACCAGTCGCCACAGCTGCCGATTTCCATCCTACTTGTCATGCCATTATTCGCCATAATGGCAGCGGACGTACGTACTGTTCCGACATTTTCTGGAGATAAGCGACAACAACTCGTTCATCATATGTGTAACCAATTGCTCTTCCATCCACGTGTTGAATTTATCGTATTCTTTTTTATAAACTGCTTCGGATTTCTGTGGTATTAAGCGCGATTCTGCTTTATTATTTAAATACTTTATATTTGAACTCATTTTAAACAATAACAACTGTTGCGACAATTAATCTTACGTGACAGATTGAAAATAAATTTTTGTTTTTCTCATTTTCATGACAACGAGGTATATTGATGTTACATCACAAATTCAACCATTTTTAGTTATTAGTTCTTATTTCCAATATAAATAATACCAATATTTAGGATTTCAAAGTATACCAATAAAAAAAATAGCGTAAAGTATTCGTGGATAACTGGTCTTTAAAACACTTGCTCTATTTCGAGCACTCCGGCTGTTTTTAATATACTTCCCAACAATAAGGGTAAAATTAATCCTAATAATAAATCGTCGGTATATAAATTAAATTGTGGTAGTTGTCCAAAACTGTATATTGGTCAAACAGGCCGTACTTTCAAAAAGCGCTATTCCGAACATTATAATAGCTATACAAAAAACAAAAATAATTCTACTTACTCAAATCATATTTTAGCTGAAAATCATTCTTTTACAGACAACTTTGAAATATTACATATAGAAAATAAGGGCAATAAACTAAACCATTTAGAAACACTTGAAATAAATAGATTTAAAAATTCAGATAACCTACTCAATGATCAATTAGATATTAATAACTCACCCTTATTAAATCTCTTTCCTAGTTTTCTGTGAGATAATCTCGGTAATTTTACTATTTATTGTTATTTGATTGATATCATAATTACCTAAGTACCCTTATTTACTTTAAATAGTTAGTTTATTTTGTTATGTTATTGATGTTTTCTTAAGTACTTTGTTTTGTTCAATTATTTCGCATATATATTGGATACCGAATTGTAAATTAGTCACATTTGAAAAAGAAGTTGTACTTCGAAACATGTCATGTGTAGTGTTTTTAATTTTTATTTTTTATATTTTAAAATAAAAGTTTTGTGAAAATCTACCAAATTTGGTTTTACTCATTCAAGATAAAATGGATTTTCATCAAGTAAAGGCCGAAACAATAAATAATATACTTTAATATACTATTGTATCACGATGACTTATTTAATAAATATAAATGTATATTTAAATAATTATATTTTTATTTTGGGAGAAATATAGAATTACTCAACACTTAGTTGTTTCTTTGGAAATTATGCATCTAAATTTCAGAAACCAAACTCCTCCTTAAAATACCACGAGAGGTCACAGTATATATTAGCCATTCACTTTTTAGTAGGTTCTAGCAGTTTTGGCTAGTTAGTTTTTGGTAATTAGTTTTTAGTAGTTCTTAGTAGTTTTTAGTAGTTTTTAGTAGTTTTTAGTAGTTTTTAGTAGTTTTTAGTAGTTTTTAGTAGTTTTTAGTAGTTTTTAGTAGTTTTTAGTAGTTTTTAGTAGTTTTTAGTAGTTTTTAGTAGTTTTTAGTAGTTTTTAGTAGTTTTTAGTAGTTTTTAGTAGTTTTTAGTAGTTTTTAGTAGTTTTTAGTAGTTTTTAGTAGTTTTTAGTAGTTTTTAGTAGTTTTTAGTAGTTTTTAGTAGTTTTTAGTAGTTTTTAGTAGTTTTTAGTAGTTTTTAGTAGTTTTTAGTAGTTTTTAGTAGTTTTTAGTAGTTTTTAGTAGTTTTTAGTAGTTTTTAGTAGTTTTTAGTAGTTTTTAGTAGTTTTTAGTAGTTTTTAGTAGTTTTTAGTAGTTTTTAGTAGTTTTTAGTAGTTTTTAGTAGTTTTTAGTAGTTTTTAGTAGTTTTTAGTAGTTTTTAGTAGTTTTTAGTAGTTTTTAGTAGTTTTTAGTAGTTTTTAGTAGTTTTTAGTAGTTTTTAGTAGTTTTTAGTAGTTTTTAGTAGTTTTTAGTAGTTTTTAGTAGTTTTTAGTAGTTTTTAGTAGTTTTTAGTAGTTTTTAGTAGTTTTTAGTAGTTTTTAGTAGTTTTTAGTAGTTTTTAGTAGTTTTTAGTAGTTTTTAGTAGTTTTTAGTAGTTTTTAGTAGTTTTTAGTAGTTTTTAGTAGTTTTTAGTAGTTTTTAGTAGTTTTTAGTAGTTTTTAGTAGTTTTTAGTAGTTTTTAGTAGTTTTTAGTAGTTTTTAGTAGTTTTTAGTAGTTTTTAGTAGTTTTTAGTAGTTTTTAGTAGTTTTTAGTAGTTTTTAGTAGTTTTTAGTAGTTTTTAGTAGTTTTTAGTAGTGTTTAGTAGTTTTTAGTAGTTTATAGTAATTTTTAGTAGTTTATAGTAGTTTTTAGTAGTTTATAGTAGTTTTTAGTAGTTTTTAGTATTATTCATTTTGCAAAAAATGAAATAGTCGCAATTTTTTTAGATAGTTAAAAAATAAAAAGCGGATTATTTTTTTGGCTCATTTTAGGCTACTTTTATACCAACATAAAAACATTTCCACTCTGGCCTTTTTCCGTTAAAAAAATTGAGGAAACTAAAAAGTAGACACGCCATAATTTTAGGCTCATTTTAAGCCAACAGAGTACCTAATTTGGTTGGTTGGTTGG
Organism: Psylliodes chrysocephalus; assembly: GCA_927349885.1. NCBI lineage: Eukaryota > Metazoa > Arthropoda > Insecta > Coleoptera > Chrysomelidae > Psylliodes > Psylliodes chrysocephalus. Next base: position 17,435,047 of record OV651816.1, read on the forward strand.
TTGGTTGGTTGGTTGGTTGGTTGGTTGGTTGGTTGGTTGGTTGGTTGGTTGGTTGGTTGGTTGGTTGGTTGGTATAAAATTAGCCTAAAATGAGCCTGAAATTAAAAAAGATTACATTTTTTAGATATTTCAATTTTTTAATGAAAAACTCTAAAAAGTCGTATTGTCAAGATAGCAGAGCACCTAAATTTTCAAATAAAGGAAAGAGCGGAAATTTTTTTATGTTGAAATTATGCCGTGTCTATTTTTCATTTTCCTTAATTTTATTAACGGAAAACATTATAAAGTCGTATTTTCAAGCTAGCATATAGCTCCCAATTTTTCCGATAAAGGCCCGAGTGGAAATTTTAAATGTTAGTTTAGAATTAGCCTAAAATGAGCCTAAAATTATGCCGTTATCATTTTTTACATTGCTGACTTTTTTAATGAAAAACGCAATAAGTGTCTGTTAAGAGTTTCTAATTTTTTCTATAAAGAAAAGAGCGAAATTTTTTTAGGATGGTTTAAAATTAGTCTAAAATTAACCTAAAATTATGGCGTAATCAAAATTTTAAAAATCAAAAGGTGCTCTGCTAGCTTGATATCAAGCTAGCACACCACCTAATTTTTTCTGTAAAGAAATGAGCGGAATATTTTTTAAGTTGGTATACAATTAGCCTAAAATAAGCCTAAAATTATGGCATACTCTGAATGTGAAAAATTCAAAGGTGCTCTGCTAGCTTGTTACGTATCTATACCAACGTTCTTTAAATCAGTAACAAAACTGCAATACATTTTTAATTACTTTGTGGATATTATTCTTTTGTGGACGTTGCCCACTCTCATGCTGTCGGTTTTTATGAATTCCGTAAAATAAAAAAAAAACTGTTAACAAATAACACAAAGAGCACACGTTTCATCGTTTCATTTTTCTTGCTCATAAATTCTAGGAATACAAAAGAGTTAACTACAGCCCTGGCCGTTTCCTTAACCAAAGCCAAACGGCAAAATGAACCGCAAAATTGAGTGTTTTTGAAGCTTTTTGTTGCGACCACTTCATTCCCCGAATAAATTCAGGAAGAAAGGCACTAAGCAAAGGGGAGAAAGCAGCGAAGGAATTCGAGGCTTTCGAGTCTCAAGAGTGACCGGTACGCAAACAAAATTAAGATTAAGGGCGTCCGCGAAGGGTAAATTTTTCGACTTTTTATTAATTATTGATAATAAAATATTTAATTACAAGTAATAATGCAAAAAAGTATTATAATAATTAAATTTTCTTTAAAAAACAGTAAAACTCGGAACTCGGTCAATACCGACCGTAAATATAATTTTAATAATCTTACATATAATAGTTTTAGCTCGTAGAGCTATCTTGAGTTGTGTATTATAAAGTATCTTATATAGTAAAGGAAGAAATATATTCACACAAAGTTTTATCCTATTAGGCATCCTTCTGTTCCCCTTTAAGGGGTTCCAGCAGGCTCCCCCAATCAGACTTGGATCCAGTTACTGACTCTCCTCATTTAGGTTTGGGTTCCAGTCTGCCTTTCCTTCCTCTGGGTTTCACACCGCAGAACTGCAGCCTCACAGGATTCTTGTGCCACTTTTTGGATGCCCTACTTCTTTTAGTTGATTCAACTTATGCATTCTACTTATACCTTACACCTTCCACCGTCTAAATAGGCCCCGAGCTCCGCAAGTTCCGTCACATATTCAGACAGTACATTTGACGGACCATCACTGCTGCTCAGTGTTGTGGAAGCTACCAAAATTTCGTTATTTCTACCGAAACGCCAATGGACCTACAGAAATACCGATTACTCCTTAATTTTTACCGATTTTCCGAAATAATTTCGATTCTACCAATTTTTTTAACAATTTTTGGCAATAATAGCTGGGTTCGGCTTGCTCACTCTGTGCACTCTGACCGGAGCAATACCCAAACGGTCAGAGTGCGAACGGAGTCACTCGGAGTGCACGGAGTGAGCAAGCCGAACCTAGCTAACATCGATTTCACCGTAAGTAACCTTGACGTTCCAATGTGAACACAGCTCTCTGACATATCTCGAATAGATTTTCCGAGGACAAATTTATTAGCAATCAATGGTTGGTATCACTGCGTGTATTTCGGGGAATACCCGTGCGGTGTCGATGTGAACCTGTGGACTTGTAATTGGTTTAATTTAGTTTCTGTCTAGCCGCTAGTCGTATAGGATAATGGGAAAAATGTCTATTTCTTGAAAAATATTGGATTGGAAATTTAATAAATAAATAAGAATGTCATCATCGGGGGCATCGGGAGCATCGGGAGATGAAGAACAGCAACTAAGTACGAGCAGGGGAATAAAAAGAAAAAAATATCTCCAGTGTTATAATAAAGAATGGGAGCTCGAATTTCCTGACTAGCTGCAAGGAAATTCAATAAACTTAAATTGTGCCTACAGTAAAGCTTGCAATATGGATATCAACATTTATTCCGGAAAGGATGCACTTAAGAAACATAATACCTCAGAAGGTCACTTACTGGCTTCTAGAAACTTAAAAGCACAGCCAAACGTTTCTTCATTTATTGTCAAAAAAGTCCAAAAGAATGATGAAATGGGCAAACAAGGTAGGAAACTTAGAATGTTTAGTTTGTCTGGTTACACCGCTGATATATTGACATTTTTAGGTAAAATAAGATTGGCCGCATTTGTTACTGAACATGATTTACCATTCACTATCATGGATCATTTACCAAAGCTCATTCAGGCTGTTTGTCCAGATTCTCAAATTACAAAACAAATAAAATGTTCCAAAACAAAAACCCATGCATTGGTGGAGCATATTTTGGGAAAGGAGAGTTTAAATAATTTGTGTAACGATTTGCGGCAACAGAAGTTTTCGCTTATTATTGATGAGTCAACTGACCGAAGCACAATTAAACATTTGTGTCTAGTCGTTCGGTATGTTAAAAGCTGTAAGGTAAAAGATTGTTTCTTAGGTCTAGTTCCTTTGGAAAGTGTTACTGCGGCAACGTTATTTCAGCATATTTTAAACTTTTTTCTAAATAATAACATTCCTTATAAGGAAAATTTAATTGGCGTTGAATCCGATGCAAATGTAATGATGGGGCGGAATAATTCGTCCACCTTTGTGCATCATATGCTTGCAAAAAACTTTCTCGATTTATAGAGGACCTGGTAAGAGATATTAACAATTATTTTTCATCAAGTCCAAAAAGAGTGGCCCAATTTAAAGAATTTCAAACATTCTGCGATTTGAAAATACATAAAATTCTTCATCTTAGTCAAACTCGCTGGTTGTCTGTTCATGCAGCAGTAAAAAGAGTAATTAAACAATATTCTGATGATAATGATCTATTGGAATCAGAAAACATTATACACAAACTTCAGGATACAAACTTCAGGATTCAACAGCAATATTGTTTTTGTAATTTTTAGATTGTGTTTTGCCACTGTTCTCAATTTTAAATAAAGAAATGTAGGCAGAACATCCAAAAATTGATGTGTTATATGCAAATATATGCCAAACATTAAAAACACTGTTTGATTGCCTTCTGAAAAGGGATTATTTATCCATAAGACATATTGAGGATGTTGATTTTAAAAATCCCTGGAATTTTTTAAAATCCGAAGAAATATATTATGGTGCCTTGGCAGTCAATACTCTACTAAGTAACCAGAATATTAAGCAAGATCAAATAAATTTATTTAAATTAAGATGGTAGACTTTTATATTGAATCATGCGAACAAATAATTACTCGTTTGCCTTTAAAAAATAACCCACTGAAAGAGCTTAATATATTTGAAGCAGTCAATGTTAAAAATGGCAAAACAGCATCTATAATTTCAGTTTGCAGACAGTTTCCTAATTTAATGGAAAGCAATAATTTACAAAACATTGATACAGAGTGGAGAATTTTGCGTAATACTAAGCAAATAAAAAACATTCCTGATGACGTAGAATTATTTTGAGAAAAAATCAGCCTGTTAGAAAAAGGCGAAGGAAATTTAATGTTTCTCAGCAATAAATCGTATGAAGACAGCACAAAGAAACGGACTATCCACAGAAACAATCACTGGGCTTTTACATACCCAACGACATATAAAAGGAGCCAATTGCTATGATTTTGATATTAATAAGCAACTGAATATGTCCAAAGAAAATTGGTACGATCCACATCATCAATAAATATGCAACCTTTTATTATTATGTGTGTACTTTCTTGAATAAAATATGTTTTATTTACCGATTTTTACTTTATTTATTAAATTATACAAAACATCGCAACGATGTATTTTGGTCTTTGTTATACCGTTTTTGCGCAGTAATCTACCGATTTTGAACGATAGTAAAAACATTTTAAACAATCGATATAGAAATATGTAAAAAATGTGAAGTTATCAAGATTCATGTATTTATATAACAGTAGGTGAAATAAGGCCAACCTCTTGGACATTCATTTTAATGACGTTTCTATCTTTAAGGTTTTACATGTGGTTAAAATTTAGAAATCCTTTTGTGAATTAGACTACTCATTAATTTATTTCATTTCCTAGTATACATCAATATTCATAAATCCTTAAATTGCCATTTAACAATTTCAAATTTCTTATCAGTTAAAATGTTTTGTTCTTTTCTACGAGCGCCTATGGATGATTTATTCTTGTCTCAAGAGTTGACCGAATGGCAAACCAAATTAAGGCGCCCCTAGGAAAATAAATACCCTTTTTCGCTTCGGTTTAGTTTTAAGTTTGCACGAAAAAGAGTTTCATTTGAATAAGTACAAAAATCGTTAATTAGTCTAACGAACTGTGGCCATTTTAATTATAAAAGACGAACAAGAAAAAGGGGAAGTCGAAGAACATCCGATTGCTATATTTTTTGTTGAGATTTGTCTCCAGGGGTAAAAAGGACTCTAGACTAAATACAATTTACAGAACTAGACCGACTACGAAATTATAATGAGTTTATTATTGCTCTATTTACCAAACTTTCTATAATCCTGAAACATTACCACAGATATTGTATCCGTTTATATTTTGATATTAATAACTTCTCATTCATTTTTTATATTCTGAAATACAAAAAGTATCTTACAATTTTATCGAACTCATTTTAAAAAAAATTCTGGCTGCAAGTTTATACTGAGTGGGTTTGATGCAATAAATATTTGACTTTCTAACGTGAATATGATTAAATAAATATTTATCTAGATATTTAAATAAAATAATTGTTTCATTTTTTTCATTAAGGAATTAAGACTAAATATAAAGGGTGATTCACGAGGATCCTTACATATTTCTACCCAGGGCCGTAGCTAGCCCCATGTTTCAGAGGGGGCTAAACAAAACCTTGGGGGCTTCATTTTTTTTATTAGAGTATAAAAATTCCAAAAAAAACATGAGGAGTTTTGTTTTGAATTCCTTCCTCCGAGGAGGGTATTAAAAAAACGAGCAATTACAAAACACATAATAAAAAATATTTTAAGCAAAAGAATGACCTCTACAACAAAAAAATATAAAACGTCTTTTCCTATGAACATTTAACTGGTTGAGGGTGTAACCTCCCACCCCCCGGTCTTGTAGATAATTATTAAAAGCCCGTATTTTAATTTAATTACCTCTCTCCCCTGGTGAAATTCAAAGAAATTCATACTTACTGTACATGGCCTTTTCCTCTAGTAGTGTAGTAATCGTCTAGTTAATTAATTGATAATTTATATACCCACGTTGTGAAAATGTTAATTAAATAAACCAGGATTCGATGCAAAGTTTGGTACAAATTTGTGAATGAAATAATGCTCAAAGTATATTTAACTTAATTTATTTTTCTTTTGATCTCCAATAAATAAATATGTACATATTATTTATTATAAGGTAGACCTCACATGTGTCTCGCCCAAACAACAGGCCACAGGCCACTTGCCATCAAATATTTGTAATTAAACAATTCTTGAGAATAGACAGCAGACGTCCTCAGAATTGCACTATCTTTAATAATTCTTTGTTTCGTTGTTTTTTTTTTATATAGGTGCGCTTACTGAGATACCGTCGTTGCAATAACAGGCGGATATCCCTTATGTTTCAGCCTCACCTAGTGGGGTTTTATGTAGATGTAGTCTTACTAGAATAGAGCTAGATCAATACTAGCGAACTACCCCTTATGTTCAGATCTACCTACGGTGCAAAGATTGAGAGATAATTATCTAAGATAGTCCAACCCTGTAATAACATCAAGCATATTCGGATAAATGTGAGTCTAGTCCTCCGATGTGTCATTTACCCCAATCAGCTGAGCTGTTATTTGCGAGGGTTCATTGACAGTTCGGTAACCAGACTCTTATTATCTTTTACGGTGATATATTAATTTGAAGGCAATATGGCCCATAGCATACACATCTGGACGAGCTAAATGCGACGTCGGCTAGCAATAAATTCCTCAAAGGTAAAGATTTACCATTATTGAATAATAATGAGTTACACAATAATACTCATTATTATTCAACAATAAATTCCCATTTTTACCAATTTAATTTGGTTGTTATTAACTCACCATCGGATAAACAGGCCGTTGGGTTTATATTATCGTCTGTTTCTATTTCAGACATTTTATATTTTTGTATTCTGGATAATTAGCAGGGACGCTGAGCGACGGATGGGGACGTCGGATAAAGAGATGACGTAGTGACGTCGAGACGTTGGGCGTCGGGATGAATATAATGGTAGGAAATACTAAGTGGTATTAGAAGTGATATCGCTGGGACGTCGAAAGGTAGGGAAGTAGAACGGAGAGGCGTTGGGCGTCGAGACGTTGGGCGTCAAGATGTTGATACCTTTGGGAAATAGGAGGTATTGTGGGATATACGTCGTTTAGGAAGAGCGTTTAGGAAAGTTACAGACTGTATAACTGGGTACTGACAGTAAGGTGATTGCTTTGAATGTAAAATAACAAATATATGTTTGCACATCAAATGACAAAAATTGAATGAATCTGAGCTCATTTAACTCTGGCTTTTATACACAGTTTAATCGTTTTGGTGACGTCTCTATCGTTTTGTTTCTCATAGAAAATACGAATTTAGGTGGATAGGGGGTGGCTGATTTATTATTTGCCTTGGAAAGTTTGTGTATCGAAAACAACGTTCCTATTCAAAACTGACTTAAGATAAGTGCGTTAAGAGTTTTAATGGTTATTACTTCGTGTTGTATGGTGGTTTTAGATTGCGTTCCCAGACACTTTTAAGAAATTGGATCTCTTACGGGCTGGGTTATAGATATTATTTATTAGGTGTCGTAAATAAGATTTAATTATCTGGGAAATTTTTGTTAAATGAAGAATTTGGTATTTAATAAGAATGCAACTTTTTTTAATAAAATGGAATTAATAAATGATTAGGGTACCTGGGTGCGGTAGGTTACAAGGGTTGAGTTAGTTAAAGCGGCATCAAATATGCCAAAGAGTTAAAAAAATATTTTTTTTTATCAATTTTCAGAATAATTGCAGTTTCCTATTTTTTAAATTATTTAACTCAACCAGCAGATTTTCAATATTTATGTTTCTTGTTCTCTTTTTCAAATGCTAAATGGGTAAGGTTTGCCAGTCTCGGATGTAACATTGACCTCCGCCGAGGTGGCTGAGGCGAAAGTACGTCTAAGTCGCTAGAAATTCATGTTTCTTTAAAAGCAGTGTTTTGCCTAAAAATAAACTGAAAAATATCGGGATTCTCCTCAGCATTCTCGTTTTTCTGTCGATTTATATATTTCTTGACGACTTCTACTTTCGCAGCATTTGTTAATTGAATGCCCAGTTCGGCCAGTGGTTGATATTTTTCAATATCTAATTTTTTTCTTGACATAATAGCTTCAATTAAATAATTGTTGTTGTTAAATCTACGTCTTAGCTCTACTAATATTATGTCAAGAACTTTAAAAAATATTTATTTGAAATCTGCTTCGCTAACGACTGTAGATCTCATAGGCTCGGTAAGTACAAAATTTTCTAACACTTTGCTGGGTTTTCTTTTTCTTGGGGGTGATGGGTCTTCTGAATCAATAATTGAAAATTGTAAGTTCATTATATTAGCGAGCAGGAGGTACTCATAATTATTTCGCTTTTCTTCAAGCTGAGACTATTTTCATCATGTCAGTCAGTGTGGCCTCCCTGCTTTGTAGAATTTTGTCCGTACTGCTTGCTATCTATCAGTAAGCAGTTTTAAGTTTTAACAAAATATCTTGGTTTGACACTACAAGGAAATTAGGGGAATTACCGAAATAAAATTAATGGTTATCCGTTTTCCGATTTCCAGTTGCAATTTATTGTCTGTGGCTTTGTGTGTATTATATTTTGATTAAAATGGACAGTAAGCAATAAGTAACTCTTAATAAAGTATTTTGTTGTAAGAGAATATAAGTGACTCAGAACCATTACTAAAAATATATTGATATAACTATAAAATTTTTATAGTAAGTACATTTTTTCCCAATTCACATTTTCCAAAAAAAATCAATACAATTTTAAAACAGCCGTTAATCGCGCTCCTATATATGGGCACTTTTCTAGGGGGGGCGCAGACAAGCTTTAGGGGGGGCTCAGCCCCCCCTGGCGCCCCCCTCGCTACGGGCCTGTCTACCATATGTAGAGTAGCTTAGGGGTACATTATGAGCAATAAAAAGTGTCAACTCGCTTCCGTTATTAATTTTGATAAAAATTTATATGACCGCAAAATCTGCAAGGTGATCTTTTTTATACAAATCTTTGAGATTAGCATGGGATTTTTAACTTCGAGGATAAAAAATTAAATGCTAGACAAGGCTGTACAATTTCAACAAAAAATTAGAGAAATCTAGTAATGCTTGTAGATTTTATGGCCTTTAAAGGGGAGTTGCTACTTTTTACAAATTAATTTTTACACTGAGAGAATAATTTTTTAGCATTATAGAAATATATTAACAGTTAACAAATAAGTTATGTATTTTTAATGTTAACAAACCATTTGTTGTTTGTTCTCAAATAAATATTGTTTAACTATTGATAAAATATATTTTTAATAACAATTAATATTTCTTAATTATAATATAATGCTTTCTTAATTGGTAATATTCTACAAAATATTTTCTCACTACTAATAAATCGTAATTTTAATAAAAATAAATACTTATTAACAGGGGCAGTTTCTCCATTGGAAGCGTTCTTGAAAATCTTTAGCTAAAAAGAGATGTTACACGATAACAGATCCCTGAACCTTAGTGAAACAGTAATAAAACGACTTAAATCAGCCTAATTTGCGCAACGCACACCGTGACAACACAAAGTGGGGCGTGCCATACCAATCTTTCAAATGCTAGATACAGAGAAGCAATAACGGTACTAAACCTGTCTGCACTTTTGCGACACATGTCAAACTCGAGCTAGTTAGTTTTAGTGATAATAAATGCATTTTTTTTAAATAGCTTGATTTAAATGATATAAAAACATTTTCATTCCGTCAATCTACAAATATAAAATTATTGACTTAAAATTAATCAAAATATGACGCAAAGTGCCTTCACTTGTCATGTCACAAAATAGTCCTTATTCCGTATCTACCTACTTCATATTCTAACTTCTCAACGTTTCCAACCAACTTTTCAATCAAGCTACCGAATTCTAAAAATCAACATGAGACAATTTTTATTTTGAATTGTATTAAAAATTAAGTTTAAATAAAACTGCGACTTTAATAAATCGGAAGTATGTGTGTCAATTCAACGATTGTTACCGAAAAACGTCACAGGTAAAAAATTACTATTATTTGTTGAGGTTATGTTTAACGTTAAACAATACTATTTAACTCTTACGTTAGTCGTACTATTTATAGAGGCATGTTGGAGGTATAAGACACTAGGTATGTCATAGAAAATTTGTTATCAGAACATAGAAATATGTTACCAACAATTCATGTATATTAAAAAAAAGTTTTAATAGTTAGATTATTAGTAAAAAATACATATTGTGACAATAATTGGGGCCAACTGAATTTCTTGTCGAAATTTGAAAAGAGTTCAACCAACATTTAGTCTGCTCTACTAGAAAGCTGACTAGAATGACAGCAAAGTTTATCTCCGAAATAATTTTCAACTCTTTGACTTTATCATTCTTTTAGTATTCCCATTTTGTAAGCTATTATGTTATTGTTTTAGCCTTGATTATATTATTATTCTACTCTTTACACAGTAGTCTGTAAATAGTATTATAGGTTTACTTTGTCCGAAGTCACGGTTTTTGTCTGCACGATAAGTCAAAAACGAAAAATTATCAACTTGAAAATTTAAGGCAAAAACCAAGCTCTATAAGGGGACAGAGCCTATTGTTTATGAAAACATCTGATTAGAAATGGGGGGTTAGGATGGGTTGAAATTAAAAAAAAATCCCAAATTAAAAACGAAAAGCGATATCAACGTGAAATCTTTAGTAAAAATGAAACTCTATAAGAAGGGATAAAGCCTATTGATTTTGAAAAAATCTAAATAAATAGGGAAGTTAGGGAGGGTTAAAATATGAAAAAACTCAAAAACGAAAAATGATATTAACTTGAAATTTTTAGCAAACATCAAGCTCTATAAGGAGAAGAAGCCCTTTAATTTTGAAAAAATAAATCTGATTAAAAATGGGGGTTTAAGGGGGGTTAAAATTAAAAAAAAATCATAAATCAAAAATGAAAAGCGATATCAACATGAAATTTTTAGTAGAAATCAAGCTCTATTAGGAGATGAGGCCTATTGATTGCTATTAAAAACAAATCTCGTTAAAAATATCACTCATAAATAAATCAGTTTGTTAACTACAAAACAAATTTTCTCTCAGTGTAGGTACTCGTATACGTACTATTGAGTTCATGAATTCCTCCTCTTTAAAACAACATAATTCCTATTACCAGTAAAAAATTATAGTCCTAGTAACCATCTGACCACAACAATATTGATTTTAATAAATCAATTAACACCAAATCGTAAAAAATTTCCTCATTAAAATAATAATAACAAATCAATAATTTAATATCAAGCTTAATTAAATTTAAACTCACTAAAGATCGTACCTATTGAATAAAAACCTCATTCCAATTCATTTCGTATGACTCATCACGATTCCTTCCATTCTTTGTCAGTTTCGAGTTTCGTCTTCTTTTTCGTAAGTATACAGGTCGATGACCAAATTGATCACACGTTGGGTTTCTTTTTATCGGAGATGGGCCAGCCGCATTCCTATGGGTCTTCATTCATTGATGTTATAAAATAATCGAGTATTTGTTTATTTATAGATAATGGTGCGGTTAAAGAAGATATTATAGAAACTATTATTTATAGAGAAGGTCCAGTTAGAATAACCATGGAATAATGTCTGCATAAAAGTTATGGCTTTATTGATATGAATGTTGTATGTATAATCGTAGATTGTTGTCAGTTTAAACACGTTTTTGAAGATGCAAAATTTTTCTTACTGTTACAGAAGGTGTTAATTAATTGTCACAATTTATTTGGATCTATTTTCATTTATTATATTTTTTTTATATCTTAATTCGATTAGTTTATATAGGTGTTTGAGTCAAGAAAATAAAAAATTAATCGATTAATTTAAAAGGACGATTCGAAAAAGATTATTTTTAATTATTTTGGAAGAAAAAGTAGGTACGCAATAAAACATTTAAAGTTTTCTCCTTGGTATTAGATTTGCTAACCAATCTTAGACTTTGTATCTAGGTACTAATGACAATACCCCTAAACGTAATACAAGTTACCTACCTGTTTCTCATTTATGTCAAAGATGTAATTATCAATCTAAAAATGAATAAATAATTTTAAATTTTTGTTGGCGATGCCACTATAATTTGACACCATAAGAGTAGTAAAAGTGTGGTGGTAGCAGAACACTCGCGGGTGATACCAAATGGTAAATTCAATCGGTAAATCCAGTCAATAGAACCAGACGTTTAAACTGGCTCTAGAGCCCTTTTTTTTCGAAAAAATGCTTTCCAAAGAATATGAGAAAAAAAGTGGTAAGCGTTTTTTTCCTTCTTTGTTAAAAAGTCTAGGAGAACGACGTAGAAAAACTTTAATTAATCGCAATACGGCCAGTAGACAAAACGACAATCTTTATCTCATCCAAATCAAAGTAAGCGCCATTGAACACCAATGAAATCCAAACAAAACAGTGTCTTCCAGAAAAATAGAATTTAAGGTGGGAGTGGAATAGAATAACTTCCAATTCACACTAACTATAAAACCAGAACCAAAAAGTATAAGACAACTTCTTTTCACTAACCACCAGCTGGAACCCTTACGTCATGTCCACAGCTTAATACGCATGCTCGTCAGCAAATGTACTTACGGAATAGAAGCAACACTTTTGACACAACTTGTGAAACACGAAATCTAGAAGGTAAATATACTTAAAATGAAGAAATGAGATAAGGGTAAGTAATAGAACTTCATCAAAGTTTGTTGTCCCGATGAGAAATGTTGACTGAATCGACGATGCAAAGTATCTCAGTCAGTCGAACGTACTCGGTTTCAACTTTTGACAAACTAAAGTACAAAAAAAAATTACGGAACTGGAAGGTAAAAAACAACGTTGCTAAACGTACTCAAGCTAATATCGCCCAATGCTTGTCGGGAGATTCAAAATATCTTGAAAATTCTTCTAAGTTTAGTTTATTATGGTTTTGCTCAGTTTTATTTAAAATATTTTTTTTTAATCAAACACAAAAGATAGGTATAACAATTTATTATGAAATATAAGTATTAAGAGGAAAATTTAAATATTGATGATTATTTGATGATATGGATGATTTGCAAATAAATCTTCAGAAGTATTGCTTAAATTTCCTTTAATCATTTTGATGTAAATCTTATTTGATGGTTCAACGCAACTTTTATGGGAGCTGGAACCCTTTTCGTTTTTAAAATGTATGGATTGTACTTTCAAAAATTGTGGCATTTTGTAATTTTATTAGAAGTTGATGCGGATTAGTTAGACTGCTACGTACCGTAAAACGGGATTACTTTGGCACCTGCGACGTTAGGTTGGTATATAAAAATAAATCTTTTGAAAAACCTTTTCTTTTGTTGGTCTACTAACGATTTTCTGTTGCTACAGGTGTGAACTGAAAAGACATGCTGATATACTATAATAACAAAGTAGGGGGCATCGTTAAGAGAGTTATTCAGAAAGGGACTTAAAATGCACTTGCCGTCATTGGGAGCAGTATGTCGCAGGTAAAGGCTAGTCAGAAATTTAAAATTTCGCAGTGAACGCAGCAAAACAAGTTGAAGGGCATCCACATGCGTCGCTTAGGTCACCCAACTGTATTTATACCCATGGAAGACTTGTTGGCATACACCATAAGTACAGTGAGTGATTGGGGCTTTCCCTCTACAAAATCGGATTTACGGGAAGTGTTGCATAAACATTTAGAAAAAAAAAGGTCGCCTTTGAATTTAAGATTTTTTGAAACAATTTATTTAATCTTAGTATCCGTTTAGCCGCGAATATCAAGCAAACACGTGCAGAAGTAGAGCCAAATGTGATTTAGTATTTTTTTTTAAATATTAAAGACGTTCTAATGAATGCAAGTCAAAGACTTGTATTTAACTATAAAGAGACCAACGTGCAGGACGATCTTGGAGCAAGAAAGGGGAACCAAACGTATCGAACGAGTTCAACAAAAATTCCAAAGCATCTGTTAGAATAATGGTATGCGCCCGGCAATGCAGCAGATCCGCTACTATCGCCGATGATGGTTTATGAAGACGGAAATGTTTAGGTCTATTGGACTCAAGGAGGTCCTTCGGAACAATTTATTCAAACACAACTAGCGGTAGGTTTGACATGATTTAATTTAAAAGGTAGTTTTTTAACATTCTATTGCCTAAAATTGGACACGAACACTTTTGAGAAGACAATTACAATCAGATATAATTTAGCATCCTATTTCTCTTCTTTCGCTATGCAGACATGCGAGCAGAACAACAATTACATGACAGTGACGATAATAACGACAATCTTCCACTTATAACATTAAAGAAAACTCCTAAGATAAAGTTTCTATAAAAAAAATAGAATAAAACACGAAAAATCAAAAACACAAACGATTTTTGTGCAATCTGTTTCATCAAATGGAAAAATTACGAAAGTGCTGACAGGATTTGTTGCAGTTAGTGTTGTAAATGGATTTATGGAATTTGCAAAGAAGACAGTGATTTTACGTTTGCACAAATTGTAATTTCAACAGCGATGACAGACAGAGAGATGGAAACTTTTGTATTTAAAACGATTTAAATATTATTATTATTATTAGGTATTACTATACTCTTCACATGAAAATTTCTATGCATTCTCCGTCCGATGTCACGTTATTTGTCCACACGATGTCAAAAATGAAAAACGATATCAATTTGAAAATTTCAGGAAAATCAAGCTCTATAAGGGTACGAAGCCAACTTATTGATTTTGAAAAAAAAGTGATCAAAAAGAGGGTTAAGGGGGGTTGAAATATTAAACAAAATCCTAACTCAAAAATAAATTATAACTTGAAATTTTTAGCAAAAATCAAGCTCTATAAAGGAATCAATAAATAAATAAATAAATAAATATTGGGAGATAATGGGGGTTAAAATATTGAAAAAAATCTTAACGAGTTAAAATTGAAATCTTCAGGAAATTCAAGCTTTATAAGGAGATGAATTATATTGATTGTGACAAAAATATGAGTGAAAATTGGGGTTAAACTGTGACGAGTATAATATTGAATGCCAAGCATTATATTTCTTAATTCTAGTTATTATTTGAGTTTTTTTGAAAAAGCTGATTTAAAATTTATATTTTGAAATATTTTAGAAACAAAATGGTAATTTAGTTTGATGTTCGTTTATTTTAATTTTTTTTTCTGAATCAGAACTGCATTAATCCTGTAATATATTTTTAACTAAAAGAGATAATAAACGAAATAAATAAAAATAACCAAAGTAGTCTTAACAATGCATCTAAGATAGCATAAAGCCGAGCATCAAGTTGATGTTCATAAGCCGCCAAATTAACCCCAAAATAATGTCTGCTTTGGAACATTTTTTGGTACATCTGGTTGATCAATATTAGCCATATTTGGGTAACTTACTCCAGTAGTACACACGGCACGATTACAATTTAAAATATTTACACTTCCAATCAGTTTGTGAGTGTTGAAATACTTTAAAATATCTGTGCCATTGGGCCATTTTTTGTTTTTCTAATTTTCGTTTATCAACATATTTTACTTTAAACCATCCCTGGCATTTCTAGAAAAAATCAAACGCGATTTTGCCATTTTTCTTCGCGCTAAACTAAAGGTCTGAACTACAAAACGCTAATGGATGCTCTCACGTGAGTCCTGACTCGTAAATAATTGGTTAAAGGTAAACCGACGCGAGAGGTCATCTTCCATTTTCTTCGCGTACACGGCAGAAGTAAGCTTCTCACCATTCAAAACACTTTAAATGGATTGCTTTGCCATGTTGGAATTTAGTAATTCTTGGCTAATGTTGTACTAACTGGCTATGTGATCAATTTTCTTTGACTAAAATAGTAAAAGTGTAGTACAAATTCAGTGCTGTACAAACTTTTATTTTATGTGTTATTGAAAGAATGAAAGTTATAGTGAAGTAGGTTAGTTTTTTCTTTAATCACTCAACGTTATATCGAAAAACCAGTGCATCTTGTACACTATGCTTAGTCGAATACAATTTTGATTAATTCAACATTTTCATACAATAGGGTCAACATTTTATAAAGTATTTTATTTTTGTAGATTTTTTTTTTCATTACTAAATATTACACACCTTGATTACATTTCAACCATAAAATCTTCTTAATTTCATTTCAACGTTCACGATATAATACAATTGTAAATAACAAATTTATTTCCCATCGAAAATATTTAGTTCGAAGTGCACACAACGTGAAAGAATTCCGTAGAATTCCATCTCGGGACAGATCTTAATGCCAGTTTTGCTCTTTCTTTCTACCTCTCTGTTTTGGAATTCTCCACGTTGACTTTAATTCGATAAGCTTTACTTTGGTTGAGGCAAACACGATAAATTTCTTATTGGAGAACTAATTGGATGAGATATCCGCTTGTATTGAATCTACAGAGTGAATGGGTAAAAACAGTAATTGATGGTTTTAGGTTTTAAATTGTCCTTTTTTGATCTAAACGAAAGTATACTATGCTTTATTTTTAAACTAGGAGAAGCGGTTTAAATTGTTTACGCCTAAAAACTATCTTCTGATTGATTATTTGTTAGAGCAAAATGTCTAATAATAACAATTATTTATCCATATTTTGACACATCGTGATCTATGGTAACTTTAGAAATGTAAAATATCGTTTTTTTCTTCTAAATACTTTTTACTAGCTTGTGCCCACGACTTCGCACAAGTAGGTGATGACGTAATCTACGCCAGCGAATGTTAAAGTTTGACCCGAGAATAACCAAACGCCGAGAAGCGACAAAGACCCTTTCCCGCCGGGTCGGTTTTCGAAGGCGCATGATCGAAAATATGGTGTCTATTTGCATGTGGCCAACTAGATCAGCGCAACACCGTATACGAAGGTGTCCTATGATTTTAATCCGAGCGCAACAACTGTAGTTTCGACTATTTTGAATTATTTCTTTCAGTTATTACTGTGTGATTTTTATTGTGTTTTCTGGATAATTTCGTAACAAAATGGTTGGATCTTATTGTGTAGTTCATGAATGTGATTCCAAAAGTGGCAGCGGAATGAGTCTTTTTGCAGTCAAAGGCATATAATTTTAAATGCAAAATAAAAATTTACTCCCTTACTAAAAACATATTTAGAGTTGAGCAGTGTAAATTACAAATTTTCGCGCGATCGCGTGACTGCGAGCCAATTCAGCTTGCGTGCAGTGTAATTATGGTGTCTTCAAGGTCACCGTAAATCGATCCCACAAACATCAAACGTTCCGACAAAGCTGTCGCTTCTCGGCGTTTTTTTATTCTCGGGTTTGACCTTGTGATTTATTTATGGTCCCGGTAAAACTTAATTTCATGACAATTGTAGCCTCTTAAAATCAAAAGGGAGATCGCTGGATATTAAAAGAATCCGCGACACAAACCCTGCTTCGGCTTGAACACGTCCAATCAAAATAACGGCTACTAATAAAGTGTCATAACTTGTAACTGAATGCCGTTTAAGAATTTTGGCGGCTTGAGGTTCCTCAAAAGCTATACCGGTGTGCCATTTTTTCAGAATAAGTCTATGGTATGGAAGACCTGATAGATTGAGTGAATTCAGTAATGATAGTCATCGGCGTCTGTATTGAGTTGTAGACTATTTCTTCTTCTTCTTCAAATGACTTCAGCAAGGTCATTGATAAACCTAGCTTGATAATTCTGATATTTTTGCAATTTCTGGGTAAATTCGATTTATTAATTCCTGGACAGAAGTCACTTATATGAATAAACCGCTTGGGATAATCATCATATAATCCTTTCGATGTAATATAACCGTTTTCTACTTTCAATGATATATCAGAAAATTTCGCAGCAGATACATCATCCCCAGATGAACTCGCATATTTTTGTATGCTTTATTCCCTTCAAAAATATCATACAAACTTTACCACCCCTAAGATGGTGAATCTTAGGAGTTGAGTTTTCAGAAATAATGATAATGTTAATTTACTTCTTTTGAAGAGTAGGTACATATCTCTGTATCTGTAACGTGTGGAGAGTGGATTACCCCCACGGCACTTAGGCCCAACTAGGCCCATTGTGCACCCTCCTTAGTTTATACGCACCTTCTAGCTCCTGACAGCCTACAGATTTGATGTACTTGACAACGTCGCGTCGCTTTGATGTAGTTGACATCATGCTTCTCTTATATCGGCCTGTGATTAGACGCAGATTCTGTTTAGTCATAGTCAAGTATTTGTTTGCTATAATATTGTCAGAATAACTTGAAAGCTCCCTGGCAAGTCTGTACCTTCTTCTTTCATCCCATCATTCATTGAATTTCACAAGTAAATGCTCTTTACTTAGGTTTGTCACTACCGATGTTGTCAGTTCAATAGAAGGGCCCAGTCCAAAAAGTATTTGGTTAACTAAGTACCTTCTTGGCTAGTGAATTAGCAAGATGGTTTTACATTTCGATGTGGCGTGACCACATTGTTGATGGATATTTCGGCCATAGCTTCGTGACATTCTAGTACTAATCTTGAGTAAATTCGTGATCTCTGCAAGGTGAATAGTGCGTGTCTGCTATCTATATTGATGAGCATGATCCTTCTAGTGATATTGTTCCTGGTAACGTTTTTGCTGCTATGAAAATCGTCGTGATTTCGATTTGAACTAGACTGGTAATGTTGCAAACAGCCTCTTTTTTTCTATATTTTATACAAATTGTCATCATTATAACTTACAAAAAAATTATTTGTACAAAATGTACCACCCCTTTAGAGAAGGAATTTTAAAAAATTCTCCTTATTGCACTCCTAGGATATTCTAGGAATATTTCTTCCAATTTCAAACCTCTACGTCCTCTGGTTCAGAGTGTGCGTTTTCTATTAGTCGCGGTAATGTTTTATAGTCATAGATTGATTAATCAAGCTGATAAATACCACGAGTACTACAAATTTTATTGATTAATTTTTTCGTTTCCACAAAAACATCTTTATTTAGAAAAAAAAAACAAGAGAAAAACCGATTGATAAAATTGCGAGTTCCCAGGACGAAAGATTTTAATTTAAATTGGATTGTTTGAATGCTTTTGCTGAAATAAAGTTGTTGAAGTATGGAAACTTGAAATTTAATAGATACCATTTGGATGGATGAGTGGTGTTTGAAAAGTTTATTTTTGTATGAAAAAGACACAATAACCATATTTAGGTAATAATCTAACAGCTTCTCAAGTGTATATTAAACATTCTATAAATATTTTTTATTTTAAAGTAGCTAATTTCCTTTGAGATTCTAAATATATCAATATGGCCTATTTGTGCGACAATTAGAAGTACCGAGCATAAAACCGCAGTAACATAAAGTAGAACACCGATTATCCGTGCGCACTTTATCCGTGCGGTGGATTTTCCATGCGGCATTTTAAATTGAATATCCGTGCGCGGATTATCAGTTGCTAGCGCATAAACGCTGGTTACTTACAGCTGGCTACACAACGTTTAATGAGCTTACATTTAATTTTGATTCTTAAAAATTTACAAAAAAAAATATTTAAGATTTTCTTTTTTTGTCGCACTTTGCCGTCGTCTGCTATCTCACACCTTGTGTTCGATCCTATAACAACTTATAACTGTCTCTTACCTTACTGGTATTTTTTCTTCATTAATGTTAAATACATTATATCTTGTTTCTTATCTTTTTAATATCCCCTACAGAGACACATTCAATATTCTAAAATAAATTTTGACACAAAAATGTCTTTTCTTTACAAATCTAGTTGAAAAATCTTTAATTTTCCTTCGCTTGTCATTGATATAATTACATTGTAATCTCCTTGAAACCTAATCATCAGCACGTATTTTTTCTAGACTAAACAAAATGCCCCATATTCACTGCTCCTATCCTAAATTATACGTAAAAGTGAATTTAAAAATTAAAAATGCTAAAACGCGTTCAATTTTTTAAGATCGGGATAAAAATAGTGCAAAACAAAGTTGCTAAGGCAGTTAGGTGAAATACTTACAGGAACAAATAAAAAGAGTATAGCTCTGACGAAGAATCAACAGGTAGGCTGTTATTATATTTCATCATTAACATAAAATATTGTTTATACAGGAGAAAACGTACGTTATCCCTTCTGAATATCGAAAATAAACTACTTTATTTTATAAAACAATGCAATTATATTTTAAAGTAATTATAATTATAATAATTTGTTTTGGTTTACCAATCAATATTTTACATTCTAAGCATATGTTATACTCGTTAACATCAACAAAGCAATAATGTATTCCTTCGAAATATCCCATAAATAAAGTTTGTTTGGATATCGTATTATACAACATCGCTGTCGTCGTCATATTTCTTGCATTTGAAAAAATCGTGATACAAATAAAATAATATCTTTTAAAATACCGGGCTGTATTTTCTAAGAGAAAATCCAGCAATTTCATTGAGACGAAATATTCATTTAATCTTGTCTTTTATCATCCTATTGTTTAAATTAACAAAATAGACGTTCCTCATTCTTGCATAAATATAGATCATTAGGAAGTCGAGCGATTCTTGATGATTTTTCTGTTTTGACTTATACAGGAAAGAACTTGTGTTACCCCTTCTGAATACTTTTGCAGTAATTCTATGTAAAAATAATATCTTTTAAAATACCGGGCGGTATTTTCTAAGAGAAAATCGAGCGATTTCATTAAGACAAAATACTCATGTAACTTTGTCTTAACCCTACTGTTTGAATTAACAGAATAGACGTTCGCTATTCTTGTATAAATATAGATCATTAGGAAGTCGAGCGATTCTTGATGATTTTTCTCTTTTTATGTACTTATTCAGATAAGAATGTGTGTTATCCCTTCTAAATACTTTTGTACTAATTCTATACAAAAATAATGTATTTTAAAATACCGGGTGGTATTTTCTAAGAGGAAATCGAGCGATTTCACTTGAGACGAAACACTCATTTAACTTTATCTTTTATGTTCCTACTTTATGAATTACGCAGAATAGACATTTACTATTCTTACATAAATACGGATCATTAGGAAGTCAAGCGATTCTTGATAATTGTTTTGTTTTTATGGATTTATACAGGGATGAATGTACGTTATCCTTTTTGAATAAAAAATTATTAGTTTCATTTGACTAATAAATGTTTTTAAAATAATAAAAAAAAAAGCATGCGATTTTTTGTGTGTTTTATAAAAATTATATGCAGTGGGATCTTTCCTCTTAAAGTTATGAGCGGTACTTAAATGCAATCGAGCGATTTACGATTTTATTAAGACGAACAAATATTATCTTGTCTTTGTTGGTCCTACTGTTTGAGGTAATAAGCAGAATATAGACGTAGAGAACATATCATTAGAAAGTCGAGCGACTCTTGATGATTCTTCTAGTTTTTTGGGTTTCAATGTAAATTATTATAAAAATAGAAAATACAACCAGCTTGCAATGTTACTCTTTATAAAGAAATCGTTGTAGCGAAAAATTTGGTAAATTATTTTTGGTTGATTATTATGACTGCATTACATTAGTAATGTGGTATTTTTTAGTATTCTTGAAAAGAGGAAAAGATAATCTTTTCTCTGATATATCATTCGACCTACAATACCATTTAAAATATTCAAGATGGCGGCGGAAGCTAAACATATAAATTTGACATGGCCTCTAAAAAAAGCAAAATATAATTCCATTCATCACCCTACAATTTAATAATTACACATTCATTGTTTTCAAAGAAAATACTTTGTTGCCAGACTTTTTTGTTACCCTATATGTATTGTACGTTCAATGTACGTTCTTTCATTATGTTTAGATATTAAAACTTATTTTTTGTTACTTATACACGTTTTTTTGTTCTTTTGACAAATGTATTTGTCTAAATAAATAATTAAAAAATAAAATATGAGGTTTTGGATTATCCGTGTTTTAGATTATCCGTTAAACGCTCGGTCCCGTTTGGCCCGGATAATCGAAGTTTTACTGCACTTTCCTTTCGGGAGTTTGACATTTGCCAAATTTTAAAGTTTTAATTTTGATTTCCGCGTCTTAAACTATAAAATGGAAAAAGATTGCTTAATTTGACTCACTGAAAACTGTTTAGGTAATCAAAAATTATGTTTAATGGTTAAAAATTGGGTGATTTATTGGGTTAGTTTTATGTGTGTCAAAAGTGAAATAAATAAAAAAAAAACAGAATAGTTTCAATTATAAATATGTGCAATAAAATTAACAATAATTTTGAAATTGGGATATTAACATAGATCATAGCGGTTTAGTCAGTATAAAACTCAATGATTGGTTAGGATCGCCAGCTCTTTTTGACATAAATCACAAAATTTTACTATTTTGACAAATGGAAAAAAATGTATTTCAAAATAAAATTATTCAGTTCTTTTCAGGACAAACTAGGCAGTATTGTTTTTGTGTATAATTTTTCATTTCCTTGGGTAAGCCTATATTCTTTTGAAAAACATTTTTAAGTAAATAAAAAAAAAATAGCATAATTGTACAGCTAGTTAAAATTAAAATCTTATAAGTCAAACTCGAGATAAATTCGTTAAGTGAAGATTTGTGTTCAAAGTATACTTGATTGTGTATCAAATAAAAGCATTTCAACCAAATAAACGTTTAGCTTTTATTTGTAGTTATTATTTTTAGCTCCTACACTATTTTCTTTAATTGACAACTAAAATCGTTCAGTAGACCCACACTTAAATTTTAATCCTAATCCTAATAAACCTAAATTTCTAATTGATTTGTGGGTTAACTAACGTTATAGTATCAATCGAATCAATATTTATGTTCTAGTTAGTTTCTTTGTGTAGTATTTGAGAGTAAATAATGTGTTATAATCAGTTGATGTGGTTTGTATCTAAAATCTTAACTGTTTATTTGTTTAAATAGACATTTAAAGCGAGCTAATATGTAGATAATTTTTGCGTAGGCTGTATCAATGTTGTTGTTAAAAGCGTAGGTATATTAGATTTAATTTAAAATTTTAATTCACATTCAAGATTTATTTTCGTAATATTATTATAATAGGATGATTTTGTTTAAGATTTTTTTCAATCCCCTTTCCTGTTTGTTGAACTAGTGCAATTCTACTCCAAAACAGTTCTACTGCAATTTATCAGTTATACGTTATAAGTTGTCTTAGTGCACAAACTTTGTAACTCTGAATACTGTTTTTTATATATTATTTTCATCGAACAATAGAAGCTATTTCGAATAGAAGAGAGTTTAAATGCACCTAGAAGTGGTCTCGTAATATTCTACAAATAAAAGGCACATTTTCTGCCATGAGTTTCATCCTAAAACCCGAATGTGGTAATTTCGAAGTTTTAGCATTATTATATTAAAGTAACTTACTTTTTATAATATTTTAACTGAAATTACATATGTTTCATTTGCTATTTTCAATTATTATAACAAAAGTTATTTTGACTGTTTTAACCTAAATTTTAGTACCAGTTTATCATTTTCTTCCATAAAACAAAGTAACTCATGAAATTGCCAATATACAGTCCTACCGTTATACCAATGAACTGGAGTGAGATAGAATGCTTGTCAAAAGATTCCTCGCATACAGTGGATTAGACAGCACCACATAATTATAGATGGAAGGCTTAGCTGCTATCTACGAGAACTGCAAAGACACATATATGGAAGGACAACATCTCCATCTGCACAACCAGAGGATGTCCACAAGTAGAAGAAGTTTTAGGTGGAGTTCTATCCCCAAGGTTGTGCCGACGACATAGTTATATTTGCTAAAGGCAAATTTGAAAATATCCTGTGTGAAATAGTCCAAAGACGACTGGAATACACCAAAAAATGGTGGCAAGAGTTGAGACTTAGTATAAACCCCACCCAAACAACACCAGTAGCCCTTTCAAGGAAAATAAATCTCAATCTTAAAATCGTTAAATTTGACGGGATATAGAATAGAAAAAACGAAGTACAATATCTAGGTCTACAACAAACTTACCTAGAACATACATGAGAAGAAAGTAGTAAATAAGGTCACAAAAGTACTAATGGTATGAAGAAACATTGCCAGTAAAAGATGGGGATGCAATCGGAACACACTGCGATGAATGCAGGGATACACCAATAGTGAGACCAATCATCACATATGGGTTTGTGGTCTGGAGTAACAGAACTATATTAGCTAGTATGAGAACTAATATCTCAAAAGTACAAAGTCTGGCCTGTGTTTGCATCACCGGTGTAATGAGAACCTGTCCTGCGGCCGCAATGGAGGTGATTTTATACCTTGCTACATTTAATGGTAGACAACGTAACAAAAAAGACAATATATAGATTGATCAGGAACAGGGTAATCAGACGAAAGTCTATTAACTTCGAGACCGAAGATACCTGGGCTATGTCTCAAGACTAAATGAGAAAGAAGTACAATTTTGTGAAAAACCCCAGTGCTGGGCTGCAAGAAAGAATGGAGCCAAGAATTCATCTTGCTTGCAACCGAAAGACATGCCATTCACTGGTAAACGGATGGTTCCAAAACCATGAAAAGGAACTAGAATAGGAGTATGTGGGCCTAGAACCAGGCACTCTAAAAGTTTGGGTGAATACTAGACGGAAATTCACGCCATTGAGAAGTGTATCCAGTTCAACATCTAAAGGAACTATCGCAGGCAAAAGATCATCAACATCAGCCAAGCTGAATGAACCAGGTGAGGAAAACATAGTTACACCCTTTGTGGAACCTGAGCCGTTCTGCGGTTTAGTAGTAACACAATATTAGGAGAGATTAAAAAAGAATTAAGCAGTAGAAGAATTGATAATTGGAAAAATCTTTTGGAGTTAAGACAGGCTAAGGTACTTCTGGGTGAATGTAACCAGAAAAAATCGAAGGCCTGTATCAGCCTGAGCAAGAACAGGCTACCCATTGTAACAGGGATCCTTACTGGGAATCGCCGACTCAAAGGACAAAATAAGAGTAGTAGAAGGTAGAGCAGATTCGGTAAGGAGGAGGATGAAACATCCATTTACATTCGGACTGAATGTGTAGCACTTCAGAATCTAAGGACATTATACTTAGGGAGCATACCAAATTGAAGAGGTCGATCCTCCTAACTTGAAACCGCTTTAAATTCTACTCTTCGTTGAGAAGATAGGATAGGAAGCGTCGTTATAGACACCGAAACTATTTTCTCGATTCATTCGTAACAGAAGGGGGCACAATATATCTATCCACATCCAAATATAGTGCTGGTAGGTAAAAATTTGAATTATGTTTACATATTAAAAAAAAAAAACACCTTGTATAAAAAATAATGTCAATACAATAATAATTAAAAGTAATTGTAATTAGGCATCAAAACTAGTGAACCATAAACATTTCGTGAATTTTGTTGGTTGGTCAAAGAAAATTTTAGGAGAAATAACATCATATTAATGAATAAAAGACATTAAATGAAAATTCATTTTTTCGAAAAAGTGGATAAACATAGATCAGTACCATTCTTAGACATTCGGTTTATCAGAACAAATGATAACATTATCCTTAAAGATTGGTACCGAAAACCTTGTCAGTTGGGAAAATACCTGAATTTCAACTCATATAATAAATACCAAATAAAAGTCAAATTGGAAAAGCAAATAAAAAACAGAGTACTCGGTATTTCAGACAAAAGTTTTGACTCTAAGAACCACAACATCCTCAAAGACCTCTTCCTAGATAACGCCTACCCACTAGGTTTGATAAATAACACACTTTTCAACTTGTCTTTTACCTTGGCACATGATGCTTAAATGGGATATCAACCTAATAATAATATCCCTATTGCCGTTGATAACAACAACAATACGAACGCTAACATTGAACCCAATACTCCCAACGTGATAGCTAAACATGTAAGTATAAATAAAGGAGATTACATCAAGAATAGCAAGAATATTAAAATCTATCTTAAATATAAAAATATTTATTGTTATTAATATGTTATAAAAGAAAACGTTTGTATATTTTTTTAATTAAGTCAGTGTTATGAATAAACAAAAAATTCACATACATGGATAACATCGCGCCATTCCTGGTTCTAAATAAACTGATCTAAGAGAACTAGAATTGCTTATGTTGGATTCTACTGGGTGAACTCAAAGTTAGGAGTGAATAACTCTCTAAAGCTTAGTTAATCGAGTTGCATAAGCCTAATGCATAAGCCTACTTGGAATACTGAAGTAAGGGCAATATGATAACTTTTACGTTATTGAGATTTTCGTACAATATCTGCAATATGTTCAATTTGGGAAGGCATTTCATGTTAAAAAGTCTTAAGTGTATTCTACTAAACCGTGTTCTCTGTTGGCCAAATGTTTAAAACTGAAAAAATTCATGCATTTTTATCAAAAATTATCGAGGTGCCCGCTTTTCGTGCCGGTGAGCGTATTTTTGAATATTAGTGACGGATTTCCTAGTTAATAATGCAAACAAAAGTTACATATCTCAAGCATTCAAATACCTGAAAATAAACTTAAATTAAGAAAGTTATTTTTTAATTAATTTCCTCCATTAAAAAAATATTCAATACCATACTAATTGTTGTATTGTGTCCGTTCCAATACACTTTGTTGAAGTAGAAAGTAAAAGTTAAAATAACAAGGAATCTTGAATATTTCAAGTTAACTAATATTCAAAATGCCAAGGAAAATTTCCCAAGCAAAACTTTTGACTTTGATTAATTGAATTTAGAATAAAATTAACATCATCAAGCAACAGGTGCACGCGAACCGTACTATCTACATCTCCATCATTTACAATCTTGCTCTTTTTAAGGTCAATGATTTAAAAAAATGGGATTAGTAGGTTATAGTCTTGCTTCTTCCTATCCCATTATTGTACTGATAATATTAGACTTGTTAAAAAATGGCGAATAAATCAAGTTAATTTGCATTCGAATTTGATAAACAAAATGTATCACTGGTGACTATCAAAATGAATTATTATGTGTACAATATAAATTATTACTAAGAAAAATTACAATAATAGTGTGATAACAAAATTTGTTTTGAATACAGGTTCATTGTTATTTTTTTGTTATTGATACAGTATATTAGTCTATTGGTACGATAAGACTAGATATATTTCCTGAACGATCAAGAAATTTTAATTTATATTTCTCATATCATAAATCTAAAATTTATATAATGTAGTTTTTGTACTGCTATAGATTAGTTGAATAGCAATTATTTAGTTCAACTGTTAAGTTAAACAAGTTTGTGTAAAATATTTATTGAACTAATTTCTTCGTTCATTCACTAAATAATATTTTTCTACATATATCTTTTTGTTTTAAATTTTATGGACTACATTTTACACTTTAGATATTGACCATTGTACATATCTATACACATGTATATAAATAGACAAAGACAAAATAGTTCAGTACCATTTTCTCTTCTGTTTGTGAACCGATTTTTATTTTTTTTTATTTTTGTTTAGTAGCTATTGACGAGCTTCAGTGTTCAATAAAAAAAAATTAGAAATAGTATTTTTTTCAACCTTCGATATATGAAATCCATCGATCCACAATCTTCTATATCACTGATTGACTCACGAGATCTCCAAAACTTAATTGACTTGAAATTACTCCTTTCTCGACTTAGACACCCAAAAAAAAACGGATTTTATACACATCACATGTTAAGGATTATTCTTACAAATCATTACAATCTTCTCTGGAGTCTAAATCTGAATATGAATCCGACTGGTCTGAAGTAGATAACGAAACTGAACTAGATAAAATAGTTGATTCAGAGATCTCATTTAGTCCAGCTCATTGTGAAATGCCAATGTAACATATGCATAATATAATTAATAAAACATTATCTTATATAATTCTTATAAAATTAAAATATTTTTTTCCAATACATAGTACGTATTATTTAGATATGGGATGTGACTGTTTTCACCTACGTATGTAAAAGTACTTAAAAGGACATTTAACCTTACCTAATTAATAACAAGTAGGAACTTTTTTTTAGATTAAGCATCTGCACAAACAAAATTTCATTTAATGTTTTGTTTTCTTTCGCGTTTTGTATCACTTAAATTAAAATAATATTAAGGAATAAATAATTAGTTTTATTCAGAAACAACTAAAACAATTATTCTATGTTCGACACTTAAACACCTTAATTTCATTTCGAAGTCATTATTAATCATGTTTGTGTATAAAAATATATTGGTAAATTACCACAGTAATTAACGATACAAATTTATTACCAGGGTAATTAATTTTGGTAATTAAAACCTGTAAATTACCACTGTAATTTACCAAAAATATAAACTACGGTAATTTTACATCACTGCTACTGATATTTGTGGGCCATTTGACCTATCACTTCAGAAGAGAAGGTATTTATTAGTATTCAAAGATTTTATACAAAAGTTCGTTACGGTTATCTACTTAGAGAAAAGTCAGAAGTAAAAATATGTTTAATAGATATGTTGTCTCATGCAACAAATATTGGCCATACTATCAAAGAATTATTGTGAGTGATAATGGAGGTGAATATTGATATAAATATGAAGATGAAGAAATCAAATCAATTCTAAGAGAAAAATGTATTTTTCAAAGGTTTACTGCACCATACACACCTCAACACAATGGAACCAGTGAAAGAGAAAATCAAACCATCGTTGAAATGGCAAGTACATTCACATACTCGAATCCAAAAGTTGAATTTCCAAAAGCTATGTGGGCAGAATTTGTAAGCACAACGATTTATATTTTAAATCGAACAGGAAAATCGTCTGTCAATGGTGTAAGCCTATACGAATTATGATGAATGAGAAAGTATCTACGAATTAAAGACTGGCAATTAAAGGATTCAACCATCGTCAAGGTATTGACTACCCTGACACTTTTAGTCGCAAGACTAGCGACAATACGTTCAATCTTAAGCCAAGTTGCAAGTGAAAATATGATTCTGATGCAGTTTGATGTTTCAACAGCATTTCTCTATAAAGAAAATATATGTATGAAAATACCAGAAGGGTTTGATAATACAACAGATTAAAACGTAACTTTTATGGGTTAAAACAAGCTTTGTACAAAATGAAGCCGACCGCTGCTTATATGTAAGACAACGTAACAACAATAAAGTTTTTCTTATTCTATATGTTGATGGTGGCTTACTAGCAAGAACTGGACAAGAAGAATTTGAGTATTTTATTAAGGAACTAAAGAACGTTTTCAAAATTACTTCAAAAACAGCAACATTTTATTTAGGTTTGGAGAGAAACATGCAGAAGGAGAAATCAAAATTAGTCAAACATCATACGCAAGAAAAGTCTTGGATCGTTTCAGTTTTTCTAATTGCAAGCCACTAGCAACACCAATGGAAAAAGTTTCTAGAACTTCAAAATTGGGGAAATAATTCGAAAAATCAAATTCCAATTACCCATATCGGAAGCACTCATATACTTGACGGTTGGTACTCGAACAGATCTTGCATATTATAGTGTTGGATTTTTATCAAGAAGCCTTGAAAATTATTCTTCAAATGATGTTGTTTGACTAAAGAGTCTTTAGATACATAGCTGGAACTCATTAAGGTATCAATTACTGTCCCGGATTATCTAAAGAAATGGAATGTTACAGCGTTCCCTACCTCGAATTTTGTAAGAAAACTGGACGATCAACTTCAGGCTTAATTTCATGATTAAGTCAAAGACAAAGCATGGTTGCTACATCTACGATGGAATCAAAAATAGTTGCAGCAAATGAAGCTACAAAATAAATTATATGGTTAAGGGCAAGTCTTTTCACCTTTTCACCTGAGTAAAGTTGAAAGTAACTACTTCCTGATTAAACTACAGGACTATTGTTTGTTAATCTGTCAAGTAAACCTACATGTAACTTCACTCAGAGGTGAAAAGACTGTTTAAATCACAACTTACATATTTATCTATATTGCAAGTGGACAATTCGGCAGCAGTAGGTTACCACAAAATCCAGAATTTCATCGGAGGACAAAGCACATAGACACAAAGCACTTTTTTATAAAGGAGAAAATTATGAAAAGAAAAGTAGCTATCCAGCAAATACCTACAGAACAGCTAGTAGCAGAACTTATAACCAAAGCTTTACCAAAAATAAAATTGGCAAAATTCTGTGGTGAAATGGGACTTACTTAAAAAAAAGCTTTTAACAGGGGAAAGTGTTAACGTTTATAATGTTATTAGCTCTTTCTTATACGTTTACTATATACTCTCTTTAAGTTAGATTGTTAAGTCAGATATTTTGTAGAACTATCAAAAAATAAATCCTGTCAATCGTTACATTTAATTTTTACTTATTAGTTGAAAAACATATTCCACAATCAACATTTATTCCATCTTTGTTTGTAAAAATATTTATTACCTTCTAGAGTGTAAAATACCAAATACAATTAATTAATTAAGTACGAATTTTTGAAAATCGAATAAAAAAATGATTAGGAAGCAAATCTTTTAAATATAATATTAAGCCATGATATGTGTGGAACATCAGTTAGATTATGTAATTTGAACCTAATTTAAAAGAAGATACTATCATTAGACTATAATTTGTTTCAAATTTAAAAATATTATTTAAATTCTCAGTTCCCACTAATTTTTTTAATCTAATCCAATTGCATTTTAGTGAGTTTTATGATTAGTTTAGAATCGTAAATCGAGTTAAGCAATCAAAATATTTAGCTCAAAATTGTCAGATCGTATTTTGCAACTGTTCGTCTCAAGTCTTAGATCTACCGTTATAACGATAGTAAAACTTATGTCATGTTTTTATGGATAAAACAATTGAACATAAACCCCGGTTGGAATGCCATCTAGTTGAAACTTGAAACTTAAGTATAGGAACTGAAATATATGGAAATTGTTCAACAAAGTATCACTTTGTATTGAAATGAATAAACGTTAACTGCACCGAAACACATAAAAGCCTATTTGTTGTGCCCGTTCAAAGTTATTACAAAACTATTTATTAACCGGTTGTTACAAGTTTCTTAACACGTATGCATCATTAGAGAATCGTTATTATATATGTAATTGCAATAATTATGGACGCCAAAGGTTATCGAATTGCTCATAAAATTGGTAGGTATTGGACTTGACTTGGTAGGGCGTAATTTTACAATCTGTTGAAGGAATGGTATATGAAGTTGATGACTAGAATTTTTGTGTGGTTGATAGATTACCTTAGTGAACGTAGTCAAATTAAAAACAGTATATTATCAACTATAGCAGTTAATTATGGTGTAGTGTAGTTAACGCGTAAAGCGTCGAGAATGTGTAGAATTCGTTTACCTCATTAAATGACAAATTAAATTAAGATTAGTTTTGTTTTTCAAATAAAATTTGGTTCTTTATCTGGATTTAAAATTATTTTACTGTTTAGATTAAATAATTTTTCCTGTATAGTGTATACCATCAAATAATTAACAAATCTTATGCTTAATTATGGATTTCCAAGTGATGCAAGAATTTATATTAAACATAATTATTTTAATAAACTGAAGCATAAGCCATATATCCAATTGTATACACCGGGTTTGTGGTACAATGCGCCTGTGGCATTTGCACTTTCCATGAAAAAGTGTGGTAGGTACTTGCATACCTGCTTTTTAAGAACGGTCAAGTGAGTGGCACTTGCGACCTGTTTGTATCCAAGTAGGTAAGTAACTTAAAATACTGAGACAATTAAAATGTGTGTAAAGTGATAGAAGCGCTTTTTAGAGTTTCTAAAGATAATCCAAAACAGGTACAAATTCGTAAAATAGATTTTTTGTTAAAAAAATATTTTATAACAAGAGGTATAGAAAATATTTATTGGATAACTCATATACATTTTTTTAATCACTATCACTTTCCTCACAACTGGACTCTGATTCAGATTCATCACTAATTGCCGTTGTACCTAAATTAATAATAATTGGTTCTAGATCAGAAACATCTAATTGCTTGTACTCTTCCTAATCAGAAACAATTATTTTTTTAGTGTCTCTTACATAATTGTTTCACTGAGTATCGGTAACATTATTCAAAGCTTCTGACCAAGTCTAAAATACATCTTCTGGTAGTGACTTTGTTGTTAAAATTTTTTCGTTATAAAACCGTTTACACTGTGATCACACCATCTCTATCAAATTGTACTGGTAGTGATATGGAGTTCTTAATATTTTATGCCCATATTTCTCAACATATCTATCTAGGTGGAATTCGTTTCGTGGTACATTTTGCCGTACAACTAACTTCCCAAATCTGTTATTTCATACTATTGATTGGATAATTAACGAGATAATTAATGTTCTTTTTCTGCAACCATTTTACCACATTATCTTTTGTCCAACTTTAACGTGGAATTGGTTCCACGTACCGCGAATGACAACTGGCATTATAGAATATAATCAAAGAAGAATGTTATAGACTAGGTATAAATTTCGTCTTAAACCATATTTTAAAATGTTCTGTGTTCATATTAATCTGATCATTTGATCATCCCCGCTTTTTGTATATCTTTTAAATATGAAGTCTGCATTTTTTTATAAATCCTTCTTCATTGCCACCATGGATCATTATGTATCGAATTCCATCTCCTGTTTTTTACTTGCAGTAGCTATCGTTCCATCTTGCCAACTTTTTCTGTCACTTGCTTTGCTATATACCCACGCCTCATCCATAAATACATGCTTAAAGTTACCCAGCACTATCTCCTTGTTAAAATTTTTCAAAAACGACATTTTTTAACTGAATCGATGTTCGTTCCAATAAATACTTCTATTGTTACTTATTTTATAGCGAAAGCCAATTTTTTGAATCGCTGTATTACTGATCGCGCAGAACATTTCACATCAGGCATTACTTCCGAAAATTGTTTATGTAGCGATTTCATTGTCACATGTTACGCACCTTCGTATATCTAATATAATATAACTTGCTCCGACTTACTTAATATTAAAAAATTGACTTTTGTGTTACTTTGGCTTACTTTTTTAGACATTATTTTTTACATACTCTGTATCAGAATGTGTTGGTTTACTAAGTTTATAGATAGTTTTCTGCCAAATATTTAATGCCTTTGCAGCCATTTGATTGTACCGAGGATTGTACCTCTTTCCAAGAGCCTCGCAAATAGATTTGTGTCTCTTACAATAGGACACTACGTTTAGGATTAAAGTTTTTGATTGATCACTAAATCATTTCATCATTTTGTTGAATACTTATGGATTACTTACATAATTAGAATATCGCATTAATGCAGAACTATTGTATATCATACAATGTGAATTTTACAGGAGAACAATTTTTTGCCTTCAGAATAAATAAAAGGTTTATGCTTTATAATATTTTTACTAAGCAGTAAGAGGAAAATGACTGAGGATGGAGTTACAATATTTCTATATGGAATAGCTTCATTTGGTATTAAACAAAAAAAATTGTATTTTTTGGATAAACAATAGTGCTCAAATTACTAGGTCCACAGTGCCTTACATTTTTTACAGTTTAGATAAATGCCACAAATTTGTTTCGTAAATGCGATTATATATTATTATTTAAGGAATACATTCTTGCCTGTTAATGTAAACCTACAAGAAGCTGTTATAAAAATTATTCAGAAAGTAACTTTGACAGAGTTCAACCTAATTAATAATAAAGAAATTAAAACTAAATTAAAGCTTAATAAAACCAATGAAAACTAAATAAAAACCATACAACTTTTATTTATTTCAATAAATAAAAAAACATCCTTCAAATATAATAATATAAATATTAATGAGAAAAATGTGTCTATTAATATTGTTATATTTCAAAAATAACTATTAAAATATTTAGGACTTAATAAATATTGGCTACAAAGAATACAAAATTTAAGTGATTATTATAGCATGTAATCTGTATACATCAAAACATAAAATTGTAGTGATTTTTAATATAAAATTTTAGATAACAAGATTTCCGAATGCTTTAGTAAATTGTAGCAATCAAATTCATCAACATTAAACGATGTACAAACTAAATTAATGCCTGTGAAGGTAGTGTTACCAGACGTCCGGATTTGCTCGGACATATCCGGGTTTTTACAATGTCCGGGTGTGTCCGAGTAGAACTTGCATAAGTATGCGGGTTTTAAAATAGTTGTGTTTAATAACAACAAAGAGAAAAGAAAAATCATCCAGATCAAAAAGATGCTGTCATTAAAAAATCATCTATAAATGAAGTATTGTAAACCCTCCTTAAATTATATTTATATTTATATAGTAAAATCCTTTAAGCGACTAAAGAAGTTTTTTCGGAGTTTTGAAAGCAGGTGAATTTCTTTTTGCAATCCTGTCCCTCAATGCCAATGTGAAAAACATAATTTCACTTGTTGTATCCCAGTGGACAAATGAAAGAAATAATAGACTGCTTTTTTGCCTCTGTAAATAAAATACTTATGACTGCTTTATGGGCGTCGTGTGGGGGGGGGGTCAAAAGGGGCAGTTGCCCCCCCTAACTTTTACGACTTTACAACGCGTAATGGTTGTATGTACTAAAATTTAGCCCTAAACGAGGGGCAAATCACTCCCGCAATACATGTACAAAATGACCGCAATCCCACTGAAAATCACCGCAGTCCCATCAAAATCAGTGGCAATCGCTAAGAAATCGATGCAGTCGTTCAGAATTCCCTCGCAGTCTCCCCGAAATCTCCCGCAGTCGCTGAGAAATCACTAGCAATCGTTAAAAATCGCGCGCAGTCAGTTGACATTTCACCTATTCGCCATTGTGGAAGTAGGTGCATTGACTTGGGCATCTTAGCCATCTTGTGTAAAATTAATTTAAGTTTATCGAAAGTTTGCCATCAATTAATATTAATTTTAAGATGCCATTTTTGGAACAGATCATTAAATTTCTGATCTACTTGTATAGAAAATATTTCCAAGGTGGTCCAGAATTGTCTCCATTTCACCTGATTTTTTTTTAATGCATAATAAAATTATTTATATTTTAATTAAAATGTATTTTATTTAAAAAGGAATTAATTTAATGACAATATTTTTTTTACTTTCCTGTCTATATACAGATAACGAAAGTATAGGAATCATGATTTTTTAGAATTTTCGACGGATTTTTACGGTTTGGGGTTCCCTGAAGTCGTTTTGACTATTTTCGCGATGATGTATGTGTGTCTGTATACTCAATAAATCATCAACAGATAAAACGGAAAACATTAAATTTGAAACTTAAGGATTGATCTATCCTCTACTGAGTTGATTACATTTTAGGCATAGTCGAAACATCTAGGGGGAAGGATACTTTATAGGGGGTCGTTTTTCTACTCTATGGAATTTATGTTATTTACGTTTGGAAAAGAAAATTTTTTAAATAAAAGTTGCTAGTGTTGCTCTATAATTTTTATTCTACAGGTACGTAATGTTCCTAAAATGGTTGGTATTTAAGAAAGTTTACAAAAAGTACAAATTTCGAATATTTAAAAAAAAATTTCAAATAAAAGTTGCTGGTCATTCTCTTTAATTTTTGTCCTCTACATGATTTATACCATATTCGAAATATTTGAGGAAAAGTCTAAACAGACATCTTTAATGTTAGCCTAAGAAAGTTGATGAATGTATTAAATTAATTAAGTTTTTTTTTTAATTTTTCACATTTTATGTATACTTTATAACGAAACAATCCGCGATGGTTTCAGGCCGCACAGGTTAGGTAAATTAGTTAAGTTTTTTTATAATTTTTGCTAAATAACCTGTGATGGCTCTAAAACTTAAGGGTTAGGTAAATTAGTTAAATTTTTAAATTTTTCTCATTTTATGTATAATTTTTTGAAGAAATAACCTGCGATGGCACCTGGTATCAGAGGTTAGGTAAATTTTAGGGGGAGGGGTAAATTTCATGAGACCGCCGGGATTTTTTTTGGAAGGTCTGTTTACTTATGTAAAACATTTTTTTTTTGTTAAAATGTCGATTCACTCTAAACTGCATGTTTTTTTCAACAGACCGAACAGGAGAGTAGTCAGGGCAGAAAACAGAAGAATATTTTTTAATTTAAATTGTTTATTATCAAAATTCTTATTGTAATTTACTTTTCTAGATTTTGAACCCGCCCCATTTGAGATTTTATATTTTTGTTGTAATTCACATACAGGATGTTTCCATATCAATATGTTATTTACATTTTTTACGTTTCCTATAATTTTTTTCCTATACATATTTTTCCCAAAATGGTACATATTCGAGAAATTTGACAAAAAGTGCAAAATTCTCTATAAGTTTTGTTCTATACCTGATATGTCTTTAAAATGGATGGTAATGTAAAAATTTGACAAAAAGGGTAAAATTTTAATTGTTCAGTATTTTCGTTGGCAATAAATACATGTAAAAAATATTTGGAGTAAGATGTGTGTGGAAAATCTCTAAACATTTACAGATGTAATATACAGTAGGTTGTACAAAATAACCGGGAAAAGCTTTTAATAAATAGACAGGAAAGTCATGTTTTGAACACATTAGATTTTTATGTAAAAAAGTGGAACGAATTGTTTTTGCAAAAAAAAATAGTCACAAAAACTATAGGGATAAAAACACATCCTAATTCATCCCTATAGTTTTAGAATAATAGTTGGCAGATGCAGTGTTAGTATGAGTTTTAATTTAATATGTTTAAATAAAAAGTGATCTACAACAGTAGTTTGTGCAACAAGAGTGGATATGATAGCCATATGTAGGACGGACAATCCAGTCAAGTTGTACAGTTTAGTTTTTGACTACCCACTAACGAAAATTTACAAAATTTTAAAAATTTATTTAGAGATAATTAAAATAAAATGACTATTTTAAAAATCATGATTCCTATACTTTCCTTATATCTGTATACAGATAGGAAAGTAAAAATAGATGATGACTTTTATTAATTTATTAAATTAAATAAACAAAACAAAAAAATATTTTTTAAATTTAAATGCTATATTTATAAATATACTCGAATATCCTGTTGAATCCTTTTATTTATCGATTCTTCACAAGAATCATAAAACAATTTTCACGATTTTTTAATTTCTTATACAAACTTTAGTTTTTCTTTTTCTTTTATGACCCATAATACATGTTCTATACAACTGGATTTACTACTAAATTTAATACTAAATTTGCTGTTTACACCGTGAATTTTTTTAGTAATTAAAAAATGAGTTAATTTATCTCTAAATTTAGTACTTAATTTAGTATCGTAACATACAGCTTTAATATATGAATTACTGATATTTCGTTAGGTAGGTACTATGTGCCACAGTTTGACAACACTGTATACAGTAAAATAACTAACACAATTACACAACTGGCACTGGCTCATATTGTCGATTGTCGTCGTGCACGCATAACAATAAACACAAGGCATAAGGAAATAGAAGAAATAGGTAAACATGACAGGTGTAGAAATAAATGCCACGAATTACGGACAGCAATTTCATAAAAATAATATTCAGGTTAATACAGTTAACGAATATTATAGGTTAAATATATTTATTCTATATCCATATCTTACACGTACCTATACATTTTACTTTTTTGTAAAAGTAGGTAATGTTAAAATTTAAAATACCTGTATCTATTATAGTTGGCAACCCTGTCTGAATTAGTTATGCTATTTTAATTTAAGTATTGTTTGTTCAAATAGTTATTCGTTAACAAAAATCTTTCACCAAACTATTTCCACATTATTTTCTCTAACAGATAAAAACAAAATAAAAAGCAATAGCAGTTGCTATGTTGTAAATTGTAAAAATATTAGCAGAAAAAACAATGTAAATTATATAAATTTTCAGTAGCAAAATAGAAATTAAATCAAAGAAAAAATGGATAGCTGTACAATAAGAAGAAAAAAACCTATATTTATGTAATAATAACAGTAATACTGGAAATAGTAGATGCCAGAAAATTGAAAGGTTTTAAATAAACAATAAATTATTATTTTACAATATTGTTCAACATCCCTTAACTCTTAAATGTTCAGCAAGGATTAGATTTCTGTTTTTGATTATTGTATGTTGCTGAAATGCAATCTTGTGACTTATTGATAGGAAACCAATTTTAATCATTAATTTCTATGGGTTCTTTTGAACTAAAAATGAAGAAAATATAAATTATAATCGCAAATTTACCAATTACGTTTTGATACTACGTTTTTATATAATGGTAATGTTTTTATTTTTACATTATTTAACCTATTCTTCAATGACAACTTAGTATATATTAATGTTCTAATGAGCAGTATGAAAGAATCGGTTGTTGAACCTCATTCTGTACCATTTATCTACCACTTTGTTATTTTAAAACCTATCTGTAATCAGTTTTTGTTTTGGTAAATAATCAATTTATTATTATCCTGATAAATCCTTTATACATCCTTAGAAATCCATATACATCTTTCATAAATCCTCGGAAATTCTCATACATCCTCGGAAATCCTCAGATATTCTTCATACTTCTTCTGAAATCCTCATACATCCTTCAACTTTAGGTATCGTTTTCTGATTTGCCAGCATGTAAGAAGTTGATATACCGATTCAAATTCATTTAAATATAATCAAAATTTAATATACATATAATATTATAAAAAAAAATTGAATTTAAGGAATATACAATACTATTTTTGAAACCCTATCCTCACAATATGTTTCTCACAAGGTGTGTCATAAAGTAATATACTGCCGCCTTTGTATGACTAAAAAGTTATACAGTGCGACAATGAGACTAGGGCCACGTTAATCTCTCTTATTTATGAAGAAATTTGGATCAAATTTGGAACAAACCGAGGGGCAAATCACTCCCGCAATACGTGTACAAAATGTCCGCAATCCCATTGAAAATCGCCGCAGTCTCATCAAAATCAGTGACAATCGCTAAGAAATCGCCGCAGTTGTTCCGAATTCGCTCGCAGTCGTTCCGAATTCGCTCGCAGTCGTTCCGAATTCCCTTGCAGTCCCCCGAATTCTCTAGCAGTCACTGAGCAATCACTAGTAATCGTTAAAAATCGCGCGCAGTAAGGTGCCATTAACCAATTAGCCATTGTTGATGTTGATTAAGCCATCTAAACCATTTTGTGTAAAGAAATTGCAGTTTACATTTATTGAAAGGGTCCTTCCGTGCATTTTGAGGCAAGAACTATTAAGTTAAATTTACATTTTGGAATTTGAAGGTTTTTTTAGGATAAATTTAGACACTAAATCTACTTGCATACAAGATTTTACAAGGTGGTCGAAAATTGTCCCTTTTCATCTAGTTTTTTTTAATGTATAACAAAATTGTTGGTATTTTATGGGGGTTGGGGTGATACACGTTTTAATTAGGGTTTTAAATGTATTTTTACTTTCCTATCTGTTTACAGATAAGGAAAGTATAGGAATCATGATTTTTTTCGACCTCGAATTTTCGTCGGTTATTTATGTTTTGGGGAATCCTGAATCTGTTTGGACTGTTTTCGCGATGATGTCTGTGTGTGTGTCTGTATCCTCGATAACTCATGAACGGATACAAAGAAAAACACCAAATTTTAAACTTAAGCTTTATTCCGGCGTCCAATTAGCTGATTAGATTTTGGGCAGAGTCGGAACATTTGGAGGGTACTTTATAGTCATCATTTTTATATTTTATGGAATATATCTGTTATTTACGTTTGGAGAAGAAATTTTTTCAAATAAAAGTTACTTACAATATTATTATCTATAACAAAATGTAAAAAAAAAATATTTTTTTATAAAAATTGTTCAAATAAAAGTTGTTTGTAATATAATTCTCTATAATTTTTGCCCTATACATAATTTCTCTAAATTGGACCGTATTCGAGATATTTAAGAAAATGTGTAAATTTCGAATTTTAAAGAAAAATCAAAAACGGATAAAGTAAAAAACATTAAATTTTAAACTTAAGTTTCCATATATGATGTAGATAATGAAAAGAGCATTTTTTATGGATTGGAAGATCTTAATATAAAGGATTTTCGAAATTACTACACAAAAAGTGATTCTGATACCTCATTTTTAAACATAATTGTGAACAACAAAAAAATGAAGGTAAAAAATCAGCTATTTGTTGGTTATTTTCCACTGAAGACGGGCGCTTGTCAACTGACAGATTATCTCGTGTAAAAGGAACATCCTCAGCAGTACTAAATAACAAAAAAAAAACAAGTCCAAAAAAACACAGCTAAAATACCAAATAACTACAATGACAAAGATGTAACAGAAAGTGAAAAAACTACCGGTGAAAACACTTTGCTCCAGAAAAATATCAATGGCATTTTAATTAGGAACGAACAATATTACGCAATTCTTTACGAGTCGTGGTACATAGGTCGGATTGTTCAAATAATTGATGAAACCACTAGTAAAATAAAATTTTTAAAATCTGAACTTGAAGAATAGTTATGGCCAAAAAAAGACGACATTCAAATTGTTAAAAATAAATTAATATTTTACGGACCCATCAATTCAATTGGATCTGGTCAATTTAAACTAGAAACAAACATCAATAAAATTTGTAAACGTCTAAAAAAACACTTTTATGAAATTTTTAAATAAAAAACCTCCAATTACTTAACTTGTTTTATTTACCTGTACCTATATGTTCATTTAGGCATATCAAAGATATCTAATAATGGAGGCATGTAAGTACCTACATAGAAGTTTATATTTCGGGTATCACATCAATTAAAACTGATCTTTTGAATGAATAAAAAACGTACAAAAAGTTGATTTATTGATAAATTTGTCGTACACATTTAGTTTTAAATCAATGCATTGTATTTAGCACCTATACATGGGCTATACAAAATTTAGTTTTTCTGATGAAACACCTAGCTAATGCTTTTTTTACTGGAAACCAACTGGTAAGCCATACAATATCGTAGAAATCCTTCGGAATGCGTGCAATTTTGCAATAATACTGACAATCCATACGTACGAGTAAATCGCCGCAATCAATAGGGAAATTGCCGCAATCAATAGAGAAATCGTTGCAGTCAATACATAAATCACCGCAGTCACGGGAAATCTGTCGGAAGTCATGTGGAAATCACCGCAGTCATCCAGAAATCGCCGCAGTCATCTAGAAATCGCCGCAGTCATCCAGAAATCGCCATATGATTGCGGAAATCATATGAATTCGGCAATACATGTACAATTTTACAAAGAGTGATTTGCCCCTCGGAACAAACATAATAAGTAGATATGATTTCGAATTGACACATATACAAAATGACCGACTTCCTGTTTTACTGGACATGCCATTAAGTTTGATTTTTTAAATGGAACATCATGTTTTTTTGGAATCTGCAGGTCAAATTACATATGGCAATGTTGTTAGTTTTTTATTTTTCCCATATATTTTTTAATTTTTGTATTTTTTTTGTATTGAAGGCCATGAACGGGAAAATAATGTTCTAAGTGGTGCATTGTGCATATTGTCAAATTGGTAAAAAAATAGATATCCATCCAAAGACGAAATGGCCATGAATAGACGTCATTTAAAAAAAGTGAGATTATGGTAAAAAAAAGGTTTCAAAAATGAATTTTTTAAAGGAAGGATATATTTTTAACTCAATTTGTAAACTTGCTTTTATTTCAAGTTATTCGAGGCTATTACAACAATATTTTTCAGTTCATGACCTAAAAAAAGG
This sequence comes from Psylliodes chrysocephalus, assembly GCA_927349885.1. NCBI lineage: Eukaryota > Metazoa > Arthropoda > Insecta > Coleoptera > Chrysomelidae > Psylliodes > Psylliodes chrysocephalus. Next base: position 17,476,442 of record OV651816.1, read on the forward strand.
TTAAAAAAAAATTGGTGAAGAAAGAAACTTTCGTAACACAGTCATATGCAATTTGAAGATTAGATTTAAAAAAAAAACAATATCAAATATAAATTCAAACTAATGGCATTTCCGGTAAAAACCGGATGTTCTATTTCTTTTGTTTTGTTTAACCTGGTAACTTTCTGTTGTATATGAAATATTTTGTTTTATTTTTTGTTTTATTAGTAATATGAAATTTGTAAAACCAATCATTAAGAAAATAATGTGAAACATATTACATTTCCTACTTTTAAAAGAAATTTTTATCAACTTCTTCGGGATGTAAAAGATTTCATCTGGTAACCCTATGTGAAGGGATTATAAGAATTCCATAAATTTATGGATACTTTAACACCATTAAGTTAAATGGAAAAATGATTATATATATCAGGAGCTTGTTAATTTGATGTAGGTAATATTTGTATTAATGTTATGTGTGTGTTGTATTTTTAAGTTTTAAACAAGAGGATAAACTACTTCATTGAATGTTTGTAAAATAATTATCATTGATAATTTACAAAAATTATAGGTGGTCCATTTTCTCTATAATAATGACTCATTGATTGGTTAACATATCGAGTTTTTATTGACTCTAATAACATTTTAACATGTATTTATAAAATCGGAAGTTAATAACGATTTAATTAAGCTTAACCAACCTGTAATGTCTGCCTATGTCCACAGTTTCTACAGGAGTATGAGAAAAAATCCGGCAATGCTGGCATTATCCTCAGGCTATCACAACTGCTGCTATACTCATCTACTAATTTTCTATAATTCACTCTAAAAGATGGCGTACTTCTGCTTAGTCTCCCCATCATCAATTACACAGAAAAATTTAAACAAAACTCGCTGTGGCACAAGATAAACTTCTGTCACACCATTGTTAAACAGTTTATAGCAGAAAATGTTGAAACAGAACAAGATAATTTTAAAATCCACAAAGCACTTACACAGCAGGAGTATATTCGATGTGTTTTTGTAAAAAAACTAAATTATATCATTGTTATACTCCAATTATTCAGTGTGTTTTTGCACGAATTGCTTCCATAACTTCCGCAGATCACACTGTAAACTATTTTACGCGAATAAAAACTTTTTTTACAATTAAACCCACGAGATGTCGCGATATCAACGGTACTGCAAGGACTGAAGACTGAACTGAAATTGTTGGCAAAGAAGTGAAGCGGTATGAGTGGGCTTTTCCTCTTGGAAGCCGTAGTGCGGGTCAGGTACTCGAGTAGTAGGGACGGACTGGCTCAGATTTCGATCTTTTAATTTTACAGTATTAACTTAATATTGTTTATCACGTTTTAATTTTCTTCTATTGGAGATCACCCAAAATCAATTAATTTGAATCGCATATAACAATCTAAGGTAATGTTGTAGTTGACGGGTCTAGAAATGCGCATATTCACACCACTCTGAACTGACGTCTAGAATTTGAATTTGCTCAAGCCACGTTGCCAAAGCTTCACTTTCATTTTAGCTTGCTTTATTTCATAGTTTATTATTTAGACAAATTGTAACCTCTGTAAATTAAAATGTATGATAAATAAATATAAAGATGTATATTATATTTTGAAATAACAATTCTGTTTTGTTTTATAAGAGAGTTTTGATAGATTTTAAATTAAAATTTTTTAATTATCACTATTGAAAGGTATTATTGACATTAAAAATAACGATCGTATTACTTGAAAATCTTTAGAATTTTTTTATTTTTATGGGATTTTTAATCGATGTAAAAATTGGTAAATAGATAATTAAAAGTAAAATAGTTATTTCAATCTGCTTATTCCCTGGTTCCAAATAATTAAATATAATCTGGCAACTATGTAACGATTCCAACTGACAGAACTAGCCGGAACAGCAATGGTGCGGACTGGCGCATTTCCAAACCCTTCAACTACAACATTACCCAATCTAACTTACCTAAATTTCTGATCACCCAAAATTAATTGAAATCGCAAATTTCTGGTAATTTTGAAAATTTATTACTAGAATATTAAAGTGATTTACTTTTTATAATACAGGGTGCTCCACGCTCAACAGGACGGAGCCTGGTGGGTAAACTACAAACGATATTATTAATTTTTTTTTGGCACAACGGCGGCTACAAAATAAAATTACCAATATAAAGTTATATTTTTTTTTAAATGGGACACCCTATATTTTCTTTTAATTTTATAAGTTCAACTCTTTAATATAATCTTAGTAAAACAAAATTCACATGCCTATCATTGATAATTTCTGATTTATTTGACATATTTTGAAAATGTAGGGCTGTCGTAATTAATTAATTACTCTTGATTACAAAATAATTAACGAATTTTTGACAGTTTAATTACAGTAAAATGTTTTATTTAATTACTTTAATTAATTTAAATGGAACAGCCTGTATTTTATGGTACTATAAGGGAATTTGTAGTTACTTTAAAAGTTCTATAAGGTTCGCTATACCCATATAGTCCAGGAGATAGTGAAGATTTTTGGTACTTATTTTCCCAGTTAGGAAACACCGATAGAATTAATCGGATTGTTATTCTAAGCAAAATTCGTATATATGTAGGGGGGATTTCCGATGGGTTGAGGCGAAAAATGCGTTTGAAAGTACAAATATACTGCACTTTTTTTCCAGTAATAAAAATCATTCTATTGGTGAGAGATATAGATATAGAGATATATAGAGACAGAGATATAGAAAAAAAATTGTCTGGCTAATCTGTGAGTATGGGTAATATGTCTGGCAGGTGAGAAATTGAAAAAAAAAATATTAAAGCCATTGACCTTATTTTCGCAGTCCTAACAATTTTTTAGATGATATTTTATATTATACGAGTAATTACAGCTGCAAATATAGTCTGGCTAATGTGGAACACACCCAAAGCCTTGTCAGACACGTCCAACGCTCGTCAGGCGCACTCAATTCGGCCTGTTCAATTATACAGTTGATTGTTGTCATCTTTACATGTTTTTACTTTTCATAATTTATGATAAAAAAGTATTGGTTTAGGGTGAAATTTCACTATAGCTAAAAAACACTTTTCTCAACGTTTTGAGATCCCAGGAATCCAAAAAACATGGTTTTAGTAAAACCTCTGTCCGTCAGTCCATCTGACAGTGATCAAAAAATATTCGTTAATAACTTTTTAACTATCAGAGATACGAGAAAGTTGTATAGTTGTTTTTTGTAGAACATTTATTTCCCTACAAAAGCGATCTATTGACATTCATTTATATCTCCCTTAGTTTTTGACCTATAGCAATAAAAAAAGGAATATCTTCGTTGCTATACAAAATACGAGAGAACGACTAAGAATAATTGTTGTAGGGAATTTAATTCTCTACAAAAAAGATCTCCCGACATTTTTGTATATATCTCGTTTAATTTGTGAGATACAGTGAAAATAAAAAAATTGCGAATTTTTCTTACATTCAGGCGTGACTATCTGTGGAACTATACAAAATATACGAACAAGATTATGAAGCAATATTGTAGAGAATTACATTTCCAACAAAAATATTAATAACGGATGAACGAGCGAGTAGTCATTTCGCTGGAACACGAGGGATATCACTTTCAGCTGCCTAAAACATCAAAGTAAGCAAATACACTGCAGTGAGTGTATAGAATACCGAATTCTTATTGGGCAGATTGAAAAATATCAATTTACGAAATCATAAATTTTAATGAAAATCGCAGAAACAAGTTTTTATTTAACTTCGAACTTTAATAAAATACACAAAAATCAGAAAAAAGAGAAATAAAATTCTAATAAATTAAAAATAATACTGAAAAATGAAACTACAATGATATATCATCATCAATTTATTCTTCGTCATCGCTGTCATTATCATTATACACGTTATCAGCGTAATCTTTCTGGTATCTATCATCAATATCATCCATGCCCTTTTCAACCTCCGAAACATCAGATTCAGAGTTGTTATCATCTTCACCTGCTAACACACAAATTAACATATTTACAAAATGCAATTCTACCTCAAAGTGAGGTTGAAGCTAATTTTAAAACAAAGAAAATATTTACCTTCTCCTGGTTGGATGACAACTTCGTTGACAAATATAGGCAGCTGGTCACCTTCAAACCATCGAAACTCGTATTGTCCATCCAACTCTTGCCAAATTTTCAGCCAGACTGACTTTCCGCAGGTTAGGATATGCCAGACTGTTATTTCGGTTAATAAAATGATTCGCTTTAATAAATGTCAAATATTCATAACTGGGAAAATAAGTGGACTGGTCTTTTTTATCTAGTGAACCCTTTCAAAAATTTTGGTCAGACTCACAAATTGTCGTTTTGTATCACCATCCGAACAAACAATGTCACATTCACCGACTGGGAAAATAGGTATAAAAAAATTCACTTCCTCCTGGACTAACATCTACTAATTATAAACCTATTATCAAATAGTTTCAATGAATCAATAAATTTCAAACATCTACTAATAGTTTTATTTTAATAAAGCCATTAACTATTTGTTCTAAAATGTGTCAATAAATTTAAAATTTACAATAAATATTCAAAATGTAGTCAATTATTATTGTCAATACACATTCTGATTCGCTTTTCAAATTTGTTCTCAACATTACTTAAAATCTCTAAATTATTAATAGTACACGCATCACGAATGCGTGTTTTCATACCTTCGGCGGTGGTAGGCTTAGTTTGATTTTTAACATACAGTTCATCAAATTTCTAGAGGTGTTCGACGCCCAGACAGAGAACGCGCTACGTGTGACTAAGATAGCTATTGTACAGTCTGCTAAACAAGTTATTTTAAATAGTTTTTAATATTTTTAGGTAATTAAATTTTATAAGTGTGGAATAGTTTAGGGATTAAATTGGTCTGATTGGACTTTCTTAGAACGTTTTTAAAAGCAGCTAAAGATAGTATGTAGAATTGAAAATAATTATTATGCCATAAAAGGTGTTTTGGAATTCCTTCAACCTTTTGAAATTGAGTCAGAAAATATAAATTTTATAGGATAGCGGAAAATACCTATAATTTTTTTGTAGGCCTTTGTAAATCGTGGAAATAATGTATAAATAATGTATAAATTATGTTCTATTTGTCAATAAAATGATGCATATGCAACTAAAAATACAACAAAGTAGTAATAATGGTTGCCTAGATGTCAGTAATGTTTTATCAAAACATAATTTTATAAATAATCTAGTAAAAATATTGTATATAACACGTTACGAAATGCCGTTTTATGTAAACCGTTTATGTTGCAGGCCCTTGCTCTGCTAGTCTCGCAAATTTTCACTCGTTACATAAAATAAGGTATTTCGTAACTGGTTTCATAAATAGCTATTTAGACTCAAAAATAGTGTTAAATATGTTGATTTAGCCGATAAGTCAAATAAATAGAAACATATCAGTGACCATTTCGACATCCACGTCACGGTTTTCTTACGTTCCAAGAAGCACTGACAATGTCCCGTAGTACTTTGTTCTAAAATCCTTAAATTAATTCTTGTATACACTCTCAGTGACATAATCCCAATGTTTTTTAAGTTATGTCCCATATTGAATACAGTAACAACAGCAAATATGGCAGTTACTAATGTGGTTTTGAATTAGGTGTACATCAGATATAGTAGTGGACCTAACACACTACCTTGGGATACTTTAATCTTAATTTTGTTTTAGTTTCCAGTGCTTATCTTTAAATTATGTTCTGAATAATCTATTAGTAGTGTATGAACTTATAAATAGCCTTAATTGTTCTTCCAGTTATTAGGTTAGTAAATTCTTTGCATTTGAATAATATAAATTGACGAAAAAACATTTATAATACAGTCCTGTAACCCTCATTTACCAAAGGAATGTAGTCGCAAGAGACAACGAAGATACCGAAGACAACCGAACTTCTTCTTTCATTTCTTATTCTCCATACTTTTAAGTTCGCCATGATTGTTGTCCACTTCACATTCGATACCGGAGTACCTCTACGTCCATAGGTACGACTACTGACTTCTGTCATCCGCGCTACACAAAAAACGTTTAATGCAGCAGGTGTTTAAGGATGTTGTCCTTTAATTTGGGAACAGGCCGCTGTCTCTTTCTTTGTCTTTCTTCTTTTTTTGTCGTCGTTGATTTACGCGTGAATTTTCGAATTAAAGTAATGAAGAGATATGCGCGGAAAAAGTTGGAAATAGTTTTTTTTGCCCATTGTGTAACGAAGAAGTAATAAGGTGATTATCATAATTGGGACGATATAACTGTAGAGGACATTGTTATGCAGCAGTTATATCTTTAATTTGTTTCGGTTGACTTAAATTTCTTATTAAAACATGAATAAAAAACTATTTAAAAAGTTAATATTAATGCCATTCCACCAAGTAGATTCACCCTTATAATTAAAATTATTCTAGACTACCTAGAGACTGTTGATGTTTTTGTCAATAATGACTAGAAATCCCGTTGTGGTATTTAATGACATCGTTTAAAAAGCAAGAACAAAAAATAATCCTTCCTTTCCAAAATTTTAATTCCGTAATTATTCTGTTAAAGTATTAAAATCATGTATTTCATAATTTAAATACACGTTTTCATTATGAAAAACATAACAGAAATTGCTGATTTAAAATTATAAAATTAAAAACTTAATCGACTTACCTTAAGGAAGATTAATTATAATTTTCCGAGCTTGTCCGTAGATATAATTATTACATTGTAGTTTACTTGAAACATACTTATCAGCACGTATTTTTCTAGAGTAAACCAAATGCCTCCATATTCACTCCTCATCGTATTCCAAATCTTTTATATCATTCCGTTGAAGTGCGAGTTACGAAAATCAACTGTTATCTGGGAATTATATATGTATATATACATACTCTATGTGGATACAGTATGTCCCCCTAGGTTGGAATCATATGAAAAACTTTTTTATTTATAATTTTAGGAAAAAAAGTTATTCTTCATAAAAAGTTCTGCATACAGTAATCAAATATCAAATTTTTTCAGTGATATACGAGGTTCGTCAAAAAATATGAGTTTTACTCAAGAGTAAAGTACCTTTATTCTTTATACGATTGATAAAATTTGATATTTGATGGTTGTATTTTAGATTTTAGACCATGCTCGACTTTTTATAAATAATAACTTTTTTTCCTAAAATTAGTAATAAAAAAGATTTTCATATGCCACAAACCGTCTACGTAAATTGGCGGCATATGAAAATCTTTTTACTGAGGCCCATCCTATGGGGCCTCAGTATTGCATTCGTGCAGACGAAAAAATTTTCTAACCCTCAGTTTTTTAAACTTTTTTTCATGTTTCCGATCATTCTGAGTCCGAAAATGCAAAAAAAAAATTTTCGTCTGGACGTCTGTATGTATGCCGGCACGATAACTCTAGAACAAAAGTTCTGATTGACTTGCGGTTTTGATTTTCTTGAATAATTACTTCTAACTTAGAACCCTATTGATTTTCAGAATTTTCGGTTCATCCTAACTACTTTAATATCAATTTTCTTAAAATTCACCTATGCATTTCTTATGCCTAATTTCAGAAATTTCAATTATTTCTAACGTCTGACATTCCTAACATTCTTTAAATTCCATACATTGCAAACATTATCCAACGATCTGTCAGACAACAGCTGTTGATTGTAAAGATCAGATTTCTAAGGCGGGTTGCGACCTTCATAATGCAAACAGCCATTTTGGAGGCTATTTTTATTCGAAATTAGTCGCCAAGCCTGCCAATTTATGAAAAATATATAAGCAGTTTCTTAAAAATGACTTTTTTATGGTGGTGCTAACTTAAACTTACTACTATTTCGCCCCTAGCCACAAAAACACCTTCATCAAATTTACTGGCTCTCTGTTGCAACCCGATAGAATAATTAACCGGCCATTTTATTTGGCAAAAATCAAAATAATGCTTGGCTGTGCCTGTCAAGTATCAAGATGTCAACTGTGATGTGTGAATGACTCTTAAATGTCAAATTATTTAAAAATGTATGCTTCTTTTGATATTTATTGCAAATAATTTGTAGTGTATCTCAATTCTGGCTTTCCATAAATAAAGGTAGCAAGACAGATAATATAATGTTCTTATACAAAGCACTTTTTTATAATACTCTTTTATATAATGCTGGTTTTAATTATACGATTTTGGATTACATTGAGGAGTTGAAGTGCAATATCATATTATACCATATCGCAAAATAGATTTAACCAGCGAATTGTAAATAACACTTAGTCATAAATTTCCTCAATTCATAAAATTTAAAAATGAATCTTCTAACTTTGGTTGTTAATGTGATTAACCCATTTCAAATTTTGATCCGTTATGATATAGAGGTATTTTGTTGTGTTTTTCATTTTAATTATAAAGTTATCAGTTATTTGTACGTTGAAAGAAGGCCATTGTAAATTATATTGATCTTCATGGATCTACTTTAACACAAAAATAGTTTTGTGGCTATAAGTTGCTATAACATAACCTATAGTCACAAAACTATTAATAATTTAAACATGGTAGGTAGTATTAATATAAAATCAAGTAATTTTTTAAAATAAGAAACATGATCTCAAAACGAAATAATTTATAATAAATACGGGTAAAATGAGGGGTAAAATAACAATTAATTAAGGGAAATACTTAAAAAGGGCAGGTTTAAAGAGTATTATCACAAGAAAGTAGGTATATATATCTAGTTTATTTATCAAGTATTGTTTTAAGTTACTTTTGAATCTTAGATAAAAGAGACCGGAGATGTAACATTGCACATTGCGCATGTTGTCTATTCCAAACCTAAGTAACCCACCAATTAAAAATCATTGTGTTCACGACGCCACCCGAATTGCTCCGAAATTTCTATTCTTTGCTTGTCTCCGCGTGAGTAAATCATTTATGGACCGCCGTTTTTGAATTATTTGTTGGTGTTATTAGCAATTTAAAGTGTTTTAGTTATTCAATTTCAAGTTGAAAATGCCACGATGTATGGTGAAAAATTGTATATACTAATAATATGTGTCAATGTTATGAAAAATAAGAAATATATTCGTTTTCAGCGGTAAATATTTGTTGACGTTTTGACATAAAGTCGCCATGATTCTTTGAGCTGAATACTTCAGATCCGCATTAAGGGGTTTCAATAAATATTTAATCTAAAAAAGAAGTAAATAGGCATTGTTACTAACAAAATTTTGTTTTTAAAAAGTAGTTTTATAAGAATATTTACTAAAAGTGGTTTTTAGCCCTTTATTAGATATTTTTACAAGAATATAATATGAAATACAGGTTCACCTACTTAAAATTTCAAGGTTTATTTTATTTGCGGTTAAATCAGAAGTGACATTTGAATCTTAAAACAAAGTAAAACGCGCAATATGATCTAGTATAAGCAAAAAATACTAAAGTTACGGAAATTAGTCATATTAGTAAAATGTTACATTATAACCCCTAAACAACTCGAAAAATATCTTCGTTTGATAACAGGATCAATAAATCCGAATCTCTAAATTTTGGAGCTAAATGCTCTGATAAAAGCATGCGACCGATAGGGGTTACAAAAATAATCGATTTATCGTTTTCATGAAAATCGATTTATCCGTTATAATTAATCGATTATCTTTAATAGATTATTTTTGATTAATCGAACATTTTTAATAAATTTTTTTCGTTTTTTTAGGTAATAGAATAATCGATTATAAAGGAATTACAAAAAGAGAGTAGATTTATTCAAAATATTCGATTTATTGAAAATAATCGATTTTTTAGAAAAATCGATTTATTGTTTAATAGACTTTTTAAATTAATCGATTATTTTTGATTAATCGATTATTTTTGATTTTTCAAAGGTATTCAAATAATTTGTTTTAAAATACAAAAAATAGATTATATAAAAATAATCAATTGATCGAATATATTATATAATCGATATTTCGGTTATTTTTTAGAATTATTGATTTATCAGTAAATCAGCTTTTTATTAATCAATTATTTTCGATTTTTTAAAGAAAATTAAATAATCAGTTTTAAAAGGAATATAAAAAAAGAAAAGGATTATTTATAAATAATCAATAATTATTCAGTTTTTTTTTTTTTTTTTTTTGGAAAAGCGATTTATCGTAGAATCTTCTTAATTAATTGGTTATTTTCCGTTAATCGATTATTTTTGATGGTTTAAAAATGATCGAATAATTGATTTTTAAGGAAATAATTCTTTTTTTTTTTAATCGATTTATCGATTATTCGATTTTTTAATTAATCGATTATTTTTGATTAATCGATTATTTTAGATTTTTCAAAGATTATCGAATAATGTTTCAATGGAAATACGACAAAAAAATAGAAATTAAAAATAATCGATTATTTAAAATAAACGATAATTCGTTTACTATTTTTTGTAAACACTGATTTATCGGTTAATTGGCTTTTTAATTAATCTATATTTTTTTTATTTTTTAAAGATAATCAAGTAGTCAATTTTAAAGGAAATACGAACAAAAATAGATTGATCGAAAATAATCAATTATTATTAATGATCAATAATTTATTTCGATAATCGCCCACTCCTAGCGACCAAATGACTTTTAATAGGTTTAAATTTTAAAATGTTATCTGGTTTCAGACATATACATTTCTAGAGTTTTATGTGACGCATCCTCTATATTAATTAATATTCCTAAAGAAACAAGCTTTAATATATCTTTTTCTGAGGTTATAATACAAAACAGCATTTTCTCATTTTGACTAAATTTTAATATTATGTGATAGTCGTAGAAAAAATATAATGTTCAACTCACAAGGTTTGATTTGCAGTATTCGCCTGCGCACATGCTTTTTTATAATACTCTTAGACAATGAGTACCATTTCTTACTCGATTAACAATATTCTCTTTCAACATTTTACTGTAGTCTCTTACAGAAAAGTCCATAGTAAATAATAGCTAACGAAATATTCTATTAAAGGTCTTCTTTTTACATAAAATGTCGTGGCATCTGTTTGATATTAAAAAATCACGTTAAAATTATTTCATAATACAAAATTCCATTAAACGTATATTTTAAATAAATCTAATAGTTCATTATGATGCTAATAAACAAAGTCCGGTCCCTGTCACACAGTTCGAGTCCCTGCCCAGTTCCCCCACTCCGTTAACCTTTCTTTAGAAATTGGCAACATTTGCGCAGGTTAAACACCGGTGTATGTTATATCTCTGGTCTCTTTTATCTAAGCTTTTGAATACATTTATTGTTTCTTTTTTAATTTCTGTAGACAGTCTATTAAATTTTTGCAAACCTTTAATAAAAATTGTATTTTGGGAACTTTTAGTGATGACTTGCCCTACATGAAAATCAGATTGGCTTATATTATACCTAGTTGTGATATTGCGAATTATATTGAATTTTTTCTAATAGGTCTGATGCAATGGTACTATGTTATTTTTATTTTATAAATAAATATCAGTCATGTACTGAACATAATTCTGAACTGATATCCGATTTATTTCTTTTAACATAGTTGCAATACTCATCCTTTTGTCCTTTATTAATATTATACAGGGTGTTTCAATAAGATTGGAAATAAATTATAGCACATATTCTAGAGTCAAAAATAGGTCGATTAAACCGTACTTACCTATATACAAAAGTGCACCCAAAAATAGTTACAGGGTGTATAAGATAAAAATTTAAATGAATCTTTTTAACGTTGCTCTTAAACCGTTTGGCATTTTTTTATGATATTTTATACGACGTGTTAGAATACCATGACTAATAATACTGAGGAAGAGGCAATGCTTTTTTCTTGATTTTTATAGGTTTTTGGAGGGGGTCACCGCTCTTTTCTACACTCAACTTTTTTGTAGTATAAAATTTAATTACAAATAAAACGCCACTGGAATGCAACATCCATTTGGAAACTTTTTTGTCTCTTAGTATTTGTTTGTAAAAAATGTAGTTTAGACGATACAGCCATTTAAAATAACAACTTAAAAATATTCAATGAAAAATATCAAAATCAAGTTTATTTTTAAATTACAAACCAATGTCATCAAAATAAAAAAAAAATTATTTAACAGGTGTTTAAAATTACATTCTCCTCCTGTATACACTTACTACATAGTTTTAACAATGAAAATCGAATTTTGATATTTTTGCATACGTATAATTTACATTGAATATTTTTAAGATGTCATTTGAAGTGGCTGTATCGTCTAAACTAAACATTTTACAAACAAATACTAAGAGATAAAAAACTTTCCAAATAAATGTTAAAATTTTATATTACAAAGAAGTTGAGTAGAGGAAAGGGTGGTGACACCCTCCAAAATCCTACAAAAATAAAAAAATATATATTGCCTTTACCTCGATTTTGTTGGTCATGGTATTTCAACACGTCATATAAAATTTCATGAAAAAATGTCAAACGGTTTAAGAGCAACGTTTAAAAAATTCATTTAAATTTTTATCTTATAAACTATTTTTGGGTGCACTTTTGTTAATCGACTTCAAAAAAGGAGAAAGTTCTCAATTCGTCGAGATATATTTTTTTTTATGTATGTTCAGCGATAATTTTTTACCACGGTGTCCAATTTCAATAATTCTTTTTTGTTAGGAAGGGGGAACTTCAGGGGTGGTCCCATATAAATCTGGTCAAAATCTAATTATTGGGTCAATGAGAAAATCCTCAAACTCTTCATTTTTTATGTATGTTTAGCGATAATGCTTTACCACCTTGTCCGATTTATATGATTCTTTTTTTGTTAGTAAGGGGGTACCTCAGGGGTGGTCCCATAAAAATTTTGTTAAGATGTGGTGATGGCATCTGTACGTTTTTGAAGTCGGTTTTTTTTAATTTTTAATTTCTAATACTTGTATATAGGTAAGTACGGTTTAATCGACCTATTTTTGACCCAAGAATATGTGGTATAATTTATGACCAATCTTTTTGAAACCCCCTCTATAAATAGGCGAAGTAAGGAGCCCAAATATTTTACATGAGCAGGCTTAAGAGGTAAAGGGGCCAATTATTATTGGAAAAATTGCTCGAACAAGTTTGTAAACCCTAATCAAAAGGCGATATAGAATGGTTTTAAAAATCAAGACTTGTGAAAATCATCACATGATTTAACCTAAGTAATGCCAATGCTTCACAAACCAAAAAAATTCAACGTCCTAATACTACTATCGGCTTTCGGTCTTTCATTCAAAGTTAAATCATTTCTCGTTTTTTACGCTACGAGTTTACTTTTTTCTCGATAAGGTAGGTACCACCATTTTAGCGTCTCTCGAATTAATTATTAATTTTAGGAAAAAAAGTTATTCCTTACAAAAAGTATGTATCTTATCATCAGTATAATTTCATTTTTTGCTGAAGTATTCAAAAGAACCACCCTAATAATCTCTAGTATTGTAATTTTTTTTACACCCTAGTTTTTTAAATAAAAGTTAAAAATGAAATAAACTTTTATCAATTTGCAGATATAAATTTTTGAAAAACTGGAGTTTTCTATTTTTTTTTGCTAAAATTAAAAACTAATTGAGTTTTGTAGTAAACCGTTTTCCAATAATATTTTTTATTTCGAACTTCTGAAAATATTTCCCTTTTTATCATATACATGTAACCAACGGTAGCCTGGAGTAGCAAATATAAAGTGATTCGGCCAGGGTCTAACTCGCTCTTTTGATTGTAAACATTTGGTATAATATATTTTTTATTATTTTTTACGTGTTGTGTAACTACGTATGAAAGAATAGTCGTGCAGTTACTAGCAAAAGGTTAGACTATTTTTATTTATTATACATTTTACTAAAGAAAAAAATATAATTTGATTTTTTTGAATAAATTCCAAATTATATCGGAATTCATGAATATTTTGAGAAATAATTTGAGTCGAAAACAATAGACAATTTTCAAAATATTCTTAAGAACAGATTATATTAATTTTTAATTTATTGGAAACATTAAAAAAGTAACCTTTACTAGTTTGCTAATTTCAAATCCTAATGTGTAACGTTCATTTTTGGCCCCACGAATTAATAAAATTGTTTTGGCTTACCTGGTTAATCATACGAAAAAAAGGGTAAAATCGTATGGATGATATCACTATTATTTTGGTCATTAACTAATTTCACCTGTATTCTAACTTTTTGACATCATTATTACAATTTATTCCATCTCACCCCTAGTATAATACTTTGTACATTGGTCATATTTGCGGTGTAGTGTTCACTGTTTTAATTTGCCAGACTCTCCTAAAAATAGACCAAGTTTCGTTGTAAATTTATACATATTTTGTATTATAGTCTCACCTTTGGGTAGGTAATTAATTATTTACGATACCATTCTTTAAGATTTTATTTGTTTATTTGTGTTTATAGCTGTCAGTATTGTTTTTTAATTATGACAGTGAATGACATAAACGTCATTTGACGACAGAACACCGACAAGTGTCATGTTGGTGGGACGTTCCAATATCGGGCTCAGAACCCGAGGTAAGGTAGTTTCACAATGAGCGATTTTAAGTCGTGAGGGATTTTGTTTTGCGATCGCTGTTGTGTTAATTTTTTGTCGGGAACAGTTTCCCAAATGTAGTTATACTGTATATAAATATAGTTTTTAGGGTACCTTTCGTAAATGGTCTGTTAAGTTATATAGTGGGGAATTCTTGAGGATGAATTTCTGAACCCACTTGACATTTATCGGAAAGGGATTTCGGCCATTTTGGACGGCTGACGGATTGTTTTTCGGTGGGTATTCGGTCACGAGAGACGATTTTTGTGTCGAAATAGAATTTTCTTAATATTTAGCCCCATCGGCTTACCCTAATTAAAGGGGATTTTAGATTCTATTTCATGGTTAACTGTGGGTAAATGGACATTTCGTATTTTGAGGGGAATTTTAGTGAATTGGACGTTCACAGCATTTGGAGTGTGGAATATTGTTGTGCTGTGAATCATCTCACGTGCTTCTCATCCTTGAAAGGCTACCAAGTTAACCCTTTACGAAAAAGGTATGTTTTGTATATATTAGGTTATGTTACCAACCATGTGTAACAGAATTTTAATTATTTGAGCTCATAATACTGTTTATGACTCAATGTTGAGCCAATGTAATTTTTCTTCATCCTAGATGCTGAATAGTTTCTAGTTTATGTACTTTTTTGGGTAATCCTATAGTTCGGGATACTTGAGTCAATGTGTATTGACATTTTTCTTTGTAATATTTTAAGGGTTTCACCCAGGGGCCTGTTAGCCCAAGATTCGTCGACATTTTAACCCAGGGGGTTGTTAGCCCAGGATTCGACGACAGTTTGACCCAAGGGATTGTTGACCCAGGATTTCAACAGTTGTACACAGAGGGTTATATCGTCCGGAGTTCAACGGTTTCATCGTGGACTCATCGAGGGGACACAGAACATTGGTATGCTAGCCACCTAGTTTACTTGTAGCTAGATTTACAAGAATGTTTCTTGTTCTGGATAGGAAGATGGGAATGCTGTGAAAGAAGACACCCTACTATCAGGTTTTTCTTATATGTTATATTGAAGGTTTCATGCGTGCATTGTTAAATTATACATTCACTTTCAACCGAATGTTGTCAAGGTATTCTCAACATTATTTATACTTTTGAGCACAGAATGTTCTAGGGTTCTTTCACTCATAACTTAATTATTATCAAATGTTACATCGTTTAATTGATTAATATTTTAAATTTTTACTTAATTTAAGCACTTAATGCTGATGTAGTAATCCTTCGGGTCGCAGAACACTTGGACTGCTTCCACGTTTAAGTTGTAATTCTTCAGTTATTAAGGGCTACTGCCATAATTTTACTTTATTCAATTTATTCATTATTAGATGCACCAGACTTAACGATTAAGTTAAGCAATCTCAGAAGACCCGTGTGGGGGCAGAGATTAAGTAACCTCTTCCAATCTGGGAGTTTAAGTAAATAACCTCTGTGTCTGAAGTCCTTTGTGTATCTTTGTATTTTTATTTTATTTTTATATTTTTATTTAGTTATATGAATTATACTTAATTATAAAATTTCATGGTTTAATAATTTTCTTTTGGGTAGTTTGGTCTTAACTAAAAGTTAAGCAGATATCACCTTCCAATTTGGAGAGGGTTATAAGATTATAAAGATTATAAGTTTACTGTTTTTATAATATATGAAGTAGTATAGGTACGGTGATGCACAATATTTAAGTTAACTATTATATTATATTTTTTTTATGTAAGGTGGAAATTAATGTTTTGCGCAAGCGTCATGCCTGGTACCAAGCTAACGACGAACCGTTCCATACTTTGATACATTTATTAATTTTTTTGGGTTATGCATATACATACACTGTGTAAGTTTTTCCTTTTAATTTCCTCCTTTTTTTTGTTGATTACCTAAGCAGGTAATTAGTCTGTTAAATATTTTTTTCTTTATAAAGGAACATAAGTTGAGGTTTGTCTTTTATTTCTTTCCTCATTTACTGGGTTTTTGGGGAAATAGGATCATAGTTTGGCCACTATATAGACCCAGTTGGCGCCTATTTATTTGTCTACTATTTCCGGAATTTTTGTAAGCTATCCACCCCCTAGCTGCCGTCTGAGCGACGTCGAAGGCCCGAAGGTTGACACCGGAACAACCGAAACTTGTGTAACCGTAGTAGACAACATGTTTAATTGTAGTTAATACTTTAATAATTTTTTTTTTAAGTTTAAAAATTTTGGTGGAATCACCAAGTTCATTTTGTAGGTTACATTTTTGGCGCCCAACGTGGGGCCGTCGTGTTTAAAATATTATATTTTGAGTAATTACCTTGGCTTTTTGATGAATATAAGTCTTAGATAATTTTCATGCTGATAGAATTGAGTATATGTATATGCATTTACCATTTGTTGTAAGAACTGAATAGTGTACCAATTTGATTCATTGATTCACCTTTTTAAATGATTTTTACTATTTGAATTTTGAGTATTTAAAGAAAGTCAACTAATTGTGTATTATAGTTGAAGTTTTGACTTTATTATTATTTTTGCACTATATACTGTATATTTTGGAACTTATATTTATATCGAGTTTATGAGTTTTGATATTAAGATGGCTCGTAAAATGTTTATTAATCGTTTAGAGAAAGAGGAGCTTGAGTGGGAACTTCGCTTTAGAGGTCTCAATGTTGGCACCGCAGAAGAGATGCGATCTCAACTTTCTATGGCTCTGCGTATGGAAAAAGCTGGTGATAGTTTTAAGTACCCTAGTTATCCTTTTAAGTTTGCTGATGATGAGGCTGCTCTTTCCAGGAAATGTGTGGAGTTAGACGCTTTGTTAAGTAGTTATAGTGGGAGTAATAATGTCAGCGAGACTCAGAAACTGCAGAGTAAGTTGTCACACACATGGAATAGGTTTGATCAAATGGATACTGCTGGAGATGTAACACTTGAAGGCAAAAGAACAGAAATATTGACCAAATTGATTAGTTTGCATGATGAGTTTCAGACGAAATCGCGACCACCTCCTAGTAAAGTTGCTATTGTACCAGCTGCATTGAGTGTCGTGACCAGTAATCTAGATGGACAATTTTTGAATGGTGTGCAAAATGCTGCTACTTCGTCTCCTGTTGTTAGTATTCCACATGCTTCTTCTCAGGCTAATATTTCACAAACTAATATTTCGCAGGCTAATATGTCTCATAGCCTAAATTCTAAAATGGTACCGCCACATAAGTGGGGATTAGAAAAGTTTTCTGGATCATCTAGATCTTTGTCCATTACAGCTTTTCTCGAACGAGTAGAAGAACTTCGTATCGCTCGCCATGTTCCAACAGAAATATTGTTAGATTCAGGTGTTGATTTGTTTTCCGACAAAGCTTATCAATTCTACAAGGATGTCAGGCTTCGTGCTCACAGTTGGTGTGAATTAAAAGATGAGTTCAAACGAGAGTATTTAACTGCACATCATACTGATGATTTGTTTGATGAACTCAGAAAAAGGACACAACATTCGTCTGAGTCTATAGGTGTTTATCTTGCTGTTATGTCTAGTTATTTTAGTAGGTTGGGATGTTTTGTGCCTGAAAACGCAAAAATGTCAATTATTATTAAGAATTTACACCCTTTTTATCAAGATAGATTGAGAGATCCACTTCCTAGTACTGTAGAGGAGTTGAGACAAGTATGTCGTCGTATGGAGGATAGACGCGATGCTATAAATAGCTATGTTGAGCCTAACAGTCGAAGAGGTAATGTGTTAGAAAGAGATTTGGCTTTCGTCGATGTTGACACACGTCAAGTAGATCGTTTGGATGTAGATCGTTTGGAGGTAGATAATATGTCGATTGGTAAAGAGTCGTCAGTTGTATGTTATCGGTGTAAGAAACCTGGGCATCGAGCAATTGGTTGTCTTCTTCCCAAGCAGCTGAAATGTTTTAAATGTCAGCGTGAAGGTTATACAGTGAGGACTTGTCCAAGGTGTAACCAGGGAAACGAAGTCAGGCGCTCTTAACTGGTCGAAAGAGTAGTGCTGTACAACGTTCGACTACAGTTCAACCCATTCTTGACTATATTTTGGATCATGCTAGGGATGATGAAAGGCCCTACCTTAAGGTAAACGTATTTGGTGTTGAGTTATTAGGTCTTTTGGATTCGGGTGCGTCGAAGACTATTGTAGGTAGTACTGGTTGGAAACTTTTGCAGACTTTAGGTTTAGAAGTTGATACTTCGAAGAAAACTAGTTGTAGGGTTGCGAATGGACAGATGTGTGAGTGTATTGGTGAGTGTTTGGTTCCATTTGCCCTTCGAGATCAAGTGAAGATTATTCCTGTTTTAGTAGTGTTAGATGTTCCACATGTTCTTATTTTGGGTGCTGATTTTTGGAGAATAATGGGGGTTGTACCAGATCTTAGACATAATGAGTGGCATTTTTCAGAGTCTTCCGTTGATATTGCCACAGTAGATCATCTTAGGAGCAGTTTTACGCTTAGTGATTTGCAGAAAGCTCGTTTGGATGCTGTAATTGAGCATAACAAAGTTTTAATGGGAACTAGTTTAGGGTGTTCTAATGTTGCTGAACACACAATTGTTTGTCATTCTCCACCCATTAAACAAAGATATTACCCAGTTTCTCCAGTGATGCAGGAACATATTGATAAGGAGTTGGATGAAATGCTTCGTCTTGGTGTTATTGAGAAATCTAACAGCCCGTGGAGTTCGCCGATTTTACTGGTGAAGAAGAAGGATGGTACTTTTCGCTTTTGCGTGGATTATCGCAAGTTGAACGCTGTAACTGAAAGGGATAGTTACCCTCTTCCTTATATTACCAATACTTTGGACAAACTTCGTAATGCCCATTATTTATCCACATTGGATATCAAATCTGCATATTGGCAGGTAAAGGTGGCTGAGTCTTCAAGGCCTTTTACAGCTTTTACTGTCCCTGGACGTGGGTTATTTCAGTTTAACCGAATGCCCTTTGGACTCCATAATGCCCCTGCGACGTGGCAACGCCTTATTGATCAAGTCCTTGGACCCGAGCTGGAACCTAACGTTTTCACCTATCTAGACGATGTAGTAATTGTTACTCAGACCTTCGAGGAACATTTGGTTATTTTAGAGGAAGTTTTTAGGCGTATTAGGGAAGCCAATTTGACTGTTAGTTGGGATAAGTGTCATTTTTGTCGTCCCCAATTGAAGTATTTAGGGTATGTTATAGATGGGACTGGACTTCATGTGGATCCTGACAAGGTCAAGGCTATGTTGTTGTTACCTACGCCTAAATGTGTTAAAGATGTTCGTGGTGTGATAGGAACTTTCTCATGGTACCGCAGGTTTATTCCCGATTTTTCCACTTTGATTTCACCAATTACGGCTTTGTTGCGTAAGGGTAGGAAGTTTAGCTGGACACCAGAATGTGATGTTTCATTTAATAAGATTAAGGAATGTTTGGTGAAGGCCCCTGTGCTAAGTTGTCCTGATTATAATTTTCCATTTGAAGTTCATTGTGATGCTAGTGGTTATGGACTCGGTGCTGTCCTCGTTCAGATTCATCCAGATGGGGATCGAGTAATTAGTTATTTGAGTCGTTCGTTGACTAAGCAGGAACGTGTTTATTCCACTACGGAGCGTGAATGTTTGGCTGTTCTATGGGCAGTAGAGAAACTTAGACCGTATTTAGAGGGTGTCTCATTTACAGTAATCACCGATCATTATTCCCTGGTTTGGTTACAAAATCTAAAGGACCCTGCTGGTCGATTAGCCAGATGGAGTGTCAAACTCCAACAATACGACTTTAAGATTGTTCATCGCAAGGGTAAAGATCATGTTGTGCCGGATACTTTGTCTAGGGCTATACCGGATGTTGAGATTAGTGAGGTTTTTGTTGTTAAAGATCGTTGGTACAGTGGTATGATAGATAAGGTGTTAAAACACCCTATAAAGTACTCACAGTGGCGAGTCATTGATGGTAAGCTATTCAAACACATTAGAACAAATTATAAGACTTTAGGAGATGTTGCTGACGATTGGAAAGAAGTTGTTCCTAAAGGGGATAGGCGAGGGGTTATGCAACAATTGCATGATTTGCCTTTAGCTGGACATATGGGTGTGTTGAAAACTTTTAAGCGTGTTAGTGAAAGGTTTTATTGGCCCAAACTTAGGTCAGATGTGGCTGCGTTTGTTAGGAATTGTTCGGTTTGTGCAGCGCATAAGGTTGACCAGAGTGGCCCTAAAGGACATATGACACCCCAACCCAGAGCTACCCGTCCTTGGGAAATTATTTCTACTGACTTGATAGGTCCACTACCTCGATCCATGGCTGGCAATAGATTCATCTTAGTCGTTGTCGATCTGTTCACCAAGTTTACGCTTACTTTTCCTTTGAAATCCTCTACTGCACCAATAGTAGCTAAACGAATTGAAGAGGGGGTATTTTTGTTGTTTGGTATTCCGCGTTTGTTGCTTTGCGATAATGGTCCACAGTTTACTTCGGGAGCGTTCTCTTCATTAATGAAGGAGTATGAAGTTTCGGTACGGTTTAACGCCCATTATCATCCTCAGGCGAATCCTACTGAAAGGTATAATAGGACTTTAAAAACGATGTTGGCTATGTATGTTTCTGATAATCATCGAAAGTGGGACGTTGACTTAGCAAAAGTGACTTGTGCTATACGTACTTCTTTTAATGAGTCTACTAAACAGACTCCTTACTATCTTAATTTTGGAAGAAATATGGTCTTAAAGGGTAGCGAATTTACAATTAAAGATAAACTGAGAGATTGTTCTGCTGACATTGGTATTAATAATGTTGAGAATAACAAGGCATTTGATGATTTGTTTAAGGACGTCAGGGAGCGACTAGATAAAGCTTCGCAGAAAAACGAAAGGGTTTATAATCTTCGGCGACGTAGGGAGGAATTGCTTCCTCATCAATTGGTTTGGCGTAAGAATTTTGTTTCTTCTGATGCTGCGCGGTACTATACTAAGAAACTAGCACCTCGATGGGTTGGTCCCTATTTAGTTAAGAAAAAGGTATCTCCGTGGACATATGTTTTGATGGACGAAAAAGGTAATGACAAAGGGACTTGGAATATTAAAGATTTGAAGACAGCTAGCGCTGGTGAGAATTCACCTGAGTGAATTCTCTTGAAGTAAGGGGGGAATCTGTAACGTTCATTTTTGGCCCCACGAATTAATAAAATTGTTTTGGCTTACCTGGTTAATCATACGAAAAAAAGGGTAAAATCGTATGGATGATATCACTATTATTTTGGTCATTAACTAATTTCACCTGTATTCTAACTTTTTGACATCATTATTACAATTTATTCCATCTCACCCCTAGTATAATACTTTGTACATTGGTCATATTTGCGGTGTAGTGTTCACTGTTTTAATTTGCCAGACTCTCCTAAAAATAGACCAAGTTTCGTTGTAAATTTATACATATTATGTATTATAGTCTCACCTTTGGGTAATTAATTATTTACGATACCATTCTTTAAGATTTTATTTGTTTATTTGTGTTTATAGCTGTCAGTATTGTTTTTTAATTATGACAGTGAATGACATAAACGTCATTTGACGACAGAACACCGACAAGTGTCATGTTGGTGGGACGTTCCAATATCGGGCTCAGAACCCGAGGTAAGGTAGTTTCACAATGAGCGATTTTAAGTCGTGAGGGATTTTGTTTTGCGATCGCTGTTGTGTTAATTTTTTGTCGGGAACAGTTTCCCAAATGTAGTTATACTGTATATAAATATAGTTTTTAGGGTACCTTTCGTAAATGGTCTGTTAAGTTATATAGTGGGGAATTCTTGAGGATGAATTTCTGAACCCACTTGACATTTATCGGAAAGGGATTTCGGCCATTTTGGACGGCTGACGGATTGTTTTTCGGTGGGTATTCGGTCACGAGAGACGATTTTTGTGTCGAAATAGAATTTTCTTAATATTTAGCCCCATCGGCTTACCCTAATTAAAGGGGATTTTAGATTCTATTTCATGGTTAACTGTGGGTAAATGGACATTTCGTATTTTGAGGGGAATTTTAGTGAATTGGTAAATTCCCATGGTCATTGGTCCAGCCCATATCTAATATAGGATTTTAACGCAAGAATTGGACGTTCACAGCATTTGGAGTGTGGAATATTGTTGTGCTGTGAATCATCTCACGTGCTTCTCATCCTTGAAAGGCTACCAAGTTAACCCTTTACGAAAAAGGTATGTTTTGTATATATTAGGTTATGTTACCAACCATGTGTAACAGAATTTTAATTATTTGAGCTCATAATACTGTTTATGACTCAATGTTGAGCCAATGTAATTTTTCTTCATCCTAGATGCTGAATAGTTTCTAGTTTATGTACTTTTTTGGGTAATCCTATAGTTCGGGATACTTGAGTCAATGTGTATTGACATTTTTCTTTGTAATATTTTAAGGGTTTCACCCAGGGGCCTGTTAGCCCAAGATTCGTCGACATTTTAACCCAGGGGGTTGTTAGCCCAGGATTCGACGACAGTTTGACCCAAGGGATTGTTGACCCAGGATTTCAACAGTTGTACACAGAGGGTTATATCGTCCGGAGTTCAACGGTTTCATCGTGGACTCATCGAGGGGACACAGAACATTGGTATGCTAGCCACCTAGTTTACTTGTAGCTAGATTTACAAGAATGTTTCTTGTTCTGGATAGGAAGATGGGAATGCTGTGAAAGAAGACACCCTACTATCAGGTTTTTCTTATATGTTATATTGAAGGTTTCATGCGTGCATTGTTAAATTATACATTCACTTTCAACCGAATGTTGTCAAGGTATTCTCAACATTATTTATACTTTTGAGCACAGAATGTTCTAGGGTTCTTTCACTCATAACTTAATTATTATCAAATGTTACATCGTTTAATTGATTAATATTTTAAATTTTTACTTAATTTAAGCACTTAATGCTGATGTAGTAATCCTTCGGGTCGCAGAACACTTGGACTGCTTCCACGTTTAAGTTGTAATTCTTCAGTTATTAAGGGCTACTGCCATAATTTTACTTTATTCAATTTATTCATTATTAGATGCACCAGACTTAACGATTAAGTTAAGCAATCTCAGAAGACCCGTGTGGGGGCAGAGATTAAGTAACCTCTTCCAATCTGGGAGTTTAAGTAAATAACCTCTGTGTCTGAAGTCCTTTGTGTATCTTTGTATTTTTATTTTATTTTTATATTTTTATTTAGTTATATGAATTATACTTAATTATAAAATTTCATGGTTTAATAATTTTCTTTTGGGTAGTTTGGTCTTAACTAAAAGTTAAGCAGATATCACCTTCCAATTTGGAGAGGGTTATAAGATTATAAAGATTATAAGTTTACTGTTTTTATAATATATGAAGTAGTATAGGTACGGTGATGCACAATATTTAAGTTAACTATTATATTATATTTTTTTTATGTAAGGTGGAAATTAATGTTTTGCGCAAGCGTCATGCCTGGTACCAAGCTAACGACGAACCGTTCCATACTTTGATACATTTATTAATTTTTTTGGGTTATGCATATACATACACTGTGTAAGTTTTTCCTTTTAATTTCCTCCTTTTTTTTGTTGATTACCTAAGCAGGTAATTAGTCTGTTAAATATTTTTTTCTTTATAAAGGAACATAAGTTGAGGTTTGTCTTTTATTTCTTTCCTCATTTACTGGGTTTTTGGGGAAATAGGATCATAGTTTGGCCACTATATAGACCCAGTTGGCGCCTATTTATTTGTCTACTATTTCCGGAATTTTTGTAAGCTATCCACCCCCTAGCTGCCGTCTGAGCGACGTCGAAGGCCCGAAGGTTGACACCGGAACAACCGAAACTTGTGTAACCGTAGTAGACAACATGTTTAATTGTAGTTAATACTTTAATAATTTTTTTTTTAAGTTTAAAAATTTTGGTGGAATCACCAAGTTCATTTTGTAGGTTACAAATGTACTAACACTGTATTTTCGACAATATGAATTGGTAAGTAAAAGTATTTTTGAAGCAGCTTGGAAGGCCATGGAACAAGCAGGAGTGGAAGAATTGCAATTAGCAAAAGATATTGGAGAAGTAGAGGAAATGGTCTAATTGCAGTGATTGTTGACGACGCATGGTCTAAGCGGTCATATAAAGTAAATTATAACGCTTTATTTGGAGTTGTAATTTTATATTTTAGTATTATAACGTGTGATCCAAAAACGATGTTTCTAAAGTAAGCTATGTGTGACAGAATTGTGAAGAATCCGTCATGAGTGATTTTTCCATGGTTTACTTTAGGAACATTTTTATGTTTGACATACATATTAAGGGTTTATTTTTAAATGCACTTATTTTTTACAGGCTTGCATTATTGGGGCGAAAACTGGAAAAGTTTTATATGTTTCTTTTAAAAGTAAGTATTGTCGTATCTGTGCTCAAGCTTTAACTAAAAACATAAAAGCTGCAACTCATAAATGTTTAAAAAATTGGACTTCCAGGGTAGTATTTGGGAGTTTTTTCTCGTAGTTTCTGTGTACAATTATTGTTTGGTAAAATTATTTCAGAAATCTTAGAGTAGTTAAAGTGTCTCTGGTATAGCTACCAAATCTGAAAGAGATCAAGAAGAGGTAAACTCTAATGAAAACTTTGACAAAACAACTGATGTGAGTGCTCAACAAATACATTTTTGATATGTATTTTCAATTATTAAAAGAGAAAACTGGATTCAGTCATAGGGTAATTAGCAGAACACGAGAAATGACAAAAGTTTCCAAAAGAAGAATTATTTCTAGAAAAGTAGTTGTGACACCAAAGAAAAGAGTACAACCATCTTTAGTAAAAATGAACAACGTTTTAAAAGAACATGTTAGAAAAAAATATACGAATTGTATAAGGCGATTTTAAATCAGATACTAGGTCTTGAATATGAATGACTACACTAATACGAGGGCGGTTTGATGGAAGAGTGACTTTTTAATGAAAAAGTTACTTTACTTTAAAAAAAATACTTAGCCCAGCGAATTCCCAATTTTTTCAAACCATCCATAAAATAATTTTTTGGAAGTTCCGCAAAATACGCGTTTGTCTCTTCCATCACCTCTTCATTTGTCTGAAATCGCTTTCCACCAAGCCATTTTTTTAATTTTGGGAACAGAAAGTAATCGGAGGGAGCCAGATCAGGTGAATATGGTAGAGGAGGCAATAAATCTTAACGCAGTTCGGCTAATTTTTCTGCAACAATAGCGGACCAATGAACAGGCGCGTTGTCGTGATGGAACAAAACTCTTTTCTTCAACAAATGCGGTCGTTTTTTCTTAAGTTCGGCGTCAAAACGTGTCAGCAAATCAGGATAATATTGGCCAATTTTTCCTTTTTCTAAATAATCAATAAAGATTACACCTTTGGAATCCCAAAACATTATGTCCATGATCTTACTGGCCAAAAAAACGGTTTTTGCTTTCTTGGGAGCACGTTTGTTAAGGGTTTTATTCTCCCTAAATCTATTCCAGTCTAAAATTACCCTAGTTTACACTACTCTAAACTATTCTAACCTATCCTATTTCCTAGCCTACCCTATTGTAAATTATTCTAAACTAACACTACGCTAAACTAGGTTTTTCTATTCTAAACTAATCTAAATTATTCTAACTTATTCTAATGTCTATCCTACCCTATCCTAAATTAGTCTAAGCTATCATACCTATTCCTATTCTACACTTAACTATTTACACTATTCTACTTCTAATCTATTCTACGCTTAACTATTTACACTATTCTACTTCTAATCTATCCTACGCTTAACTATGTACACTATTCTACTTCTATTTAATTCTAACTTAAGCTACTCTAATTACTAAACTAATCTATTACTTATCTATTCTACTATAACCTATGCTAATCTCTTTAGTTACCTTTCGATTTAAGAGTGTGCGGTATATAAATGTATACAAATCAATAAAATGGGTCCATTAAATAAATTCATAAAATATCCATTTTTATCAAACATATTTTGTAGTAAAATATAAAATAATGTTTTGTAATAGAGTATAATCTCACCTGGAGTGTATTCAATAATAATTAATACCTTAATAAATAATTTATAATGTAAGTAAATCTATTTCGCTACTTTGAACAATAACTCTAGCTCGTTTAATTACTAAAAAGCTTTATTTTTATTGTTATTGTTTACATGTCAATTTTAACTCCTTCAGATGTCAGATTCTTCTAAATTTATAAATAATGACCACAGTCTTACCAGAAATTATCCTATTACCCTTTTGTAGTCAGGGCCTTCTTGCTAAGACATTGACTTTTGTTGGCCATTTTGTGGAACTTCCTTCCTGGCCCAGTTTTTGCTTGGATTCTGATTGTGGCATGTGCCAAGATTTCAACTAGGATTTTCTAGGATTCATTCTTGTGCAAAAACCAGAGATTCCTTTAGTCCGATATATTGTTAATGATCTTTGTGATTCATACACCTAGTGGTGGACATAGTATCGGGCTAAAAGTGTGAATTTAATTATTAATAATCTAAAAGGTCACATACCATCAAGGGTGAGTTTTTCAAAATGAATTATTATTTCACTTACCTATATTCCCAACAGCCTTCTGTATACATAATAGTTACAATCGTCCATGTTTTTCAGACCTCCTTGGTTCGCTCCTGTCATTAGTGCGTTCCTCCCTTCGCTCGCTCCGATTTACAATTCTGAGTAACGATTTTATTAGAGGAATACTTCTAAGGACTGTGGGCAAGTTCTCTCCACCTCTCCATATAGAATAGGGCTTCTTCACTGCACAATTTGCGTGCTAGCTACAGAGTTCGGACCATTAGATAGCCCCACCGAATACGAAGTAATTTTAATAGCGGTCTACCTACCGACATCAAGAGGAAGCTACCTAACTGGACATCGTCCTTCATTGAGTTCACTTAATCACAAGTAAGACGGTTCCTTTTCTAACCCTATATTTCGGAGGGCCCCCATCTACTAACGAGATTAGGTTGTTTGAGACTCAGCCTACAACAAACAGAGTTAAATACCTGATTAAATACTCAATTTCTTTTGTATATGTATATATTTAAATTGTAATATCCACCTACCGGTTTAGTTGCCTTTTGTAATACGAAGAGTACTCTACGTAACCGCACTTTTACCACCCACTTGGAGGGTTATATATTATAAGTGTATGTCAGTTAAAGGTAAGAATAGTTGTGGGAACGCCTTGTACATAATAATTTTCTTTTGTTCCTAATAATAGTCCACATTTCGGAAATATGTAATTTGTTGGTTAACATTTCAATTTTGACAATACGAGATTAGAAGATAATAAAGGCCCGTTCACATTCTCTCAGTCATTTTCTTCTCTCTATTCAGAGGAACCCGACCCTGAGAGATTACTAATCAACCTGATTAGGGGAGTTCGATAATTTGAACCCCTTTAATCAGGCTACCTGTAATAAATTGGCGCCCAACGTGGGGCGAAGACCATATAGACGGAAAAATTCACTTCGATTACGGTTGAAGATATCCAAACATTCGTTTGAATTTTTAATGCTACCGAGCTTCTGATCAGCATTAAGCAAACGCGGCACCCACCTACCAAAGATTTATCATATGTAAAATTTTAAACACTACACATGACATGTTTCGAAGTACAACTTATTTTTCAAATGCGAAATAATTTAACAAAACAAAGTACTTAAGAAAACATCAATAACATAACAAAATAAACTATTTAAAGTAAATAAGGGTACTTATGTAATTATGATATCAATCAGATAACAATAAGACAGTAACATTACTGGGATTATCTCACAGAAAACTAGGAAAGAGATTTAATAAGGGTGAGTTCTCTCTTTAATTTTTATTTTTTAAAATAAAAGTTTTGTGAAAATCTACCAAATTTGGTTTTACTCATTCAAGATATCGAATAAGTTTTTTTGGTATCTTTGTTTTTTGTATTATTTTATTGTAAACAATTTTTTATTTTTTATTAAAAAAAGGTAATATCATTTATGTAATAATATGATAATATGTACGGTTGTAGTTTCTAATATATTTTTTGCGATTAATCCCACCCATTTGAATTTTGAGAAAGGTAGACGGGTTCTATTAAAATCTAAACTTTAGTTTTTTAACTGTACATGTACAAAAATATTTATTCTGAAAATTTTAGTGTAATTAACTCAAAAATTTAAGAACTGAGAACTTAGTTTCGATCAAAAATGTCTTCTATATTTTGTTCTGTGATACATAAAAATATACGGCCCCTAGACAGCGGTACAACACAAGGAACGCGGCATTTGAACTTACTTCGCTTTGAATTGCCAAAATAGAGAAAAGCGGCCAAATAAAAATAGTCGATACTATACAATGAGCAACTTTTTTAACTCTAATATCCATTAGCACCACGAGCCGTTAAGAAATAAGCCAAGCTTAAAATGACATTTTTCCATTAACAATGTCATTTTAAGCTTCGCTTATTTCTTAACTACTAGCGGTCGAATGGCTTTAGTATTGTATAGTTTTTTGAGCAGTACAACAGTATCATAAACAACGTTGAATAAACGTTAAAATAAAGCGGCCTGTATATTATTGAGGCACGTCTACATTTAATGTGTTACAGAAAAGTAGAAAACGGTAGAAATGAATTGTTCTGAAACAATCGCAAAAGCAGCAAAAAAATCAAATCCGAGCTCAAGAATATCAATGCCGTATGCCGCGGTTCGGGAATAATAATAGAAGATGAAAAAAAACTCACCCGAGATGAGATGTTTAATTTCCAAGATAGGAAGAAAAGAGTGATTACACCCATTTTTTCGAGCCCGAGCACTTTTGTTTTGTTATACATGCCTCATTTCGTGTAGCAAAAATGCTTGACGAATTTCCTTTTGTGTCTCTTATGGAAAAAACTTCCAAATTACCCGCCCGTTTGATAAAACGTCCTTTTTTCGGACCATTATTTCCGCAATAAGGGAGACACATTGTGCCCTACCCCGCCTACTTTTATAACAGCTCGGCAGGACCGGCCTCATAAGCAAATCACATTCCATAAATTACGCATTAATCATAAGTCTTTAATAACACCAATTAAATAACGACGATTAAATGATATATTGTTATTTATGATTTGTAATTGTGACAATTTATCCATTTCTCAAATAAGTTAGCTTACTCAATGAAAGAATAAAATCTCAAAATCATTATCGCATACATTTATTGTGTTGTTAGATAAATAAAGTGGAACTAGTTTCTTGCCTCACATGGCCATCTTCTGATATTCAATACAAAAAGTATATAATATGATAAATGGTACCTAATAAAGAAATAGATTACCTAAATAAATGTTTTAACAAATTTTATGAAATGAACAATATAGATCCATATTATAGTAACGTTGATATAAAACAAGGCTTGTAGTATAAATGGTAAAATTATGTAGTACTGGAATAATCATTATAAAATACAATTTTATTATAATTAAATTAAAAAAATGAGAAATCAGCAAGAAACAAAGAAGGAAGGAGTAAGGCAACTCGATGTTAAAAATTAAAAAGTGAACAAAATTGATAAAATAAACACACAATAAATGACAATTAGTCCCGATTCTAGATGCTTATTTCGACTGTAGACACTTACCCGACATTTTATGCTTATAGACGCTTATTCTGATTTTTGACATATCCTTACTTTTCCAATATCTACCACAAAAATAATAATGCACTTATATGCCCACAATCCGTTTTATAATGATACCCATTATGATACAGATTTTTCATAACGATACAGATTTTTAATCAATAGATTTTTCAAATCAAGCATGATGTGCATTTGACGTTTGTCCTAAGTTCCTATTAGTATGAGAGCCCACTGCAAATGTCGACCGTCATCTGATAACGAAATGAAATATGCTCCAAAGGCATGTAACAACATTGTACTTTACCAAACTTCACCTGTGCTAATCCCTATCCTGAGAAAAGTGGTTAAAAAAAATTATTTTATATTTAAAAAATCACATAAGACATGACAGCGACAATTGTGTTTTCCCTGAAAATTACAACCCTAATTCATTGTGAACCTAGCTTCTAAACCTGAATTATTAATATTTTTATCTACCTTTTAAACCATGTTTATGTGTGAAAGAAAGAAGGATGGCATTGTATAGACCATTTGCGGAGATAGTCAATAATAATAATAATAATAATAATAATAATAATAATAATAATAATATTAATAATAAACTCTTATTAGACAATTCTTTTAAACCATAATCATAGTAGTTTTTTGTCGTTTCTATGGCAACCTGTAAAAATGAATCGCAACAATATGCATACAAATAAATTTTTAATTCAGCAAAAATTGATTCAAATTTTTAATGATTTTTACCTGCTAATTGTGAATAGATGTTTTTGTGCGATGTTAAGAAGAAAAAAATATCAACATATATTTGAATGTTATTTTCTGGAAAACTTTAAGGGCAAACAAAATTAGCGCTGTCGTGTTTTATGTGATTTTTTTAAAATAAAATAATTTTTTTAAGCCACTTTGCTCAGGACTGGGATTGGCACAGGTGTCATTTGGTAAATTACAATATTTTTACATGCTTTTCGGGTATATTTCATTTCGTTATCAGATGATGGTAAAACTTTGCAGTGGGCTCTTGGGCTATAAATAGTTATTTTAGTTGTCAAAATAAGTACGTATTAAATTTTCGTAGATTATCAAAATGTCTGATATCAGCGATATAGAAGACTTACCATCGACTCCTTCACATATATCGGAGAAAGCAGAAAATGCAGTACAAAATATTTTTCCCCAAAAATCTATGGTAATACCAATACCCGAGATAATACCATAAATTACAAATTTGTAGAATTTTTATAGAAACACGAGTAATTACTGGTATTGTGTTCAATACAAATTTAATATAATATTTATAGTTCTTGATTATTTATCGGGTGTAGAAAAAATAGCGTATGCAACTCTCATGTAATGGTTATTACATGATCGTTGCACAATATACTATAATGTAATTATTATAATTATTTTCAAAGTTTTGCTGTCCAGATATATGTCTATAATATTTTTCACGCACAAGTTGTACTTAAACAATTTCTTGTGACATTTTTTATTTATATACCTACCTATATTTCCAATTATATAAAAATGTATTTTATTATGATAAATAAACTGTTTTTTTATTATTAATGTGATAGAGTAGCAACAATTTCAACAAAATGAAGGACCCGAAGCAGTAGAGGCTTAAGAATTTGATCCCCAAGAACTCGAATCAGAAGATTTAGGTCCTATCGTGATGGTATGGGAGATTAGTCAAAACCAAGTAAGACATATCATGCGGTTTCGGTTTTTCGAGTTGATGGAGGGTCAACAATTGGTAGAAACAGCATTCAACAAATGGCCAGTCTTTGGATTTTAGAAAACCAGCAGTCACGATGGAGGCGGGTAGATAAGCATGATTCCAAATTTGAAAGTTGGAAAGATATGATTAGCGTAGCAATTATACAAGAGAAAGGACTTGGCCTTCAAGTAAGAGCCTTATTTAAACGGAGAAGGCAAAAGGTGCTGAATTGGAGGGGTGTTACCCTTCCTGGAGATTCTCAGTAAGGTAATCTACACATGTATAAAACTAATAGTTAATTATTTATTATTTTAATAATTTTAATTAATAGTTTTAGACCTACTTGTGTTTTGACATCAACTTTTTGTTGCAACTACTGTTTTTATGCATTTCTTAAAAAAAAATACTCGCATACTTGTTTTTTACACCGATCCTGTGATAATCTCTAAGCTTAGTCTTAAATAGATGAGTAATACGGACCATACCTGATGATGAGGATCTGATCTCCTCGAAACCGGTCGTATTAAATTACTCTTGTGAGATCTTAAGGACCACCCTTGTTTTATTTACCTCTTTTTTGAACATATAACTCACACATGGCTACTACCTTCAACTTTAATTATTTATTAATGTAAAAATGAGTATTATAATGTGAATTAACTGAACAAAATGGTTGGAGATTGTAAGATTTGAAAATACAACCAATAGTCTTATGCGTCTTATGAGCAAGAACGGCGATATTCCCTGGTCACTTTGTTCTCCTGACTTGTCGACATGCGATTGTTTCTTTTAGAGGTACCTAAACAAAGTACCTAAAAGTAACCCCCAAGGACTGTCCAGGCATTAAAACTATTCGACCTGAAGTGGCTGCAAAACCGTTGAAAATGCCGGGCAATTTTACGGGCAGCTAACGAGGCTGGAAAAATGTGTGCGACAAAATAGATGCTATCTTTTGGAGAGAGAGAAGAGAGTTTTATTTACACTATTTACAAATAAAATATTTACATCTACATATATTGTTATACGACGTCGTAAGATCGTTGCCTCTGTCCTCCGGCGTGGCAGGAGAAGTATGGGCGACGTCTCGTCCCGTAATCACAGATGCAGAATGTTTATAAGTTGTATTTTATGTGCCATCTCCTTATTACTGGTAATACTATATGGCATTTTTGATTATTTAGTGTGCGTCGGTAATTGAACTTAACTCATGGGAGATTTGTCTTTTGTTAGTTACGTTCAGTTTCCCTGAAAAAGCGTAGAAAAAACAGGGTTGTCCTTGTGTTTGTCTGGTTGTCCGTATAGTTTATGACTATTCTGTGCAAATCCATGAACTACACGATGTTATCGTCCATCGTTGTAGCGAAAAATTTCGCCGTTTCGGTTTTCGACTCACCGTGCAGTCCACCGTCCAACCAGATTTTACGGCTAGTCGGCTTGGAATTGCACATTTAGTAATTTTGTCACAGGGAAAGGTCTGCGTTTGTCTGCGTGTGTTTTATGTTCAAAATTGTCTGTATATTGTCAGTACTTTATGGAGGCACCCATGCTTTCTATGTGCACTATTTCCTGCATTAATGTTGAGTATGTCTTCCTTAACGTTAGCAGGAAGACTATTTTGATAGAACCTTTCGGTTATGTTGAGAATAAACGTTTTTATAGTAGGCATGGATGTCTCTCTGTGTATGTCTGTTATCCTGGAATAACGGAGCCATCCCAGTGCCTGCCTCAGACAGCTGTTCTGTACTACTTGCAATTTATTTAAATGACTTTCTGTCATCGAACAGAAGGCCTGACATCCATACGTGAGGATTGGCCTTATTATTTGTTTGTAAATTCTAATTTTATTATCCCTGCTAACTCCGCTGTTGCGCTTTGTTAGTGGGTATAATGCTCTTATTGCATGTTTGGCCTTTGCTACCCGGTCCTCGACATGATGTTTGAAAATTAATCCCCTATCCAGGTGCACCCCAAGATATTTGATAGTATGCTTCGTTTCGATCACCTGATCCTTGATTTTTAATTTATTTAATATTTTGGAGGTTCTTCCTCTTTTTTTGGTAAGAATCAAGCTCTCGGTTTTTGAAGCATTCAGTCGCATCTTGTTTGCCTCTAGGTAGGAGATCAATGTCCTGTTGATATGTATATCAAGCCTTCTGTTTGCGATTTCGGCAAGTTCTGAAGTTTTGTACACACAGGTGTCGTCGGCGTACAGTGCCGTCTGTACACCATTAGTACCCATTGGCATGTCATGGGTCATAATCGTGTACAGATGCGGCGAAAGTACCGAACCCTGGGGTACCCCCGCTATTGCATTGTATGGTCCTGTTAGTGTTTTGTTGACTTTAATGTAAAACGTTCTGTCCTGTAGGTAGGATTGAATCGTTTTTACAATATAAATAGGAAATTCATTTATAAACATTTTGTATATAAGCCCACAGGTCCAGACGGTATCGAATGCCTTTTCCGTGTCCAAGGCTACGAGGACAGTTTGTTTATTGTCGTTAAAAGATTCTTTGGCTTGGTGCGCGATTCTGATAACTTGGGCGATAGTCCCATGACCTTCGCGGAAACCGTACTGTTCCTGTGGGATTATTTGTTGTCTTGTTCTATTACATGTAGTTTGTTCAGTATTATTATGTCTATTGTTTTTGTAAGTGTGTTGAGTAGCGAAATGGGGCGGTAACTCTCTATATTCTTATTGTTTTTCCCTTTTTTGTGAATTGGGATAATGTTAGCTACTTTGAGTTTATTGGGGTAGTACTGGGTTTTGAGGATCGCATTAATGATATAGTGAAACTGTACAATTGTTTTTCTTGTAAGATTTTTAAGCATTAGCCCCGTGATTTGACCCGGCCCCGTGATTTGATCCGGCCCCGGTGCTTTCTTTTTGTTAATGCGATCGATTGCAGCTTTTACGTCGCTGGGTTTGATCAACTGATTGGTCGGCACGTTTTGTGATGGGAGTATCTTTTGGAGAAGACTATTTTTAAAAATAAACGATTGTGTACTTACACAATATTTCCATTCGTAGATTATGTTTTCATCAATAAATTTTAGAAAAGTTTTCTGACTTTTCGAAATCGCCCCGTTATATTGACTCGCCTTGTGTAACTAATTGTTTTGACAATTTGCAAATGGATTTCAAATTTTACTATAATGTTTATTTAAAAGACAGCTAGCCAAGCGTATGTTATGTTTATGTTGTGTAGCCTACTTACGTGCAGATTGAAAACGGGGTAATCTAATTTTAATAATTTAGTTATCGTTTGAATATTAAGGGAAATGACTTTGAATATTAGATGTTCTACTAAAATATTTAGGTGATTTTATATTTTGTTTTAAAATACCGAGTAGCTATAATAATGACTATCGTTCTTTTATTTGCTGCAAAAAATAAGCAAGCGTCAAACTTTGACGCGCTTTAATAATAATATCAAATTATAACAAATCGCTGCAACCGTCGACCTTTCAGTTAAATTTGAATGTGCAAAAGCCTACAATAGTAACCGTAGAAAATTTGCATTCTATTCATATGGTATAGGCTAAAAACTCCCTAAAATTTAAAATTATTTCAAATCAAAAAAATAAATTAGAAAGGAAAATAATAGACGTAAAATAAAAGAGAAGAAAATCTCAAAGTCGCGTGTCACAAAATAATACGAGTGATCACTTCTTTCCGGAATACAACTACTTCTTGGATAATACCCCAACAGGTATTGAATTATGTCCAAACAACAGCGAAAAAATTATTTTTAATACTAGTTTTGATTTTGCAAAAGTTGTTTTTGGGAGGAAAACGGTCACTCGTATTAGTTTTCCCTTTTTTCAAAAATAAAGTATTTTAAACAATAAAATTTGTTTAAAAATCTCGCGCACACACATACAATTTTCATCTTGTAAAAATAAGGATAACAAAAAGAAATAATTTTGTGTTAATAAAAAGTAATCTGTGGAAATTTAGAAATGATATCTCTATACGTTTAATTCTGCTAAAGCTGAATAGATTAGCTCAAGATACCGAAAAACACTGATAAAATCAATTCTTCCATTAGGTATCTATCTACTCAAATGTTTGTTTTTCACTTTTTGATATAGGCAATTTGCCATTCAGTAAGAAATAGATTCGTCCATAATTACCTTATATAACATATATACGAAAATGATTAAATAATGTGACGAGAAGTCGTTTGTTTATTCCTTGCTAGCGGTATGAAGTCTAGCGCTGACCATATAGAGGCAAACGCACCGCTTCGAGAAGCTGTCGAAGTGATCTCTTTACGGCGTATGAGTTATAAAGAGGCAGTTATCGATCATTCTGGAAAGCCGAGAGTGATCTGGTACAGAATTGGCTTTATATAAATAGCGCGAGTTTGTCGACGGACAAGTTTTCAATTTAAGTGCTGTATCGAAAAGATAAATTGTAATAAATAAATTAGAATTGTGAGTTACAATAGTGTCGTAAGTATTATATAAATTAATAAGTAAATAATTGTAAATAAAGTGTTTTAAATAAATAAATAAATAAATAAACTATAAATAAATTAAATAAACGTTACAATAATCGGGATTTTTTATTTAAAAATTTCCCGATATTTTATATAAAAATTTTCGTATTATTTAAAAATGTTTTTTGTTTATTTCGATAACTTTAATAATTGTAGGTAAATATTTAAGTACTTTGCCTTTTTACTTTTGTTTTTTTAAGTTTTACACTAAAACCTGCCCTGTTCAGTATACTCATTTCTTTCCCAAAACATCGCATTGTGCTTTTATGAGATACTTTGTATATGAGAATAATTCGCTTTTTGCTGGTAATTTTCTTTATTATAATAATGAGGGGCGTTTTCTGATATACCGGGTGGGTAAGTAAAATAAAACAACAACGTTTAATTTTAAAATAAAATCCCGTCATTCCGCAGAGAAACATACAGCTTTGTATAAATCTTGTAATTATGTTGATAGATATTTGTATTACATGGCAGTAAAGTTTTACTTTTCTTCCCTGAGGTGATCAAATTTTATCTTGGAAAGTAAAAGAGTAGGTACATTTCCTCCCAT
Organism: Psylliodes chrysocephalus; assembly: GCA_927349885.1. NCBI lineage: Eukaryota > Metazoa > Arthropoda > Insecta > Coleoptera > Chrysomelidae > Psylliodes > Psylliodes chrysocephalus. The sequence continues at coordinate 17,513,365 of OV651816.1, forward strand.
GTAATATGTATAATTTTTATCTCCTACTTTTATCAAAAGCAAATATTACGATTGATATTTATGTACTTAATACAAGAATACCCAATATGTATACCAGGTGTTTCGTATAGCAATATATATTTAAATTATTTATAAAATTAAAATTTTAAAAATATATTTTGTATATGAGATGAAAAAGTTTTTTGAAGGATGAATTAAAATCAACCCTTTTTTAAACCTACCCTTAGAAACAATCCCTATTATGTATTTTTTAAATTTCATCCTAATGTTTATTTTAATATTATGACACGAATGTGTAATCTTCGTACTTAATCCCACAATTGGCTACCTTCATCCCTAATAATACAATTTATCGCCATCATTTCACCAACATATTACCCTACAGTAGCCTGCGGCTGTTATAGGAAATGTACGGATAATAGAAGTAGTGAGAACAGTCTAGAAATATCTAGAAATGTCAGTTTGTGCCAAGAAACATCTGGACAGGGATTCTTATATACGAACTCAACAGGTAAAGTGTTGAATAGAATGAGACATTACATAAGAATCGCATTTTGTCGAACGAAGATAGGCGTCTACACATGTGCCGTATTGAAAGATAAGAATCCCACTGCTGGATGGTTTCTAGAAGGTTCGAGAAGATTCCAAGTGAGCTATATAAGTCGGTGATCATGACGTCACAGTTTAGTTTTATCATAAACGTTGTACGTGATTATTAATAGATAATTAATGAGGTCGTTTTATGAAAAAAAGTTTATATGAACTTTGACCGGAGTTGCTTCGGTTTCTGAGACACAGGGTGTTAAAGTTAAAAATAGTTGGGTATTTATAAATATCCTTAAACCGATCTGGTTAAAATTTGGTACATTTATTTGAAGTAATAAGGCGCAAAAATAAATAGTAACCCCTAACTATTTTGAAATTATTGGGTCCAGTGGCTTCTCAGTGGGCACCACAGCCAATATTATTGAGACTGACTTTTTTATAGTTTCTGTAGTTTTTATATATAAATTGTTTTTCATATTAAGTAACTAAAATACAACTTTTTGGTCTCTTGAGTTTTCTTCATATATAGCTTCGTTTTCGAGAAAAAAAAAATAAAAATAACTTTAACTCATTGTAAATACTGTCCATGGCAAAATAAAATAAAAACCAAACATAAAAAATAAACAATTTCGACCTAAGAGTAAATAAGCAAAATGATCACCTGATAAAATACACGACTGCAATCGATTTGCCATTGATTGTCTAACACGTTCAAAAATACCTGGAGACATTGCGATTGTCAATTATCCGATTCCTCAAGTCACTCTGCATGTCAGTCATCTCAGAATGAGTAAAGTTATTAATGATCGAATAACTCCTAATTGACAACCCTGAATTTTAGTGATATGACAATACTATCACTGTTAACTGGTCTCCAAAGCAGAAGTAGGTACTTGATTGGACTTGGCAATAATTTATCATAAAATGCAGATGTGGTATGTCAAAAATCTGACAAAAAAGTAATTGAAGTTAAATATTTATTTTCTAAGCCTGACAAAAATAGTTAACCTATTGAAACCAGTGGTGTTACAGATTTTAACTCATTTGCCTTCCAAGACGCTCCTGAAATGATTTAGTCAAATCTAATTACATAGCTCAAAATAAAAAGAGTAAAACAAGTAAGTACCAAGTTTAAGACAAATGAGCGAGATGATTTTTTTATATTAATGAAAGAATCAATTGTTTTCCATGATCATAATATGCAATAGAGTGGCTTCTATTTTTTTTTTTTTTTTTGGAAAACCAAACTAGATATGAAGAAAAACATGAAAGACCATCAAGTTGTATACTTGTTGACCGCGACCTTTTCAGATCTATTGCAGGACTCTTTTTTTAGAGTATGTCGTCTAGCTTGGTCTGTTAATTAGACTTTTATTAGCTTTGACAGGGGCTCCCACATGTAGTTCCATGCGTTTGGCTTTTCTTCGCCCAAATGTTAGAAACGTCAATCTAGCCAGACCCTTTACACTGACACAGGACGTGGCTTAATGTTTCTTCTTCTTCTTCTTCTTCTTCTTTCTTCCTCTTCTTCTTCTTCTTCTTCTTCTTCTTCTTCTTCTTCTTCTTCTTCTTCTTTCTTCCTTCTTCTTCTTCTTCCTTCTTCTTCTTCTTCTTCTTCTTCTTCTTCTTTTTCTTCTTCTTCTTCTTCTCTTCTTCTTCTTCTTCTTTCTTCTTCTTCTTTCTTCTTCTTCTTCTTCTTCTTCTCTCTTCTTCTCTTCTTCTTTCTTTCTTCTTCTTCTTCTTCTTCTTCGTTCTTCTTCTTCTTTCTTCTTCTTCTTCTTCTTCTTCTTCTTCTTCTTCTTCTTCTTCTTCTTCTTCTTCTTCTTCTTCTTCTTCTTCTTCTTCTTTCTTCTTCTTCTTCTTCTTTCTTCTTCTTCTTTCTTCCTTCTTCTCTCTTCTTCTTCTTCTTCTTCTTCTTCTTCTTCTTCTTCTTCTTCTTCTTCTTCTTCTTCTTCTTCTTCTTCTTCTTCTTCTTCTTCTTCTTCTTCTTCTTCTTCTTCTTCTTCTTCTTCTTCTTCTTCTTCTTCTTCTTCTTCTTCTTCTTTCTTCTTCTTCTTCTTCTTCTTCTTCTTCTTCTTCTTCTTCTTCTTCTTCTTCTTCTTTACAAAACCTCTACAAAGTTGCTTTCTTTGCTGGATTGATGATACTCATGTACCTTCTAAGGCGACAGTGTCCATTAAGAAGACCTATTGTTATCCTAACAATATGACGTTTTTGATCCAGTAGGTCTTTCGTGAACCTAATCGATGGTTCCTTGATTAACTGTTTGGCCTGTCTCGGTCTTGTATAGTTGTTCCATCATTCCTAAGACTCTTTTTGCATACATTGTTTAATTGCCCTCATATCATCCTTTTTGGTCTGGAACCCAGGGCTAAATAAGAACCTTATTACTTTAAATAGCTATAACAAATTTCTAGAAAATCGGTTTAAAGATATTTATGATATTTATAAACTACCAACTTTTTTGTATTTTTGAGTTATTAGCTCTCGTAGTAGCTAAACTAGTTCTGTTAACCCCGTAAGTGATGATTGGTCTCACTATTGCTGTATACATCCATCGCAATGTATTCGGATTACATCCCCGTCGTTTATCCGCAATGTTTCGGCATACCATTAGGGCTTTTATGGCCTTATTTACTACTTTCTTCTCCATGTATGTTCCAGAGAAGTTTATTGTCCAGGGTTAGGCATACATATTTGACTTCTTTTTTCCATTCTATATCTACCCCGTCCAATTTAACGGCTTTGAGATTGAGTTTTCTTTTCCTTGAAAAGGCTACTAGTATAGTTTTCGTGGGGTTGAGTCCCATCTCATGGCATCATCTTTTGGTATGTTCCAGTCCTCTTTGGACGATATTACACAGGATATGTCCAAACTTGCCAATAGTAAATATGACTATGTCGACGGCATAACCTTGATAGTCTCTCAGGTCAAAGTCCTGCAGGTTAATAACGTCGCCGACAGTTGTATACCGATGCCCAGTTTGGAAAGTGGTCATTTGGTGGGCTTCTACCACCCCGATGGTAAATGTTTGTGTGAAGTTATTCTGTCTTCCCGCTTCATAGGGCAATGTTGTGATACATACAGTAGTGACTCGAGAGAATATGGAAAATAGTTCGCTAAATGAAATTTTAAAAAATGTGTATAGTGTATATAGACGATAAATAAAATAGATTCATAGATATCCTTTAGAAAAAGTTTAGAACGTTTCAAGTCACCACAATATTATATTATGTAACTTGAGTCATGTAACTTGAAGTTCATGTTAAGTAACTCGAAAATCGAGTCAAGTAGATGTTTCAAAAATTATATTAAGTAGTGAACTCCTATTAAAAAAACTATTTTGAGCAATTTTGAAGGAACCATTAATAATTTTACGATTTTTTATAAATGTTTCAACGGCATATCCAGACTTGAAATTAATATTCCAATTTAAAAGAACGCGGTTAAGAATTTTAAAAAATTATAAATATTTTTTGTTTTTGAAATAAGTATTTTAGTAGGTAAAAAAAAAAATAAAAACATTTTATTGCGAACAGAAAAGTTTTAAAAATAAAGCTAAATAAACTTCTTAACTCTCTTGTGAAAATTAATACGTGTAAGTATACTAATATCTTACAAGTTTTGCTTTATTTCTCTTGTACGTTCTGTCACAAGTCACAACAAAATCTTACATCTCTTTGAACCGCTAAACTGTTAAGCCTTCCAGACTTGTTTATTTTTCTTTTTTTTTATATAGTAAAAGCTTCCTATCATCGGACGTGTTTATTTATCTGGAACTTAAGACATCAACAACGACTTCCTCTTAAAGCGCCAACTAAATGTATGGCAAAGAAGAAAAAACACGATCAGGTCAAAAATAAACAAACGACTGCTCGCAGTGACAGTAAGTGTGTTTATTAATTTAGTAAGCAGGAAGTGGCATACCACTGGTTCTATTAACAGACCTTACTGTAAACCGTATACAGGGTTAACTAAATAATATAGTTTGAAAATTGTCATATCTTTCTGGCGTGAATTTAGAATACAAATATTACCTGTTCTATTTTCTGCTGAATTTCATTTTTTATCGAATAAAGATGTTTACCTGAAACAAAATATAAATATTAAAATTCAAAATAAGAATAGAAAGAAACAGGAAGATTAGTGTGCATTCACATTATCGCAACAGCGAAGCGTGAGCTTTCCGGCCAACTACCGTTTGATCATCTAAAACGTGGAATAAGTGACGGTAAATGAGTGAGAGAATAAGAAAGTAGTAGAACCTTTATGGTGGCCGCCACACTAAAAACAGATTAGGATGGCACAGGGAAGGTAAAGGGATTTGAAAGCTGTTAAAAAACGGTATGCAATGGAAGAAGAAAGTAGTGTCGATAAATTCACGCCACCACTAAACAAATCTTTTCTGGGATATCATCAGATAGGAGTAAAGTGGCTCCTACGATATCTCTAAATCGCAATAGAGGCAGCTCATTTCATATCAATTATTAATTTTTCAACAACCATAGCTTCTAAAAATAAGAATTATTTATCACTTGCCTATTAGTACATGTACTTAGACATTCCTAAACATTCCTTAACTTTGTAACATTTTAAAAATCACCTTTTAAGAATGTTATTTTAAATGGGTGACATTCTGTGTAAATGGATTGATTTGTATTAAAATCTAAAGTCTGATTGTCGGCACACGCAGCATTTTTAAGAGAGGGAGGTTTCGCGTAGTGAGGTCAACCATTCATTTACAATAGAATCATTGACCTGAAAACCAGTGACTTAAACTGCGACATTGGTAAGTTTTTTAATATCATTGAAAAAAATCTAATTTGTCTTTATATTTCTACCTTTTGTTTAATTATTGAATTATTCAATATATGTTTATTTCCTTTTATGTTGCTGGAATTGCATATTGTTAATATTAATTTTTTGTAATATGTAAAAGTAGATGTATTAATTAATTTTTTGATTGCTGGAAATTTTAAAAATAATTATTTAAAAGTTTGGCTTATATCTCTTATAAGAATTTATTTTTATTTAGAGAGCGAATATTTGGCAGTCGTAGAATTTGAGTAATCTTAGTGAGTTACCGCGTCCATGATAGTAGGAGGGATTTTCTGGATATTTCATATATGTAAGTCAAATAGCATCGTCAATCATCTGTAAGTCGCCCCGGAACGCCACGACAAATAATATTAATAGCAATTCCTACTTCGCAGAAGCTCTGCTTCTTGGGTTAAACATTAATTTGTAACGGCGTGAATAGGGACAAATAGAGTAATATTATTACACTGAATTTGATACATTATCATATTGTAACTAGGACTTCTTGCCTTTTTAGTGTGTCCATTATTTACCTGGAAGGAAGTTAGGTTTACAATTACCTTCTGATGAAGCTGACAATATCAGCGAAACACGCTTAGAACTGCTAGAACATGTCGCGGTGCGATTTTCTTTCGTCATTCGATTCCTGGAGTCATGAGAAGGTTAAAAAAAATCCACCGCAAGAGGAGAGATTCAGTGTTCGAGATATGGAGATTTTTGTACCTTTTGCACATTCTTGAAATTGCTCCTTTTACTAACACCGGAGATACTCTTTGACGATTCTCAGAAACAGGTTAAAATAGAAAAAAGTTGAAAGAATGATTTATCATTCGAATGAGTTTTGCGCTAGTATGTCAACAAGCAAGAATCATAGCTTTTATTTCCATCCTTGTCTGATTTGCGGGGTCATCGAACTATCACCTACCCCCTCCCCTGATTCTTTGTTTACGTTTTGTTATACTGGAGATCGAATGATCAATGTTATTTGTGCAATTAGTTAAAACTTCAGATAGTCTTCGACCCTTCGAGGTAAAGTCGTAATTGTTCTCTTTGAAATTTCAATTTCTTGGGAAAGTATGGACAGAAGATCAAAGGATCATGCAGGGACCCATCAAGACAATCGATCTCGCATATGTTTTCTCTGTCTGCAGAAGAAGAATCAAATGGTCAAAATCAGTGGTGCTTTATGTGTGAATTTCAAAAAATGTGTTAATTATGCTGAACATGATGAACGTTTTCCCAATGTTTTATGTAGCGTTGGCAAAATTATCGTATATCGGTCAGTGAAGTGTTAAACTATCGAGAAAATAGCTCTGCCGGACTACACAAAGTTAAAAATTTTGCAGAAGAATATTAGGGCAAACGCTGTGCAGTTGCACATTGTGTGAATTGGTACGAGATCCAAGGCCATATAACTTCACCAAAAAAAATGACAAGAACAAAATGAAGAGGAGCAACAAGTGCAAAAAAAATGTGATGAAACTTATTCGGTAGGTAAAAAACATTTTTGTACCCCAGAAAAATACTTCCCGAGTTTCAAAGAACATGTAAGTAACTGGCTTCCCCTGAAACAGAGAGAACATTTGGCGTGTTCTTTAATAAAGGACATAGCTCTAAATGAAGACACAAGTTCTCGCAGCTAGAGCAATAAAACCGCTACATTATCTCAGATCCACGGAAAGCCACTCAACGTTGAAATTACCCCGAAACTAAAAATCAAACTATAGGCCCGCAACAGATTTCCGCGGGAGATGTTTGTAAAATAGCCACAAATTACGGCCTCTCCAGTAATGTAATTCAGGGCATAGCAAGAGACTTTCGCGTTGGCTCCCAAAAAAGAAACCTATATCTGAAGATGAAACTTTCTACACACCGCCACAGGCTAGATGAACTTTTTTAATTCAAAAGTTGCCCCATAATAACATCCAAAGCTAGCGAGAAAACGACCTCTACAGAAATATTGGCATTTTATACCAGTGTTTCACCAAGCCAAGCAGCTTGACTTGAAAACAAAAAGCTTGGCTTGGCTTGAAAATCAAGCTTTTTAAAACAAAAAGCTTGGCTTGGCTTGATTTTATTAGTCCAGGCTTGGCTTGTTTACCAAGCTTTTTCAAGCTTTACCAAGCTTTATCAAGCTTTCAAGCTTTTCCCCTACCTTGCCGATCACGTGTTAAGTCTACTAACCGTTCTCTCGCCGCCCTTTGTTTTGATGTTCAATTAAGTCACTGCTAGCCTTTCGAAGCAAGTATTTACAAATATGAACGCCACCAATATATCACATATCGAGGAACCCTTTCAAGACAGCGGATCTGAATATGTGGTAGAGGAAGCTTAAGGATTGTCTTCTAGCAGTCCTTGCGAAGAACATATTCGAATTAAGTCCCGAAAAACAATTAAAAACATAAAGGTCTCTAATTTTTTTAAAATTAGTCAAAAGCAGAGCAAAACTTACAAAGCAGCAATATGCACTTTGTGTACAAGAAAATCAACAATAATTAAAATGCTAAATGGGGCCACTAAGTCTTTAAAATGACATTTACAAAGTTAACAAAGATTCTTATGAAAAAGCCTTTCCGCAGGAGAAAAAATCTGATGTGTCCCACACATGACTTTCCTATCTAGTTATTACAGGCTCTTTTCGGTTATTTTGTACAACCTATTGTAGCACCTCTGTAAATATTTAGAGGTTAACTTAATATATACATTTTTCTACAGAAATCTAACTCGAAACATTTTTTTTATATCCTCATTGCCAACGAAAATACTGAACAATTTAAATTTTATACGTTTCCTCCAATTTTTCCATTACGGTCCATTTTAGAGAAATCATATAAAAACAAAAATTATAGAGATCGATATTGCAAACATCTTTTAGTTCAACAATTTTCTTAAAAATAAGAATTTTTTACATTTTGAAAAATTTCTCGAATACGGACCATTTTAGAAAAATTTTGTATGTAACAAAAATTATAGAAAATAATATTACCAGTAACTTTTATTTAAAGAATTTTGTTCTCCAAACAAAAATAACTAACATTTTCCATAAAATATAAAAACGACCCTCTATAAAGTACCCCCCAGATGCTCCGACTCTGTTCAAAATCTAATCATTTCGCAGACATCATCGCGAAAATAGTCAAAACGGATTCAGGGGACCCCAAAACGTAAAAATCCGCCGAAAACTGGAGGTCGAAAAAAATCATGATTCCTATACTTTCCTTATCTGTATACAGATAGGAAAGTAAAAATTTAATCCAAATCAAATCCAAATAGTGCTAGCTCTGTTATAAGCTTGTACTGATATGGAAATATATGTTAGAAATAAATGAAGATCGATAGTGATAAGATTTTATACCTAAATTACCTCTTCTTTTTAGGAGTCTCTTTCTATTCAACGCATGTCCTAAGAATTTCCTCATAGAATATTATATGGATTATCTAGTTGTTACTTTAAATAAATTTTGTAGACTATTGTAAACAGTTAATGTAAATAATTTGTTCAAAAGCTTGAAAGCTTGAAAAAGCTTGTAAGCTTGGCTTGAAAAAGCTTGGTAGTTCAAGCTTTTTTTTATAAAAAGCTTAACTTGGCTTGAAAAAAAAATGTTAGGCTTGGCTTGGAATTTTTAAAGGCTTGACTTGATTTCAAGCCAAGCTCAAGCCAAGCTCAAGCCAAACTTTTAAAAAACAAGCCAAGCCTGTGAATCTCTATTTTATACAGATGTTTCGGCCTTAATCGATTGTATAAAAGCAACTCGAAACAATGATAATCCACATTTGAAGTTTGGAATTGATGGTGGAGGAGGTTTTCTCAAGATTTGCCTTTCAGTGCAAGAACCTGATTCTGCTATAATAGACGGTCGACAAAAATATATAGAGGGCACAGAGGCTAAAAGATTCAAGGATTCCGGAGTCAAAAAATTATTTGTTCTGGCAATAATTGCAGGTACACAAGAAAACCATGAAAATGTGAGAATGTTATGGTCTCTCTTACAGATCAATTATTTTGCTGGCACAATTGCGACCGATTTGAAACTGGCCAACATATTGGTAGGAATTATGTCTCATGTACTTGGTGTTTCGCCTCGAAAGAAAGTTTGGACAAATTATTTAGAATGAGAACAAGCCTTGCAAAAAATTACAAAAATTGCTCGAATTTGCCTGTTCTTTCTAGAGGCACGGATGACTCCAGACAGATTCTTGACATCATTGCATCCCCTGAATTGCATTTAATTCTCGGAGTAGTGAACACGCTTTATAATCGGATGAAAATTGAGTTCGAATTTAAATCTTTTGAGTGGGCCAAAAGGTGCAATGTCGGCCACGAATTTGTGCATTCGCGGGTAATTCATGCAAAATGCTTTTGGATTAAACTGATGTTTTGCAAAATTTATGCAGGCCTGGTTGTCTGAATTATGTTAAATGTTTCCGAGAATTTCGAGCAGTGGTGGAATCTTGTTTTTTAATCTGGAACCTAACTACAGAGAAGCAATAGACATATTTAAAAGAAGTTATCTAGATCTACAGATCAGTGTTACTCCAAAGGTCCATGCTATGTTTTTCCATGTACCAGAGTTTTGCGCTAAAACAAAACAAGGGTTGGGGTTTTTTAGCGAGAAGGCCATGGAATCTGTCCACCATGACTTTGGGATAACATAGAACAAATTTAAAGTAAAAAAATGTCATCCAGATTATGGAAGCAAATTACTGACCGCACTTCGAGAATATAATAGTATTCATTTATAACTTGTGACTCAATAGTTGATTTGTTTAAAAAGCCAAGAATTTCGTTTCCTGTATAACTGTTCTTTACTCCAGACATTAATTCACATTTATCAAACTATTTATTCTTGTACAATCATTATTTAAACATTTTTTATCAGTTCAATAATCAAAATTTTAATTTTTCATCATTCCTTTTTCCGTCAAAAGGTGCGTGCAGAGTTTTTTTTTGTGTGGATCCAGGAAAAGGTTTGTCTGTCTTTGATCTTCCATTAGATAACTTTGGATATCACATTTTTACCAAATTGGAGCGTGTTCCAAGTCCAAAAATGCCTATTTTTGTATCTTTTCATTATTTATTGAAAAAAGTAGATTTTTTCCAAATCGGCTATAAGGCTTCTTATGACTCCGGGAATCGAATGCCGAATGAAAATCGGTGGTGCTAGAACTTCGCATTTAAATCATGTTCAAGCCCACCGTGGTCGCTATTACTGAATTTTGTTAAATTGCAAAGAAAAACAGATTTTGCGAAATATATCAAATTCTGTGTATTATTAGATTTTTGTAAATAATTTTTTCCAGTTTTCAAAAATTCCCCATATTTTTGTTCCTTGTATCTTATATGATTTTCGATTTACTAAATAGTGAAAAATCTTAAGACATATTTATAGAAAATATAACCCACAATATAGAAGGTGAGGGCCTAGAGTATGTACGAGTTATGGGAAAGAGCAACATGAAAAAGGTCGAGAAGCCCTGGCTTAGAAATTTCATTGACTGATTACCAAGTATCAAATAATGTCTGTCTCCGCCACTGACCAACAATAAAGTTTCTTTCGACGACGACCAATTTCCTTGGGAAAACTTATGAATCTCTGTTTATTCAGAAAGCAGTGGAATTACAGCTCTAATACTACGTATAGAAAATTGTTTGTCGAATGAAAACTTACTCTCTTTCGTTAGAGTTTACTTTGGGTTTCGTGTCTCCTTTTGTACAATGTCATTTATTTATATTGCGAAGGTATATTCGTTTAAAATGACACACCTAAAAATGTGGTTTGTAGTTCACGTAATACTAGGATAATGTAGTAAATACATAGGTATCTAGACTCGATACTTAAACATCATTATTTGGATTAATTTATATTATTTAGACTAAATGATATTGAAGGATACCGGGAGAATCGAAAATCTGAATAATCAAAAATGCGGATAATCAAAAATTCGGATCATCTAAATTGCGGAAAATCAAAAGTGCGAGTAATCGAATTCATAGCATAGAAGAAAAAATAATTTACAGATACATAATGAAGATACATAAAGAAGTAGATATCTAGACTCAATAATAACATTCTTTGAGTTGATTCGTAATAAGAATAATTAATGATGTTAAAGGTTATCTTTATAAACGAAAATCCGGATAACCAAAAGTCCGGATAATTGAATTCATACCATAAGAAACAAGTTACATAATGGAGATAAATAAAGGAGAATAAAGTGGTTAGTAGGTAAAATATTATTATTTGGGTCGATTAGTATTTAGACTAAATTATGTTAAAGGTTATCCGGATAATTCTAAGTAATAGAAAATCCGGAAAATCGAAAGTCCGAATAATCGAAAGTCCGGATAATCGAAAGTTCGGATAATCGAAAGTTATTATTATTTTTACATTGACCTTTAAGAATTAGGTTCATCATTTCAATTGACAACTTAGGTTTACCAACATTATGGATACTATGACCTTGACCATGAATCTATTTTTTATTAATTAGCATATTAATACAGTAAAGGTATAATTTATTAGAGTATTGAAAACAAAAGAACAATATTGTTTTGTGGTTCAAATAGTACTATGGCCTTGACCGTGAATCTGTCCTTTAATAACTAAGCCTATAAAATAGTACAAATAGAGTATATTGGAGTATTTTCAATAAAAGAACAACATTATATTTGATTAAATATGAACTTTGATCTTGAGAAGGGATTTGTTCGGAAAAATTTGAGGACGATCTTTCTCATTGTACAGTTTTGTAGTTTAGGTAACTTTTTCTTCTTCTTCTTTTTGTTTGGGCTATATCATACAGGACAATCTACCCAGCTATCAAAACGGGAAACTATTCTTGTCTTGCTCTCGGCAATTGGATACCCTCAAGTAATATAATTAAAATATGTATTTGAAACTTCTTCACAGGATGCATAATCCCATCAAGGCAAAATTCACTTATCGATGGACATTCATTTTTACAGAAACACATGCACACATGACTACCGATTCTGAGACCGCTATTTCAATGTTGACATCACGGTGTCAGAATCGGAAGTCCGGTTAGTTAACTTGATTTAAAATAAAATTTAATTTCTGTCAAACATAAATTACACCACCGTATTTACCTAGTTTATTACTTCCCTTCTTATTTTTTATGTACAATTCAAGTTATATTTACTCCTGCTAAATAGCTGGTGGAGAAAACATCCACCAGCGGACACCACATCACCGACAAGAAGGTATAGTGGATTTTACACCGAGCCAAACGAAAAGTTTTGTGCAGTTCATTCCTACACCAGTGGGATGAACGAAAGAACCTAATTAGTGAAGAAGTAGGTACACTTGACGCTAATCGAAGCGATTATTTGAGTTGCATTTTTAAGTGATTTATCATTAAACTGTTGGCGGTGCTCCCTATATGAAATAAAATTTGATTGGTGCACAAAAGTAAATTTTGAACTGAATTTATTTAAATAGAATCTAAGAGGATTAGTTACACATTATTTGTAAATAGTTACATGTTTTTGTGAAATTTGTTTAATAATTGATACTATTATTACTATTTCACTGTCTCTGAATAAAACAGCTAGTTGTTTTTACAATCCCTGAATACAGCTTTCTTATTGGGATTAAAATATTTTCTTTTGTTATAATGGAAGGTGATTTCATTAATTAATAATTAAGATATTGACTTTATTGATTTGGAGCTTATTGCTTGTTCTTTTGATTGGGCAAACGTAATTTATTTTAGTATAGTTATATATTAATATCATTTTGTATACGCAGTTACTTATTCTAGTTTCCTGAGTTGGAGTTTAGCTTATTCTATGTGCAATAGTTAATTTGGAGTTATTTGATATGCGATAGGGTACTGGCATTGCGCAATAGTTAATTTTGATTATGCTTTATATGCAAAAGTATAATAGGTGCGCCATTGGTTTTTTAATTTACCATTGAGACATTCGGTATATTTTAGGTTAAGTATACTCCTCATTTGTTTTATAAATATTTAGTAGCATAGTTGTTGTTAGAGCGCCAGCGCTTTATCCGTTAGTCCTATAATTAACTTAGACATTTTTAGTTTTTGATTTTCATAATTTTTTAAGCCATGAAAGTAAATAGATTACTTGGAGATAAACTTGCTTACGAGTTAGAAATTAGAGGTTATCCCACAGGAGAAAATGTGGCCGAGAAACGGTTTCTTTTATGTGACACTTTACGATTAGAGCCAACCGGTAATAAAAGTTTTCCTTTAGCTTCACCTTTAGAACCGAATTATGATTTAAATATTTGTGAGAAGTTAAAAGCAAATGATTACAGTTTATAGGACAACCAAAAATAATTCACATTAGTTCGCGATTACATCCAAGCAAATTTGCAATGATGATCGGCGCTGAAATCATGGTGTGATAGATTAGAAGAACACCTTCAACGAGTTTCGGAAGTAACTGAAGATAGAGTGGATGAAGAGCTTTGGCAAATCATGGATAAGTTTGAGAGCGTAGATGGTTCTATTAATGCGAATGGAACAGCGCAGGCTCAAGGTCCACCTATTATTGAATTGAGTCAAAGTAGATCAATTTTATGGATGAACCTCTGATACCGGAGTTAATTTTCGATTCTCAACAATCATCGCATGAATATAAACCAGTAAGGACCTTAACACAAATCCATCAGAATATTCGGTTTCACCTTCAAATCGCTACAAGGGCAACGGATGCCTATCACATCATCCTTTAGAGTACAATAATCGGTTTTATCACCTTCATTCTATGCAAAGGCCTTCTCAGAATTATTTTGTATCAACTAGACATCAGGGAACCAGTAGCTTTGTAAACTCTCTTCCTAGTAATAGTTCAAGAGTCCACTTTGAAGACGAACCAAAACTTCAGGAACTTTTATTCGGGATCTTCTATTACTTAACCAATTTCAGGGTGTATTGGATATATGGAGATAGCATGTGACGTATGATGGGGTATCAAGCACCAGAAACTTCCTGGAACGGATTGAGGAATTGAAAACATCTCGACGTGTTTCCAAGGAAAAATTCTTTAAAGCCGCTCCGGAATTATTCACCAAGGATGCCTTACTTTGATACAGAATGAATCAATTCAGGACTTGGGACGAGCTAACTGAGAGATTGCTTAAATATTATCAGCCGCATGACTATGAAGAGTAGTAAATTATGTATGAATGATGGAAGGCTTATTCAGAAAGTTGTCTGACCAACCATCAGAGCAAAAACATTCAAATAATCCGAAGAAATCTACTTCCTCAGATTTTTATTTCTAAATAATATCAGCTGATTATTTTCTGTTCGGTGAAATCAGACTTACAGAACAAAGACATATCTCTGTCCCGTTCTATAAATTATAATACATATAATATATAATTTTAATATAATATGTATATCCTTCGGGGACGCCGCCACTGCCTGATGCTTAGGTAAAATAACGAGAGCTCGCAAGAGACCGGTTGGAAATAATACCCCGACTTAGATAGTATGTTCAACAAAGTAATGCATTTTTTTTCAAGTGAGTTTCAGACGGAAAATGATATCTCTATTAAAGTTTAAAAATGATGCTTAAAACGATACTTTCGCCAAAAGAGGCCGAAATGAAGGTTAAGTTTTTTTAGCAAAAAGAGATAAAGGCTTTTTTAAAATATACCTAACATAAAAGGATCTTTTACATCAAAAACAAACGACAACAATATGGAGATATCATAGAGCAATGTTCGAGCATAGTATGATGCCTTTTGAATGAACTTTGGTCTCAAATGATTGATGTACAGAAGAGGTTCTCAGCCAATGGGCCTGCCTCCCTTGGGGGGCGAAATTTAAGGAGCGAAAAATTTAAAATTTATAATTATTATGGGAATCATCCCACGAAGTCAAATGCACGATCTTTTATCAGAATATTAGCTAGTAAATTGATTTTGTGTACAGATATTGCGTGCAAAAGTTATTTTTATTTGAAAATATTTAGAACATATTTTACTTCTTTTCAAAAACTAACTTTACAGGTTTTATAACTCTTTTTGTCAAATTAATATTTAAAATAATAGTATGAAAGATTATTTATGTTCTCAAATGTGGTAGTAATATTCAAATGAATAAAGAAAACTCCAAATGAATACCACATAAATATTTTATTAAAATTAGGTGCAACTAGTTTCGTTTAACAAGCCATCATCAGGCCTATAATAGAATTCAAATTGATTAATAGCAATGTAAAGAGATGTTATTTTATACTTACAATATAATAATAGTGTTATAACAGCAAATAATGTAGGTATTACAATAGACAAACCCATTGATATATGGTAAATTAATTAGTAGAAAAGGTTACGATAAAGTACTTAAGGTGTATTCGAAATAATGTTTCGAATACATCTTTACACGATGAAACAGAAAGATGGGGTTTGTTATTTTAAAAATATTTTAATTTTTTTTAATTTGTTTGTAATCGTCCCCATGTTTTATTAATTTATGACTGCACCCGAAGATGGAAAAGTTTTCCGAAATATATGTAGTGCTGTACTAAACAATTGAAAATAAAAAATGAACAAAGGAAATTTTGATTTATATAAAAATATTTAAGTTAAATCCTTAGTTCAATTTTAAAAATGTTTAATTCAAATTAATTTTCACTTGTCAACGTTATAAATAAACTTCATATTTTTATTTTTTACAAATTCCCGTTTTTGAATATTTGCGAGAGCCCCGTATTTCAAAATATTTAATTATTTACTAAAATTCGAATCCAGTTTTAAACGATTAAGTTCAAGTAATTTATCTGGTCATTTTGACAAATGTCAAAAGGACGTTTTTTCCATCCTCCAATTTGTAAATATTGGTTACTCCACTTGTTAAACCGAATTAGGGTGAACTATATAACTATATAACCGGCCTTAAATAGGCTTCTTTTTCTTTTGCTTCTTTTTCTTTTGCTTCTTTTTCTTTTGCTTCTTTTTCTTTTGCTTCTTTTTCTTTTGCTTCTTTTTCTTTTGCTTCTTTTTCTTTCCGTTGACTCTCTTGGCTGCCGATAATTTTTTGACCGCTCATTTGTAACCGTACCGAGTGACCAAAGAAATCTTTTGCTACAGTCCGGGAAACTTTTAAACTTTTTAAACCTAATTTTTGGATCAAGTAGAATTTCGTCAGAGAATCTAGATTAGTTCCATAGCTGAGACTAGCTTCGAAAACGATAATTTTTAATGACACCAGAAAATTCTTTTCCCCTCCGGCAATGAGTGACAACTTGAATTTAAACCGAATTTTGGAACTTTCGTAGAATTTCGTAAAAGAAACCAGTCTAGTTTTATAGCGGACTGGTCTCGAAGACGAAATTTCTTAAGGCCGCCACTAAATTCTTCGCCACTTCGGCAACCAGTGGGAACTTTTATTTCCTAGTACCAGTCGATTTCGAGGCAATCCGATTCGGGGGCGACAGTCCCCATGGTTGAATTGTAATCAAACTGAATTTCTCAAAATCCAACCGTACTCACTGGTCTAAGAGCGGCACACTCGCCGTTGGTTTTTGTAATTTTAATTTCTCACGTGGAAACTAAAATTATTCAGTGATAGCATCGCGAAGCAAGTCGAGTACTCGAAATAATTTTATTCCTGCCACATTAAAGGTACCATTTCGGTAGCCGCGTCAAGAGACAGGAGACAACTGAGGTGACCAGTAGGACGACAGATGCATAAATGTTACGCTCCGTACATTTCGGAAGCTTGAAGAAGTGTCGCGCGACACTTGCAAATAACCATTCTAGGGAACGATCAGCGTTGCCAGACCTACTGTTTTTACGTAGATCCAGTGTTTTTGTCTTTAGTAAATTTTGTTCTTAATTTATTAAGTTTGCCTCATTCTTCAGCAAATGGTTAAAGAATTTTTTCTCTAGTAAATTTTCTACATCAAAAGCAGCGTAATAAGCATCCACTACTGTAGGTTGGCTCCATAAAAAAAACATCAAGATAATCATTGTTTTTTTTTTAATGAAACAAAGAATTAATAGGGCATCATAAAAAGAACATGCATATGCCAAACACTACGATTTTGAATTATCTGATTCAGACTGATTTAAAAGAAGTAGGTACTTATTATTTTTCATTGGTTTTTTTCCCGTACCTTAAGTATATAATTAAAATGTTTTTATTTGGTTTTATTCTTTGTTTACTTTCTAATTTGGGTAGAAAAAAGTTTATTTTTCGTTTCTTATATACTTGTTTTCTTATTTACTACACTGCAAATTATAATTATTTCCCCCTGTATTAAAATCTACTGTTCAGATCTACGGTTTTTTTACCCATACTGTTCCAAAATCTGGCAACGCTGCCTAGATCGAAAGAAATGTCCATACTAATCACCCTCAAAATGAACCGATGCAAACCTTTGCCTCGAGGCAGATTCAGAAGTGTCTCCAGGAAGTGTCGTCTTGACGACACTTCTCGTGTCGCGCCGTGCGAAATGTGTTTCATATAATTGTATATATTTTAGATGTGAAGCGACACTTCTCGGTTGCGTCGGCGGTAGTCTGTCGCGCCTACCGAAATGGTACCTGAAGTGTATTATCAACTAGCTTACAGTGAGAATACCATTGTCACAGATAATTGTTTTACTTTTATGCAGGAAATTTCCGAAATACGTATATACAGGTGTTATGAAAATTATTTTAAATCGTGCATTTATTATATATTTTCTGACGTTAAACTATTTTCGTTAAACAATTTTATGATTCAATTATACTGTCAATTGAGTCAGAAATTTCAAAAGTTGTCTTACCGTTTCATATTTATTATATTAGTTTTACTATTTTTAAATTAACGTAATTTAACAAACCAATACTGTCGACTGAGCCATTTAAAAGATTATAAAGTAGAAGTACCTGTTGGAAATTTCTGCGTATCACGAGCTCTAAAAGACTGAATCTAGATATAAGTAAATCATGGGGATATCTTGTTGTAGGATATATAACATCTTAACTATAGGAAGCCGATTTCATGAATTTTCTTTGAACTTTTTCAAGTAAGTCAGTATAAATGTTATGCACGGTATTCCAAACAACAGAACAGTATTCAAGTTTTGACTGTACAAAGCTAATATATACTCGTAGAATTTTTAAGGTGAATAGGTATGTCTCGGAATTCTTTACAGCTTCGTATAACAAACCCTAAGCTCCTGTTAGCAGCAGGTAACATTGTTTCAATGTGTTTAACGAAAGTTAGTTCAGAATAAAAATAAACTCCGAGATCTCTTATAAATTCGGGTAGATTTAGAACAACGTTCTGTAGTTTATAATAAAAAATTATAAGTGTTATTTTTTAGTAAAAGACATTACGGAACATTTCTGAGGATTTAGAGGGAGTGAATTATCGAGACACCACTTTGCAATGTCGGAGAAACACTTTTGAAGTCGCAAGCAATATAATT
Source organism: Psylliodes chrysocephalus (assembly GCA_927349885.1). Taxonomy (NCBI): domain Eukaryota; kingdom Metazoa; phylum Arthropoda; class Insecta; order Coleoptera; family Chrysomelidae; genus Psylliodes; species Psylliodes chrysocephalus. The sequence goes on from OV651816.1 coordinate 17,532,153, forward strand.
TATTTCAATAAATAATTTTAGCTCGTCGGCATACATTTATTTAGCTCGTCCAGAATCACCTCTAGGGTAGAGGTACAATGTGGTTACCGCTTGTTTGTTTTTTTTTTAATTTTCTTTTATTTAGGTACTACCCCATACTTATACGACCGCCTGGAGACCACTAAGGTTACTTTGAGTGCACTCGTGCACTATCAGTGCACTTGAGGGTCGCAGAGCAAAATGCGTAATCAAAACAGGCGCTCGGGTAACCCTTGTTTCTTTTTTAAGAAACACAAATCTCTTTGCGAGGCTCTTGGAAAAAGGCACAATCAAATGGTTGCAGAGGCATTAAATATTTCGCAGAAAACTATCTATAGACTTAGTAAACCAACAAATTCTGATGTGAAAATAATGTTTAAAAAAATAAGTCAAACTAAAACAAAAGTCAACTCTTTAATATTAAGTAAGTTGAGGCAAGTTATATACAGGGTGTCCCAGCTTTTATTAGACAAACTGTAACTTTTATAATAATTATCACAATTAAATGATATTCAGATCGGAGTTATAATGACTTGTGGGCTATCTGATGAGCGTCATACCGAAAGTGAACATAAATTTTGTTATTTTAAATAGGACACACAGTATATTTCAACAATTCTGAATTCTCTAATCAATTCTACACATTTTTCATGTAATATGTCCTATACCTATCTCTAACCGTTTTTGATAATTTAGTGGTTACACTTGTTCGAAAATAAAATGTAAAAATAGTACCGTTTATTGATTGTTATAAAAAAATAATACATAATTATTATAATTAATGTTTGAACTGTCTTCCGTCCTCTTCAACACAAGCTTGAAATCGTTTTTGAGTTTCTTTGTACACGAGACTCTTATCATCTCGGGAGTAATACTATGGCATGCTCCTCTTATTTTATTTTTAAGATCATTTAAATCAGTTGGTTGGGTTGTATAGACCATGTTTTTGAGATAGACCCATAAAAAAATTTAAAGAGGTCAAATCAGGGGAACGCGCCGGTCATCTTATAGATCCCTTGTTTCTAAACCATTTATTGGGAAATCTCATATCCAGGTAATTTGTGACAATTCCATTATTGTGTGGTGGGGCAACGTCCTGTTGCCAGAACATGGTTGCGCGGTTGCTAAGCGGAATGTCTTCTAACAGCCGGGGAAGACAGTTTTGAAGATAATGTAAATACCTTACCCCATTTAACGTGCCATTAAAAAATAGGGACCTATTAGACGCCCGTTAAATAGCCCGCACCAAACAATGATGCCCCACACTATTTGGAAACGAGTTACTCTGACCCAATGTGGATTTTCTACTGACCAGTAGTGAGAATTGTGGCGATTTACCATTCCAGTGTTGTAAAACCTTGATTCATCACCCCATAAGATTTTCTCCAAAAATGTAGGATCCTCAAAAAGGATAACTTGCGCAAGAGATATAAATTGCAACCTTCGCTCGTAGTCGGTGGGACGAAATGCTTGAACAAGAAATATTTTATAGGGATGGTATTTTTCTGATTTGAGGATCCTGTATACACTATTTTTGTTAATTCCCATTTCTAAAGAAATTTCTCTAACGGAAACTTTTGGATCAACATTTGCATAAGCCAATACGTTTATCGAAATTTCTTTATTTCTTACAGGTGCCTCATGATGAGAATATTTTATTGAATTCGGAAAAGAACCAGTTCGCATTTTTCTCCTACGATCGGGAAACCGTTGTTGATATACTCTTCTTGCATGACGCCAATTTTTTTGACACTCACCGTATAAAAGTAACATACCAACACATTCATTGGGCGTCAAAGTAAAACGCATTGTACTTTGAGTCGTTACCACTAAAAATAACCAATTAGTTGTCAACAGTGATGCAAAATGACACAGAAAGTTTGACAAAACAAAGCCCACTAGATATATCTAGATGGGCAGCACAAAACATACATAAACACAATGTCTAACGAGGAAACTACTAAAGAAGTTTCAAGCTTTTCTTGAGACAGTAAGAAGGCACTTCAAATGTTCACATAATTTCTAATATTAGATCATTTTATTATAAAATGTCCGTAAAATTTATTAAATAATTGTACTATTTTCATTTTCAGTCAAGACAGTTAATAAATGTAAACTCCAAATTATCAGAAACGGTTAGAGATAGGTATAGGACATAGTACATGAAAAATGTGTAGAATTGATTGAAGAATTCAGAATTGTTGAAATATACAGTGTGGCCTATTTGAAATAACAAAATTCATGGTCACTTTCGGTATGACCGGAAGTTATTTATATTCGAAAATACGCTCATTAGATAACAAGCATGTCATTTTAGCAACCTTCTTAATTTCATTTAATTGTGATAATTATTATAAAAGTTACAGCCTGTCTAATAAAAGCTTTATAAGATGTACAAAAGTGCGCAACATGTAACAATGAAATTGTTACATAAACGAATTTTGGAAGAAAAGCCTGATGTGGAATGTCCTGCACTGTCAATTAATACATGGATTCGAAAAATTGGCTTTAGCTGTAAAAGATGTAACAACAGACAGTTTTAATTGGAACGAACATCGATTCAATTAAAAAATATTTCATTTTTAAAAATTTTTAACAAGGAGAAACCGATACTCAGTGGGACAATTATGTAAGACACACTAAAAACATAATTTTTTCCGATTGGGAAAAATACAAGCAAATAGATGTTTCTGATCTAGAACCAATTATTATTAATTTAGGTACAACGGCAAGTAGTGATGAGCCTGAATCAAAGTCCAGTTGTAAAGAAAATTTATTGATTAAAAAAATTTATATGACTTATCCAATAAATATTTTCTGTGCCTCCCTAAAAATCAATGTACAGCTGGGAAATTTATTTATAAAGTACGAAAGTAAATTGTTCTAGTATTTGTAGACAAAATGTAAAACGTAATCCTAATTTTTTAAAAGAGTATTCATGTAAACACACCTTGATAAAGCAACAGCAAAGCACAACTGAAATAAGAAGACACATGCAAACTGTAATTAAAAGTGCGATACTCTTTTGTCAAAGGACTTGGGGTATTTCTATAATTTTATCTGTTACTTTCCAACATTTATCGCTTAAAATTAACGTATTTATGTGAACTTTTTAAATTGTTTCTGCTAGAATATATTTTTACAGTACAATTGAAGTATTTTGTAATTGTGACAAGTTAAAATTTAACATGAATTTATAGAATTTTAACGTATTTAACATAAGTTATATTTTTAAGGTCCGTTAAATTTTAACATATTCGTTATAGAATTACTACTTTACTGTTTTGATATTTAAAAAGATACGTTTACATCTGACATTTATTGCATGAGATTTATGTCTGACAGTTGTTTAGTCCAGTGTAAACACTCAAACATATATCTCCGAAAGAAATTTTTGTGTTTACACTGGACTAAACAACTGTCAAACATATATCTCCGAAAGAAATTTTTGTGTTTACACTGGACTAAACAACTGCCAGACATAAAACTCATGCAATAAATGTCAGATGTAAACGTACCTTAGGAAGAAATCTACTCAAATTTGCATGTCTCTCTTTATCTAGTAGCTTAATTATGCAGTGGATTGGATAAATTTGTATTCCAATGAAATTTTAAAGAAACTAGGACAAGAAAAAGAAATATTTGCTGCATCAATCTCCTTCTTGTCTGCTTGATAATATTATTTTTTTACCGCTTTAAATATGACACTAAAAATATATTCAAAAAAGACCAAATTTTAAGTTCCATGAATCGTCCAATTATTTTTTTATGCTCGATCTGTCGTCCCCATCGCTATGATTGATCTCTCGAAATCGACACTAAACTTCGTCACATTAATAAAATCAAGCATTTATGGTCCGTATACGGGGTGATAAAATTTGTCTCGCGCCGAAACAACATCTTAACTTGGTGATAAACCTAAGATGTAAGATATCGGCTTGGCCGCAATTATGGGTCTCTCAGATGTGTATCGGTACAAAACGATACAAAAAGAGTCAGTGTTGGACTGACCAAAGTTTGAAACTGCCAAAGAAAATGTAATCGTTTGTAGTGGGATAAATGATAGCCACTATATAATTATATCTGTGTAGAAATTAAAATATTCTTCTTGGAGGGCAGACCTTAGTTATAATCTTAGATTATCCAAACCGTAGATAAAACATAACACAGATCATAATTCTATTTCGAAATTATTCATACCCACCAATCACAGTTGACGACGTCACATGTGTTTTCGTCCAAATTTAATTCAAATCTATTGTGTCAACGAAAATTAATTTTGGAAATTAACGTTGAAAATACCAAGATGTGTTGTAAAAAGTTGTATTTATAATAAAAGTGCGAAGTGTGACACTACTAAAAGAAACTTACATTCATTTCGGTAAGTTATTTAATTTTTAGAGACTATCGACAGCCATATTTGTTTATTTGAAAATAAACAGAACCGCACTTGGTCATTGGCACATTGTACAAGTTGCAAATCGGATAAAGGTTTTTATTGTAATCTGTTCACTATTTCTTGTTTTATGGAGAATATTTTCTTAGGAAGTGGAAAGAGTAACATATAATTAAATACAAAAATATCAATTTCATTACCAATTTATTATTTTTAAACTTTACAACTTGTTTTAATAGTTTTCAAAACTATTTATTCAGTATTTTTTTTACAATATAATGGGACCGATATATTTAATTTATATTTTGTTTAAAGGTTATTTATAAGTTAATTTTCTTTAATATAAATTCTCTCTTTATACAATGTAACCCAACGAAAACTTGACATGCGGGTTTAGGGTATTATTATCGTGGATGTTAAAAAACGCTCGGATAGATCTATTTTAGTTTGAAGAACATATTTTTATCATATTAATTGTCAAATGTCATTCCCCTCCACTCCGTTACTCTAACCAATGCAATTTAAATAGGGAAAGTACCAAGTACGATACGTCATTGAAAAGATAATTTTAAGGAGAATTCGGCATTACTTTTGATTTTAACGCCCACTAGCGGGATACAAAACTGTTACCTATTGTGAAGTGTGGCACTTCATTTAAAAGATAATTTTATTCGAAATTTAATGCGTATCATAAATTTTGTATTTCTTAACGTTTGAACTATGCATGTTGTTTATACGTCCCAGCCACGTTTTAACTGATATTATTCGTTTCCTGTCCGATAATGATAACTCTCTCTACTTTTTACATGGACTTGGAAAACGTTCGATGGTCGATACTGTGTATGTTAGTGAATAGAAATCTATTCTATAAATTGGATAATCACGTTAAAGTCCATTACGCTTTAAGCTGCCACTATGGTAACTTAATAAAGTTAGTAGCATCCATCTACATCACAGTTCATGATATATGATTCATTACACAATAAAAAAATATTTGAATAAAACAATATCATGAGATCGATGTATAATAAATTAATATATCATTTTAACGTCAATAAAGTAATTTTTTTTTATTAGAGGGATATTGCAAATTTCCATAACGTCAGCCACCAATAGTGACAACGTAATTAGAGGCAAATATATTCCATGCTAAAATAAGACTTATTGCAAAACTACATATTTCTAACCTCATTTTAAAAATTTTAAATTTCAGCTCATCTTTTTTGTTGTCTATAATAGTACATAATATTAAAGTGGTATTATAAATTATCATTTTAGAAGGTTTAGATGACGATGATATTAAATATTTAATTTTAAAAAACTTCGAACTCATACGAATGTCGACAAGGGCACCCGAAAGCTATAAAAATATTATTTTATTTAAAAAATAGGTCAATTAATATTACTGAGTAAAAATGTTGAGTACTGAGTCTCCATCTGGATGAAAGTACTCACTAGTACCAAAAACTGAGTAATTTGAGTACTGCTCAGTTCTGCCGACATGCACTGTATGCTTAGTGTGAAAATGTTGATCTAGACAGTGATTCGTACCTCTGCATGGTGAAGCAAAAATACATTTTTTCTCAGATTGACATTAAATGTCACTTTTAGTGACACTACTGAATCATGAAAGTAACACTTTTACTGCCTATGCATTAAAAATTTACTTTTTCTACACTCACATGAATACTTATCTACAAAACAAAAAAGTATTCTATTGCATTCAACTGAAAGAATATATTTTATATCCATTCTAGATATTGATAACACTACAAAAAAATAAAATCCACCAATCACAGTTCATATTTTGGTCACCAAACTACTATTATTTTTAAAATTTTTAACAAGTGACAATTTTGTCAAATGAATTGTCAGTGTATTATTTGGTTATTAAGATTAAATATACATTTAAATGTGCTTTTTGTGTAGAATCGATAAATAGTAGCATTATTATTTTTGTTTCGTTCACATTTTGAAATAAATTTATAATTTTAATCAAACTAATTTAATTAAATTAAAAATAAAACCTTAAATCTAATGATGACACGATGTCTGTCTTCCATGCGGGAGACCCCCGTTCGAATCTCAGCCAGGGACTAAAAAAAATTAACTTATTTTTTTTTGTTTATTTTATTTTATAAATTAGTAAAAATAATAATTTATTTTAAAATTAGTAATTTTGTCTTAATAATCTAAAATAATTTAATAAATTTGTAGACTTTCGTTATGGGTCGTAGAAAAAATATACTGTACAACTCGAGTGGATTGTCCACTTCTGTTGCACAAACTACTATTTTCTTCTTTTATCTTCTGTAGTATTGCTCTGCATGAGCATCCGGCCAAAAAAGTTAATCTAACAAATTAACTACAAAGTAATGACTTATAATGATAAGTATATTTGTTTAAGAATTGAAGGCATATAGTTATAAAAACAACGATTAGAATAAATATTAAAAACGTGTGAGTTGTATCTGTTATTCTTAAAAGGGGTTTTCATTTTAATTGCATTTTTTTAAACAAACTATATAAATAATTAGAAAAAAAATTTTGCTTCGCACGGCAAAAAAAAACAGATTTACTGCCTTGGCTAACTACCAAAGAACTACTTTCTGCTCTTAATACACAAATAGCTATTTTGTAACAATAATTTTATAAAATTTTACTTAACTACTAGCTATATACTGAAAGTATTATTGCCCTAATCATAAATAAATTTTGCATAATTTTTCATCTTTTAAGAGTTACCAAAATAATTAGGTACTACAATAAAAATATCAGTCTGGCCCAGAATATATCCCTATTCCTTCCACCCAGTTTTTCGGTTTTGGCAAAATTCACGCAGCGGCAAATGCTTTCTATGGAGGTAAGAAATTTAACATCCCTAAGTTTACTCAATATTGAGTCCACTAAATGCATAGGATAACTATCAGAAACAGTGTGTTGATTCAAACGTCTACTATCTAAACATAATCTTTTTTCAGTACTAGTTTTCTTATCAACTGGACCAAGGAGAAACAGAAGGTTGTATGATACCCAATTGTAGTAAAACATTAAGTTCTTTTTTTACATGAACCATCATGGCAGGTGAAAGTGGGTACTGTCTAGAAAAAATTGGTTTTATATCCCCAGTATCAATATCGTGTTTAATTAAATGTGTACATCCTAGGGAATCTTTTGGAGCTATAGTAGAAAAAAGATCTATCACTCCATTAAGTTTAGATTTTTGTTCAAAAGACAGATTTGACATTGTTTGTATAGAATTTACAGCACATAATGATGATAATAAGCAATATGAAAACTCACCACATCTAATATCAATATTGAATAAATTTAAAAACTATATTCCCAAAATTAAATTATGTTTTACTGTAGGTATAAGTAAAATTCTCAAAGTTTTTGTAATATTATCAACATTGACAGGTACATTTATAAAACCTTATACATTCTGTGAAACCCCATCAGCAGTAGTTACACTTAAGTCATCATCATATAAAATAGGTGTATTTATTTTATGGATAATATTAAAAGCATGTTGACCTAAAATTGTTGAATTAGAACCCGTATCTACTAAAGCTAATATTTCAATATTGTTTATTTTAACCTTTAAATGTGGCCTATTATCATTTATTTTCTTAAAAAATAATGGACTTGAGTTATTGTTTAAAGAAACACCCTGTATGTTTGACCCATCCTTTCTTAGGTACAGCACTGGAGTTAGATATTTTATTAAGGAAATTTTTTACAAAAGATAGATACTGTTTCCATTCTGCTATAGAAGTTAATTTTGATTCTTGCTTTTTGTACTTTGTGAATTGTGTTTTTGGGATCGTCCTGGCAAATTTTGAACATTTGTAAGACTGCGGCCCGCAGCCAGACTTTGAAGTACAGCCTGTAGTCCATTTTTTGAACAATTAGGACAATTCACTACTGTTTTATTTTTGTAGCCACAGCGATAACAAAATATATTCCTTTTAGAAAAACATGTTGAATAGGTATGTCCAACTTTACCACAGTTATAACAAGAAACATTAGATAATCTACTTTTATTTAATTGACTATTGTTATTACGGTACTGGTTAGTATTACCAAAAGCAGCAGTATTATATACATAGGGATGTGTACAATTTTGAGATAAATTTTGAGCATCTTCTAGCTTCTTACATAAAATAGACAATTCATCAATAGTCTTAGGGTCTTGCAATGCTAACTGAGAAATAAAGGTAGGTAAAATATTTATTTTAATAATATTTACTCTTCTACATTCATCTGGCAAGATAGTTAATCTTTTAAAAAGTTTTTCCATATAAGAAATGTATAATGTTGTGCTTTCAGAAGTTGTTTTTTATTTTGAATTTCTAATTCTAAATTATATTGATAGTCACAAGGTAAGAAATGTAATTTTAATTGAACAACAAGGTGATCCCAGTCAGTGAATTTAGAACAATTATTCATATACCAAAATAGAACATCACCTTTTAAAAGATCACAGCTACGTTGAAACACTTTCGAAAGACCTCTAGACAATCTTAACATTTCGACATGTTCCAAAAAATCAAACAACGAATTGTTACCATCATAAAATACACCCCATTTATGAACATCTACACTTATATATGAAGGACAACTAACTTGTTCTGTAGGTACAGTACTAGGGTTAAAACCAGAAGAATTATTATTAATTTTTTTTGATAAATCAGCTTCTAACATGATTATTTTTGTTTTTATTGTGTTTTTAGCTGTAACTTCTTCATCAGAGTCCACTTTTAAATTAGCTACCCTATTAGACAAATGAACTAATCTAGAATTAATTCGTTTAAAAGCTGGATCAGATTTATTACCAGTAAAATTTTCTATTTCTGTATTGACTTTTTTAATAGACAATTCCATTTCTGTGATATTATCTTCATGATCATAAGGATTATTTTTCCCTGAAAAACTTCTATTGTGTGACTCTTGAGATAACAAACCAGTCAAGACCTTTCTTTTTTGTTCTACAGTAGAAGGTAAGTCTACTCCTCTGATTAAAATTTCATAGGTTAACTCATGAGTCTTTAAATGTTTGGGAATCATTTTAATAAAGAAGATAACAGTCAGAAAAAAATGTAAAAAGCAATATATTTAACTAAATAAAGGCACAAATTGTATCACTAACGAAAAAAAAATTTTTACTCGATAGACACAAAAATCAACTTTAGGTAAAAATCATATACCATACACTTTTCTCAGTGTAAAATGAATATGTCGATATATCATTAGCAAAATATCTATAAATAAACACTAAACCTAGTACAAAATGAAGATATTATATAAAACTTGACGATACGATATGCAGATTTAGAAAAAAGGTTAAAATAATAGGTAAGGAAGTATATTCGCAAGGTGCAAAGTATATGGTGGGGACAGTCGAATCGACAGCAGCGTTCGCAGTGGACAAATTAAGCATTAAATCTGGATTTTGTTGTGAATAAATTAATAAAAGAAGTTAAATATCTCATGAACGGTTGGATTTACGAAAATTTTTCGTTCATGCTAATTTGTAGAGAAAATTTTTCTCCGTCGAATGGTGAATAATTAATTTTCCTAAGGTTATTAGTTTTTGAGTTTTAACAAAAATTTAAATTGAATTACATTTAATTTTTAATTTTTTCTCCATTATATCAAAAACTATTGAGTTTTGGAAATTTTTGCAAGAATACAAATTTGTTAGTCATAGTTTTTTCTTGCAAACAAAGCAATTCCTATACTTTAATCTTTAACCATTCAGAAGTAATAGGGATAAATCTTCACGGCATACGATAGCGTGAATATAAAATAATGAACAAAATCGCTAAGCAAAATACGGTTTGTTTTTCTCGGTCTTTTGACGTTTTGACAGTTAACCTTACTTATTCTATAGGAAAAATGGGGCATTCTACTTGTTGCGTTGTGAATTGCAAAAATACAGGCAAAAATAGTAGTTGCAAATTTTATACATTTCCAGCTGCCAGTTGGAAATTAGAAAAAAGAGCGAAATGGATAAAAGCAGTAAAAAGAAAAAAAGTAAGTAATGTACAACTTAACTTTACCTTTTCTTATAATTAAAATAACATTTCTATAGTCTTGATGGATCACCGTGGATTCCAAAAACCAAATGATTGCATTTGTAGCGATTTTTTAAATTTTTTCACTTCTCTGACATGATCTGCGTTTACCAGTTGTTTTCCTTTGCACAAAGTTTTAGGTTGAAACAATATCTCATGAGATATTGCCTCAAATTCTGTTTGAATAATGATGTTCATTGGCAGAGAATTTATTAAAACATATTAATAGTTTAAATTTTTAAACTAACCTTTTTTTGAAAGTTAACCTAATACTATTCTTATGTTCTTCTTTATTTTTGGCCTTTATCTATTCAGCATTATTATATTTAAAATAAAATTCATTTTATACTCATTAAAATTACTTATACTTACTTTTTTTACTATTTATTTAATATTTATCATGTATTACACTTATATTTTACAGCAATTTTCTTTTTATTTTGTATTTATAAAATTTTTACATGTAATTCATCATTCATAGGGCCAGATTTAATGCGGTCACAAGATGTCGCTTCCTTCGCGGCGAATAGAAGACATGCAGTTAGTATCGTTAATCTCTGTGAAATACCTATGTGAATTAGAACGATAAGTTATAAGGAATCTATTTCAAAGTAACGAGCTATTTAACACAGTAGTTGAGGCGCCATTTTTGTAACCTGATACTTGTTATTTTATCTATTTTTTATAGTGTTTTAAGCTCAAATGATTTTGGGAGTGGGTCAGGTTATTAAATAACTCGTATTACCTTGAAAAAGAAGTTGTGCCCCACTATATTTAAAACTTATTATACTTGACTATAGATTAGTGATAAAAATATAGAAAATCACTAACCATTAAGATATTATATTTAAACCAAGTTTTAGATAAGGCAGTAACAAATTCTAATTCACAGAGATTTATTTATTCAAATTTAGATGATTTATTCAAATAAACACCTATCTGTTGTAACAGGAGGTAGAATATAAGGAGAGATGATTTGCACGGTATTCTAGGCCTTCTTCAAAGGGACTTGAATGATATTCTTCGAATAGCACCAAACTCGCACCAAACTCTTAGGTATAAATCTTCATAAACTTAAATCTCATAAACTTCTTTAGATGTAACTCGAACTAAACCTCTTGATATAGCTTGAAATAAACTTCTTAAGATGTAACTCGAACTAAACCTGTTGATATAACTTGAAATAAACTTCTTGATAGAAATCCCCATAAACAGTTTTAGATATATCTTGAATTAAACCGTCTAGATATAGCCAGGCTACAAGGAAAAGGTAAAAATATTAAGAAAGGAAATTTGCACAGGAACCAGATAAAATGCCTTTTACTATTAAATGAACGATTCAAAATTATTAAGAGAATAATTTCACAGAGACTAAAATTAATATGAAAAGAAAAAAATCTTATTTAACATATTTAAATATAGTAAAGCATAATATCTCTTCCAAACAAAATAATATATAAAATTATATAAAACGTGTTATCATGTGTTATTCATGTATTGAGGTTATGTTTAAAATTTTACATTTCATTTAAGAAATTCTTGTACAAAATTGTTAGTGCCAAAATAACGAAAACGGTTCCAACCATTACAACCTCTACCCTTTGTAACCTCTTTGGTTATTATAAAAGATCAGTAAATAAAAACAGACTATTTTGAAAATTTCAAATTAATTACAAAAGTGTAATAAAAATCGACTACTTTAAATAACACTAACTTAATTTATAGAAAAATGGCGCTTTTGTTTATATTTGTAGAGATGATAATTGCAAAAGCAAACCGATGACATAACTCATTTGGAACAGCTATTTCTATTTACAATCTTTTACTTAGCACAAAAATATATATATGGGTGATTCTCGCCTAACTGTGATTTTTTATGTCCAGTGTTTTATTTATCGTTTAGCATAAGTTTTTTTCATCAAAAAGTTAATAATATTATAAATTTAGAGGTATTTTACAACCAACATTATGAATTAGATCATAAACCTTCGTAATTTTTTTTTTAAGCTGCATATAAATATACTCGAAATGTCAATACCGTGGCATGTCCGATTCTCATTTTTAAAATTAAATATATACATTTCTATCAAAATTCATTTTTTAATATAAAATTTACCTACAATCTAATGCATACTGCATTGAATTTTATTGCAATTTTATACCAATCTTTGGATTGGTAAAAAAAATAATCATTTATATGTCAGTACCGTGGAAATAATGTCAGTACCGTGGCATTAAAATTTTTAAATTTAGATGAGTTTAAGAATATTTCTGTTTTTAGTGCGCTCTGAAGTTTGATGACATGCAATCAAGAAAAGAGAGAAAGAAATCGACCGTTCAGCAGCTATTCGAGAGATTTGTAACTAATTGCCAAAAATCATAATATTTGAACCAAAACATCCCTACTGACGAAAAATTGAAAGCGTTTAGAGGGCGATGCCTTTTCAGATAGTATATTCCTTCCAAGCCGGCAAATATAGTATAAAGATTTTTGCCATTTTAAACGCAAGATTATTTTATGCCTAAAATATGGAGATTTTTGCAGGTCAACAACCAGGAGGGTCGTATGCCATAAGCAAATAAGCTAGTTGTTGCTATCAAAAGACTTGTTGCTCCTATTTATATTTCTGGGCGCGACATTAAAATTGACAATTGGTTCTCAAATTATGATTTTGTAGATCTTCGGCAACAAAAATGTCACTTGTAGACACCTTAAAAAAACAAGCCACAAATACCTATTGCATTAAAAGATATAAAAAATGAAAGTGTTCCATCTATTGTATTTAGTTTTCAGAAATATTGTACTCTCGCCTCTTATGTACTTAAAGCGACAAAAATGTTGTATATTTTGACAATAATATAGATGTGTTAACTAGTGATGAGCTACATAAACTAGAAATGATTACGTTTCATAACAAAACTAAAGTGGAGTAGATACTGTAGACAAAATGTTTGCCATGTTGTGAATTGTGTTCCTACAAATTTTTTTATGTTAAATATTTAAATATTTTTTGAATTTGTACTTTTTTTGTTTTCTTATAAAATAAGAACGTGCAAATAAAGTATTTTTATAATTTTTTTGTATTTTAAGATCTAAAATTAGCAATGTATCTATCAGATACATGCGCGATCAATCATGAAAGTTTCTATGTGCGACTGGAAGGTTAAATTGGTCTCATTTCAGTATTGGAATAGGACTAATTTTGATTTTTTTTTATGAATAATACAGTTCAAAATAAAGCTACATTAAATTTTTTTTAACTATTCATTTTCTAGAGTTATTAATTTTTTAAAAATTATGAGAGACGGAAATATACTAATAGGAACTACCCATTCAGCACATATTAGTATAACTAACGTATTTTATACGTAATACTCGTTTAATTTTGGTATTGGTTGATTCCGTATACGTTTACAGTTTACGATTATTATACATACCGTGTTTTAAACGATATATTATACGTTTTTTATATACAATTATACATCCTATGGTATATAATTGTAAATTTTTTTACGTTTAAATATAGTTAACAATATACGATTATTTTTAGTTTGCGATGAACTATTTATATACAGTGGGCCTAAATATACGTTTAAGTTTATTTAAATTTAATTCGTATAAATTTACATTATATTACAATATGTTTTCTTCGTTTATAATTCCCGTTTAAATTTCGTCTTGGTTGATTTTTTAAACGTTTACCATCTACCATTTTTATATTTAACGTTTTTTAACACATAAATTAAACGCTTTTGTTCGTCGATACTAGTTAATATACCTATACTATTCTACGTTTAAATATAAGTCACCTTAAACGCATAATACCAGTTTACGATGAACTAGTAGACAGAAGTAAATAATATGTATATATTTAGGTTTATTTAAATTAAAAGCTTATAGATATATTTGTTTACATTACATCCATATTTTTTTAATTATATTACCTGTAATATTTATAACAAATTTCCTATACACATGGAACTATTTTAAGATGGCGGATGGAGCATGACGTACTAGTGGTACGGCCTTTTCTCATTTCTATTCATGCGTATGTGTAGTATTATTGTTTAGAGTAGGGAATGGTTTGTGGGAGCAGGTTCATCGGTTCGTCCATTTTCATTTTTGTACACGTTTTGTTGCATGTTGCTTTGGCGTCCTGGCTTTGACGATATTGATTAAAAGCATAGGTAAGTTTCTATTAATGTTGTAATTTAGCTACCCCTTTAATAATTGTTGCATTTTACAACAACTACTGTTTTTTAGGTACGTACAGTGTGTTAAATGCTTATAGAAACTACAAAACATAACCTTACTTTTGTTTCTTTTATTTTTATACGTATTTTTTAGGTTACCTAGTTATTGCAAGCATACTTATTTTCCTTTTTTTTGGTCAGCTGTTTTTTATTTATTAAAATGTCTAAAATAACCCTGTCTCTGCGTCATCTACGTAGAAAAATAGCGCAAAATATTCAAGATGCTTTAAGTTAAATCATTTTTTTTTATTCCCAATGAAGATCACATTAATAAGGCTTCGGACATTAATATATCATCTGATTCTATTATTTATAATAATTTCCAAGAAAATAATACAAATTTAACTTCGGAGCTTTTAGAAAATATTTCACCTGAAATTGAGTTACATTTTGGTTATAGGAATGGGGGTGAACCAATCGACTTAACCGACCGAACGATTAGGTGTGCCATGCAAGATTAGCTTAAGTTAGCTAAGGCCCGTCTAGGACACA
This sequence comes from Psylliodes chrysocephalus, assembly GCA_927349885.1. Taxonomy (NCBI): domain Eukaryota; kingdom Metazoa; phylum Arthropoda; class Insecta; order Coleoptera; family Chrysomelidae; genus Psylliodes; species Psylliodes chrysocephalus. The sequence goes on from OV651816.1 coordinate 17,547,393, forward strand.
ACACATCCAAAGTGTTAAGCTAAGATTTTTATTTCCATATATATTTTTTATTAGTTAAAGAAAAGTTTCGTTTAGTTTGTTATTCAGTAATTTAGTGTTTATTTTTTTGTATTTATTTATTTTTTAGTATTTTATTGTTTATTTTTTTTTTTTAATTAAATATTGTTCTGTACATATAACAAGTGATCAAAAAAATTTTCTCAATACAACCAAAAAAGAAACACGAGTAATGCCTATTTCTGGTGTATACACACCTGCTATGGATAAAATCCAAACTATCATTTAAGAAATATTTACATTTTTCCATGGCCTCTTTTAGAAATTTTATTTTGATCACTTTATTTAATTTGTGTTTAAAATACATTTAAAACAATATCAGGTAGACGCATTTTACACATTAATAATAATCATACAAATATATCTAATATAGACGTATAGTAAAACAGGATAATTAAAGGTAGATAAAGTTGTAATGTTATACGTATAAAAAATAAAAAAAATATACGTTTATAGGGCGGACATTTTCACGTATATATTGGGTAGCATCTCAACAGTATCCATACGTATATTGTAGTACATAAAAAAACGTATTTTATACCAAAGTGAATTCGTATAAATATATTACAACTATAAATCTAATATAGACGTATAGTAAAAACGTTTAATTATAGGTGGATAAATTCTTAGTAATCGACGTTTATAAGGCGGACATTTTCACGAAAATATTTGGTAGTACATCAACCGTATTCATACGTATGGTAGTACCTAAAAAAATACGTAATTTATACCAAAGTGCCTGGGTAGCCACACAACGTTGCCGGGTAAGACGGTATTCGAGAAGTAATATACGTTCGTTTCTGCCCACCGTCTTATTTTTAGACTAAAATATCGTTAAACAAATATCTTTTAAATACAAAATGTTTTCAAAGGTATTATTTATGTTTAAACTTTCACCATATTTATAGTGCCATTGTTTTAAAAAACGTCAACTAATAAACAAGAAAATGGCAATGCGGCAGCACTATTTGTGTTATCTTTCAATCAAGAATTCGTGTGTTGTGCCAATCAAATCAATAATTATTTAATTTTGATATTTTTATATGTTTTGAGTACGAAAAAGTGTTTCCTCCTAAAATGTGATGATGATTTACATTTATTAATAAAAATATTTAATAATGGTGCTAGAAAAGAAGAAAATTATTATTATTATTATTATAACTACACAGAAAAGCTTCAAGCAACAGATAAATTATTTTGGGGTTTCTTTTTATACTCTTTAAAAATGAAATATTTTATTGTAATTTATTATACTTCAATTATCTACCTCAGTAACAATGTTTTTTCTTCTTTTTTTATATACCAAATGATTTTGAAAACTGTTAATTTTTTAAATTATGGATAAATCTTTACATATTAAGGAGTGTGTAGTGCCACACAAATGTCTCCAAAGTTCTTTTTATTCACCATACAAGAGCCAGCTCACTAATTCTACCCAAAAAAGAAAACATAAAAAATTATCTTCTAAAAAGTTGACTGGAAAATAACCTACTACTAGAGGCATTTTTCATCTCTATTTAATAAAAATACACCGGATCTTCAAGATGCATCAGCAATTTCTAAAGCCCAATTTATTACATTTCAGAGATTATAATAATTGTATACAAACAAAATAGTGAAATCTGTGAAAATTTATATAAAAGTACCTGAATAAGATAAAGAGGTAAAAGACACCTTATTTACAAATAAATAAAAATTTATGTACAAGCGATAACAATAATGCAGCTGCACAAATTAAAATTTCCTCTAAAGATTCAATATCAAATTTAACTTGTTGTCTACATAAGTATTTAAATGTGGGAGAAACACAATGCAAAATACTTTATGTTCATGTGTAATTATTATTCCGTTTACTGTGCAAATATCTGCTTTTCTCAAGTTATTCATGAAAAATTGCATTATCTCCATATACTTGCTTGGAAGATCTAAAAATAATAAAACATTTATAAAAATTGTTTAAAAAATGTAGTAATCATATCTTGGTTTACAATGGGTAAAACAGCTTTATAAATACAGCTGACAAACTCATATTAATAACAAAATTAAACCAATTAGCAAAGACAAAAGAAATAAATCGAGAAAAAAGTAAACAAAATAATAACGAATGTTAGGTTAGGTGGTGTCAGGATTTGTTCTTGTTTTGACAATTCGTGATTCGTCACCTGACCCAAAATTTTTTGTTTCGTCACCTGCACCTGTTTGACCTTTTCGTAGGTAATAATTTATTCGGCATTCGTCAACTGGTACTACTAGGGTCATAAAAGTCCGTAAACCCAAATTCTTTTTAATGTTTATATTATTTTTAATATTTATTGTAATAATTAGTAATGTTATTATAAAAAATAAATAAAAAAACCATAAATTCAATTTTTGTTTAAAAAAAAGTCTGTATGGTCACCAATAAAAGATATTTTTTAAGAAAACGTTTGGTCACCTCCCTTTACACTTTATCCAAGCTTAGGACTGGCAAAGCAATAAGTTAAAAGTTTTAATATATTAAAAAATAAAAACTTTTTAAAAGTTAATATCTGCTTTTGGATTCGTCATTTATATACAGGTTTAATTTGTCAAAAATATGATTTTCCCATTATTCGTATTTAACGACGTACGTTAGTTTTGACAAAGCATCCGCCAAACTTACACGATTTTCAAGAAATTATTTAAGAATATTCTTAATTCTGGCATCCAAATCAAAATATTTCTTTGCCCTTTTAGAAGTTGATATGAGTATATCTTCTTTTTCCATGAAGATCCTATAATTATTTGAGTTATCTTCAAGACTTTTTATTAATGCATATGTATTAGGATGACTTTTGCCTACAGTTCTGTTTAATGTACTGTGCCAACCTTCAACTGCATTTGTGGTACGATGTCTTCAACAAAAAAGTCATTAAATTTCATAACTTTTTCGTTTTCTGGCGAGGAAGCTATAATCTGAAGCCCAATTTCTAGACTTTATTTGGAATCGAATAGTTTAAACCATATTTAATTATTTTAAAAATAAAAACAAAAAAAGCATAATAGAAGCCTATTAATCACTAGCGCAGGTGCAAAGCTAAGGTGACGAAACAAGAACACTTTAAGCAGGTATATTTTGCAGTCGACGAAACAAGATTAAAATGGGTCATGACAGGTAAAATTTCCCTAGGTGACGAATCACGAATTGACGGAACAAGAAACTACCGGTGTTAGTTTTTAAGTGTCACTAAGATGTGCGTTCACTTCTACATTCTATGTGTCGGTATGTTCGTTGGCTTGGTTCTGTATAACAAACAAAACTTCGATACAAGCTTATTGGTCTATTCCCGATGACGTACACATTTCAAATTTTAAATTAAAAATAGTTTTACTTTAAAAACTTCTAGCTTTTTTAACAAACTGATTATTTAGAAATACTTATATAGTAACTAATTATTACAATATAATTTATAAAACAGCCTATCTCACATGTCAACATGGACCATTTATTTCCTTTAAATAAGTGTTTGTTTTGTCTTTGACTTAATTCTCATTATTGTAGTTAGTTTTTTGTCTTGATTATTATCCCAGAAGAGACATTCTAAAACCCTGTTGTTCGTGAATTTTTAGGAGGATCAAATAACAATAAATAAAATAATTTGAAGGAACTATAAAAACAAGAAAGACACGGGCTGAAGACACTGATGCAGCAAGCATATCAGTATGCATTTTTACTTATTAAAGACTCGGTACCTAACATTCTTGGAAAGTCGTTGTCTAAAATGATACCAAAAAACAGTTCAGCAACTTCATCCAGCTCTAGGATTAAAGTTAAAATCTGGAAATCTGTGTCTCTGTGGGAACGGCACGGAGCATTTTAAAACGTGGCATTTTATTCAAAAAGGAATCCCCTCATCAAAACAATAAAGATCTCCGGAAAAATGTGCTCGGCACGCAATGCGGCCACCGGAGTATTTGCGGACTCTCTATTCCAGGGACATGGAGACGAATGATTTTACGTCTGCACAGAGACGTACTACGTACTGGGCATTATTCAACATACACGTTTAAAATCTTAGTTTCTTGAATTTCGGTAAGGTAAAATTCGTATTTGTAGCTCATTTAAAATTTCAACTCTATACCACAGAACCACAGGCATTAATCCGATGTATTTTTTTATTATTTTACTAAAATTACGAAAGTTGAGAATAAGGCGTAGATTGAACAAAAATTATTTACATGGGGAGTCAGTTTTTGGGGAGAATTTAACCTGAAATAAGAAATAAAATCTGATGCTATCGTATGGGGTGTTCATAGCATCCAAGAGCCTGGTTGGGCCGGAGGGCAAATAACCATAAAAATTTCATTTAGTTAAAAGTTCTTTTATTGCCAAATAAATACAAACTGTATTTGTGATTTCCCACTTAAACTCAATTACTAATAAGCCAAGTTGTAAAACACGAACCTTAGGACTGTATTTATAAACATATATCAACTGAATCAGACTTGGCTGAGTCGTCCTTGAACGAAAATCGAAGTTGGTTATATCGCGTGAATTTAGAGATAGGTTGTAACAAATCTGTAAATGTACTTAACAGTTACAGATTTGCTACTGTCCATCCCTAAGTTCCAGTGCAACACCGCAATCACCTTTAACTTTAGAGAAGTTGTAACTGAATTTCGATTTTCAGCTAAGTCCGAAATTATTTATGCAAGACCCCGCCTATCCATGTGGAAGCAATTAGTGAGAGAATCTTTGGATCATATATGCTGGCATTAGAAAACTTAGCCAAAGACTGCGATTTTAAAGATATATCTGCCAAGCAAATTAAAAACAATTGTTTAAGGGATGTCTTCATCACGGGTCTCTCTTCGGCTGCTATAAGACAACGTCTTTTTCAATTTTCAATTTTCAATCATACAGTTAATGCTCCAGTTGAGGAATTTAATGGTTCTTCTAACAATACTGCGGAAAGTAATGCAGAATTGGTAGCGGCTGTATCTCCTTTGTTACGGTATGGTAATCGAAAATGCTATTTTTGTAAGGAACCATACCATCAAAGAAATTAGTGTCTAGCATCAAATTGTATTTGTCAAGCATGTCTCAAACGAGGCCATTATGCAAAAGTACGTAAAAGCCGATCAACAAAATCAGTCAATATCTCTGTTTCTATAAAATATTTAAATCAAGCCATTATTTTTATCAAAGTGAATGGAATGCCAGCGAAAGGACTAATAGATACTGGCCGTACTTCAAGTTTTATCGATTTCTCGTTTGCTGATCGCTTAGTTTCAATCAAAGAGAACATAAATATGGCTTTTATAAATCATTTTTGCCAAGTGGAAGAAAGTTGTTTTGTAACATTAGAACTAGAAAATAGTGATTATACATATGAGAATGAAAGTCTTCTTGTTATGAAAAATCTTTGCACCGATATTATTCTTGGTTATGATTTTCAAAAACAATATTCATCTGTGAAAATGTCATTATCTGGGTCTAAACTCCTTTAAAAATATGTAATCTTTTGAAAGCATCAGTTCCTGAAGCATTCCTTTTTTAAATTTATCACATGATTGTAAACCTATCTCCATTAAATCTAGAAGGGTTTCTGATGCAAACAAGCAGTTCATAGACTCAGAAATACGGAAACTCCTAGCTGAATCTATTATTAAAGAAAGTAAATCACCATGGAGGGGACAAGTTTTAATAACAAGTAACGCCAACCATAAGAAACCAATAGTGATTATGTTCAAACAATAAATCGCTTCACAGAACTAGATGCCTATCCTATTTCAAATATTGAAGAGATTGTGTTTAAAGTATCAAAATATAAAGTATGTAGTACTATTGACTTGCAGAGCGCGTATCATCAAATTCCTATTCTTGAACATGAAAGATCCCTATATTGCATTCGAGACTTGTGGAAATTTATATCAAATTTGGCCGAATACCATTTGGTGTTACGAATGGCGTAGCTAATTTTTAATGCGTCATTAACACTTTCATTAGGAATGAAAATTAACAAGATACTTATGATGTAACGTTTAGATTTGACCTTAGAGCGTTTTTCAGTAAAATAGAGAGGCGCCTGTAATGTCCAGCAGTTCCTGCCGCTCAGAATTTATTAAACGGGTCCTTCTATACACGCATTTTAACCACTGTGCTTTTGGATCGACTGGCGACTGCGGATTTCTGTCAACTCACTGTCGAAGGCGTTTCTTCGCGGGCATTTTTCCATAGATGTAGGGGTTATTCTGCGATGCTATGGGCGAGAAAGTGGCTGCCCTGTATTCAAGATGTCGATCTAGCGTTTCCGCCCCGACGTTAATTGTAGGTATATAATCAGTTTGGGGTAGATAGGACCTCTATTTGGGCTTAGTTAGGCTATTTATTTCGTTTTGGAGGGTTGTTTGATTATTTTAGCCCTTTTTGTCAAGAATTTATTTCGTAATAGAGGGCGCTGATGGGGCACCTATTTACCAGTAAGGTATGTTGGTATTATTATTTTTTTTTTGGAAGTGACGTCGGCTTCTTGTAATTTCGAGATTCATTTATAATTGGGATATTTTAAAACAACCTTTTGTTTAAAGTTACAACAGTGTGTAATTTGGTTGTATTTTTGGTGACCACATGTTGTAAGAACTCTTTTAGGAGGACATATTCAACCACGTTTTGGATCTCATAGGTGAGTTTTTTTGTGCCGCATTTAGATTACGACGTAGTAGTTCTTTTTTTAAAGCCATTTGTCCTCTATTTTAGTGCCCACATATATATGTAATCTTATCTGGATAAGCTGTTCACGAATTTGCTTCGTGTTCCCCCTATTGCTGTTAAAGAGGTAAATATAGTTTGATTTTAGTTAGCATGTTTACCTAGATGATTATTAACCTTAAGTTATGTTTCTTTTCGTTGCATATATTTTCAATACATGAGATAGACTATTAAGGGGTAGTATTTTGTAATCTAAGGGTGTATTAAATGTAATTGTTTGGTAGGACTCGCTTCACAAGCCGTCTATCTTTTTGCTTTGTAAATCTGAAGATTACCTACATAAATTAATAAGCCGAACTTAATTTAACTAGTAAATGTTGAGTAGTTACTACCTATTTCTAGACCTCGCTTCACGAAAAGGCTATGTAGGTACCTGGTTAATTTAATTTTAACTTCTTTATTAACCAGGGATAAATAGTTAGTGCTGTGTTTTATCTTACACGTTTTCTTTAGGGTTCTTGTGACGGGCTGACACTTCTTGTGACGGGCTGACACTTCTTGTGATGGGCTGACACTTCTTGTGACGGGCCTATACTTCTTGTGACGAGCTAGTAGGCTTTGGCAGACTAGCACTTCTTGAGACCAGCTAGTATTCGTGTGACGGGCTAGCCACCTTTATGACGGGCAGTTCGATTTGTATGCTGTTAACGAAACAGGTATAGTAGGACATCAACCGTCTACTGGAAAGAAGTCACGGTGTACTGCAAGCTTTTGCTTACTTATTTTTATATTACTATTTAATCTTTTTTATTGGGGGAGTTATCAGCACATAACTTTATCTAAACCTAATGTAAACGAGGTTTAGGGGTAAATAAATTACAGTACATTTTAATAAACCCGAAAACGTCACCAAGAGCTCTTCGTGGGGTGTATTACTTATGGGTAAGTATTGATTTTAACAAGTAGCAGAGTTTTACTCGTTTTTACCCCTAGCGACCGTAAATGGATTACGATTATTTATTTATTTTGATAAATACAGTACACACCTCATGTGTTACATTTTTAAGATTACCCCTAGTCCCGTTTAATTATTTTTAAGTCTAATATAGCGTTTTAGGTTTGAATAATACTCCCAGTGATACTGGTTTATTGTTAGTAGTTGGGGAATCTAATTGTTAATGTACTAAAGTATTTAGTTGTTAAATATTGTTTATTTAGAAGTGTGAACGAGCTTGACCCCCATGTCAACACACAACAGTTTATTTATATTAATAAACTTGGGTATACATTGAATTTTCTTTTTATTTAACCCTACTTGCTAATTGTCTGTTCGATTACATAATCAGGTTGGTCAATAAGACCTATGGTAAGTTAATGTTTATATTATAATAGGAGCATACTCAATTTGTAGCCGCTTGAAGGCCTTCATAGGTTGCATTTGGTTTGGCTATTTGGAGTTTTATAGTGGACCGTCACTTGGGATTGTTGGATGTGAGGTTAAACTCCTGGCGCCCACACACATACATAACTTTTGCTACGACTCACCCCTTCTTCACTGTAGTTAGTCGGCATACAATACTTGGATTAATATAAATCCCATCTCAGGTGCTTAGGCAAAGAAAGTAGGTAGCAATGAGTATCTGGATGACATTACAATTTGCAGTAAAACCCAACAAGACCATGATAAGAATTTAGAAAAATTTCTTTGTCAACAAAGACCAATTCATTTTAAATGAAACAAAATCAAAATTTTTCGAAACATCTATAAAACTATTGGGTTACCAAATTTAAGATAATACTATCAAACCGGACCCAGAACGTTTACGGCCTCCAAATTATTTACCATTACTAGATAATAAGCAGTCATTGCGTCGATCTTTGGGTATGTTGTCGTAATATGCAAACTGAATTTCGAAATATCCTGACAAAATTAGACCACTCTTAAAACTTTCCACTTTTCCATTGAATTCAGAAGCGTCCAATGTTTTTGAATTATTTGAATCAGAAATTGCAAATTACATGGTTACTTTCATTGATAAAGATATTCCCTTTACTGTGGAAACTAATGCATCTGACGTGGCGATTGCTGCTTCACTATCACAAGATGGCAGACCAGTAGCTTTATTTTCAAGAACTCTGTCTGATAGTGAGGGAAAAAGAGGCTTACGCTATAGTCGAGGATTTAAGGAACTGGAAGCATTGGTCGCTGTTTTAAGATCATAACTGTTCAAAAATCAGTTTTTTTATTGTTTGATAATAAAAACAAAGAAAAAAAAATCAAGAATTAAAAGATTCAAAGGTGGCAATTGGAACTTTCTTGTTTTAAATATGACATTGTTTACTGATATTGAAAAGCGCGTCACACGACGTACGCGTACGGCAGAATCTGTGTTCAACTCACGTCAGTTTTAGTAAAAGTGGTTTGTTAGAATGTAAATGTGTTCAACTTGTTCTGTTGATACATGTTGCTGAAAATAACGTGTTAGTAGCGATTATTTAAACGGAAGTAGAAGACAAAGAAAAATTGTTAATTTTTAAGTAGCAATAAATAAAATAAAGTAATATTTTTAAATATATTATCTTTGTAGCTTCTGATTTTCACGTGATAGAGTGCGGGATACTTCTTTTCCATATCAATTAATATCCCATCCTCTTTAGAAGAAAATTTCGACGATATTTTATCACTTTAATTATAACACAAATTATCCTAAACTCATTTCACTTGACAGTCTACTGTATGCTCAGCTCAACGAGTGCATTCAAATCAAAATCAAATTAATTTCGACGTAATTATTCGACGTACACCGTTGTCTGCTTAGCTGTGCTGACTCTAATAAACCATTCCCGTATTATTAATATTGTTAGATTTCAGAGAACCTGCGCGGCGCTCAACAGACTGTGAGTTTTGCGCTGCGCACTATTCTAACAAACCGTAGCTTAAGCTATACTAACTTCACCAATCCTTATGTCATCCTAGAATAGCATAAATGACTCACTGGATTAGTTCTAAAAATCTTACAAACACTTTAGAAAAAGTGAAGAAAATATCATCTTCATGTACGGTATGTGCCAAGGTTAAACCTCAATTTCGTCGAACTTCTGGAAAACTTATTAAAGCTGCCAATCCATTTGAACGCCTCTCTTTAGATTTTTAAGGGCCTTTACCTAGTTCTTCTCCTATTAGATATTTACTAACGGTTATTGACGTGTACTCGAGATTTCTTTTCACTTTCCCATGCTCAAATATTTCTGCTGCAACTGAAATTAAACTTCTTTAAACACTGCATTCGATTTCTGGAATGCCAGGTTATATACACTCGGACCAGGGTTCATCTTTTATGTCTCAGGAATTAAAATCTTTTCTATATTCGAAAGGTACTAGTCGTACTACTGCATATAACCCTAAGAGAAACGAGTAGATTGAGCGGGAAAATAGCATTATTTGGAAGATAATTGAATTAGCATTACTCAATAAAGATTTACGAATATTTCAATGGGAAATAGTCCTGCAAAAAGCATTACACTCTATAAGATCTCACTTATGTACCAGTAAAAATGCAACTCCTCACAAAGGAATGTTTATACATAATGGAAGATCAACTTATTGACAATCTTTAAAGTTGATAATTTTTTTATTGACAATCGTTATCCACGTGGATGTCAACACCAGGTCCAGTTCTAGTTAAAAGTCTTAATCGAGCTAGCATGCACGAGCCTATAATGGAGCAAGCTGAACTAATCGAAGCTAGTTCTTATTATTCATACGTGTGGATGAACGATGGAAAAGAAATAACCGTATCTAATCGTTACCCAGCTCCTTGTGGAACAGCTACTGGAATTGATACCACTAAATCGAAGGTGTCAAAAAGTCATGTTCATTGTCATGTTAATGCCAAGCGCATTTATAGTTAAAAAATCGTAATTTTTTTAATGGTTTTCATTTCATGGTTCAAGCACGGCATAATAAACAATCGGCAGGCTAACTTGTCTTGGCGGCAACGCTACGCGCTCATCTACGCGCACACCGCCATTTTGGGGTCCAACCTCTCAATCAAGCCAGTGGCGTCACTGTCGTCGTTTATATCGACAAAAACAAACATGTTGCAGTAGCACGGAATCAGTAGCGTGTATCTTAAATTTATTTTGTTTGTGATGTTTGTAATATGTAGTTATTGTTATTTTTTTAGAATTATAGATATTTTTTGACACTTTTTATATAGTAGTTGTTTTCCAGTGTTAATTTGTTATCTTTTTAGTGTTTTACTATGTCTGGGCAAAGTTGTGCAGCAAAAAACTATATGAATAAACTGTATTAAAAGATTTTTTCGGATTCTTAAAGATCTCATTAGATATGTATGGTATACTTTTAAAAAAATCCTAGTTTATGAGTCAGTTTGTCAGTTATAAAGCTATTAGTAAGATGTAGGTAGGTGCCTAGTTAACGTCACGTAAAGTTTAGCGTCAATTTATATTTACTTATGTAGGTATATTATTAAGATTTAAAGTAAAATGTTATATTTTAAACATCTCCCGTATGGAGTTGACAAAATGGAAAAATCTTTATTTTTATTTTAAGGAAAAAGTCATTATAAAAAAATTATGTTTGACGAAAAAATAGGTTTACTATATTAATATGTTAGGTCAGGTGTACATGGTCTTAATAAATGAAGAAACTTAAAATTGACAAAAGGAAAAAATCTGTATTACCTTATTGATTTTACGAAGAAAAGTCACAGTTTTCCTTTTGGTTTTCCTTCATAACTTTAAAAGGAAACTTTTTTTTGTTATTTTCTTCAACAAGCAGAATTTTTTGTATGGAATAATTTTTTTTTCTGAAAAAAAAAAATGAATATTAATCGTAATTGTGTTATTCCCAAATATTGAAATGCTTAACAAAAATTTAATTCTGATATTCATTTTGATAATTATTCTAGATATGCGAATAACAAAGCTTTATAATCTTGATAAATCTAAAGTTTTTTCATTACAAAAAGCAAGAAAATCTTAATTAGCCATTAAAGAAATTATAAGTAGTAAATTAGTAATGAGTAACAATCAAAATCATGTGTTTTAAGCAGTGCTATTAAAAATGAAAAATTCTTATATTTTGTCGAAGTAAATTCAAAAGCCCTCCAATTTTCAAGCTAAAATAGCATTACATCTTTCTATATTACCGACTGAGTATTAATTGCACAAAACTATTCCATATGTCGCTGAAGGTAAACATGCTGCCAAATTTCTGTGAGGAATCTGCAACTCTTATTTATCCTTCCTCCATGATGGTGACTGTGTAAACCCTACATCGGTCCAAATTCAAAGGACGTTCAAAAAATTGCAATGTTTAAATTTATTACATTCTGGAACTGAAAACTGCGAAACAGGTGGGGATGCTTTACTTGTAAGGCTACATGAAATTCGTAGGACTAGTAAGGATGAGCCATTTTCCAAAATCGCGTGTAATGGTGGCAATATTGTCGAAAATGTAAATATAAACAAGCATATTAATGAATTGCATGCACAAAATATTAATATATTTTAAGAAAATGTTATTATATATGCGGATTTTTAATAAAAAAATGTCTTAAAATTCAACGTTGCGATGTATGTACACAATATGCCTTAACACACGAAGACTTGGATATAAGCTCCATGTATTGTTATTATAAAGCATACAAAAAAAGCAAATAAAGATATTTTTGGCAATTTAAAAATGTCAAATAATAGTTTTGTATGTTTAATAACAAAAATTTAAATAATTTTTCATCACAATTTTGAATTATTTATCACTAAATCCGGCGTTTGTAATTTTTTTTTTGATTTAATTAATTCCCAGATAACATTTGACGCTCCTTGTCCCCGATTTCCATAAATATTTGTTATTAAGGGTCGATTCCACCGTTGTGTTAAACGGAGATTAAAATGACATTGTTAATGTAAAAATGTAATTTTAAACTTCGTTTAACACAACGGTGGAATCGGTCCTAAGTTATATTTAAGGCTGCTCATACAGTGAGCACCATAAGTCTTACCCCCCTATCTAACTCGTTACTGGAGTCTTGTTAGGAAAATCGCCGAGACACATCGATTTTTGATTTCTACAATGTACATTTTTGTATGAATAGTTTACCCTTAATTTCATCCCTTACTGGAGGGGAGTAACCCTTTCGAAAAATTTAAATGGCATGGGGTGGTGAGTGATAGCTCATTTGAAAGAGTGTTTTATTCTCTATTCAACCGTGTAAAAAAATTTGAAATTTGCTTCATTAATTCTTGACTAATTGTTGTTTCAGAATAACGGAAATTAACGTAGCGCACTCATCCTTAGAATTAAAATTCGGCCCTGCATGATTTCGGTTTTGGTTCAGACGTGAAGTAAGACTTTTTGCCATTAGAAGGTCACTGTTAGTCTAGTTGCTTACCTATTTTGTGAGGTTTTGTTATTTTTAAACAATAATAAATCAACAAATTTCAAAATTTTTTGCACGGTTGAATAGAGAATAAAACCCCCTTTCAAATGAGCTATCACTCACCACCCCATGCATTTTAAATTTTTCGAAAGGGTTGCTACCCTCCAGTAAGGGATGAAATTAGGGGCAAACTAATCATGCAAAAATATACATTGTAGAAACCAAAAATCGACCTGTCTCGGCGATTTTCCTAAAAAGACCCCAGTAGCGAGTTAGTTAGGGGGGGTAAGAATTATGATGCTCACTGTATATGTCACTTTAAAAATATTAATAGAAATTTTAAGACCATCAATAAAAACAAGCTAATTATTTGGCGCAATCTTTGAAGCTTTTTTGTTTTAATACGATCCTGCCTATCAATACCTTATTTTATTACAAAATCTTTAAATACGCTTTAATCCGAGCCTGACTAAGACCCCCGAATGGCGTCGTCAAGGTCAAATTTTCTTAGTATAATATTTGTATGCGATCAGCGGAGAGTGGGCCTGCCGATTGTTTTTTATGCCGTGGTTCAAGGTTAAAAAGGATAATTTTATTTAGTAAATCCAAGGTAAGTGACACCACATATGGATTATAAGAATTTTTAAAATATAATCGTATACCTGTCATTTAAATAAGTGTTGTGATGCCTTTTGTTTTGTCTTTAAACGATTCATTGTTTTTAGTAAGACATGTTCATAAAATGGTAACTATAATATATCATAAATATATGCTTTTGGCACACTTAAACTAAGATATACAAATACCTACCTACATATCGTATCAAATTAATTTATTTTTGATATCTGTATAATTTATTGTTATAATTGTGGTGTTATATGGGCCCCTCTAAATGGTCGGGACAGGGAAATTTGACCCTGTTACTCTTACCTGTCTACAGCCCTGGCCAAATGCCAAATGAAAGCTAAGTGACGCATGATTTTTAAAATTTGTAAGTTATTTTTTCAAAAAATCCTTCAAAAACGCTCAAAAATGATCAAGATTACATTTTTTATATTAAAGAAAACTATAGTTATTTAACTTAATTTCGAAATGTACCTCCTCGAGCAGGGGGAGTGGATTATTTAGTCACGTGACATCGAGCTAATCAAATCAATCAATGGAGCAAACGGAGAAAAAAATGGTATCGAGTAAAAAAGCAAAACTAGGTACTTTTTAAATGCAGCAGCATATGTCATTCAAAAGTTTCAAATACACTTTACCTTAGCCAACAATACTAGACGTTAAAATGAGAGGAATAGATATAAACAAATAATATTTATAGAATAATAGCGTCTATTTTTGTGAGCCATAGAGGGAAATTGGGTATAAGTAATACGAGAATATGGAATTTATAATATGTTTGGGTTCAAATCTCTTCAAAGAGGAGCTATAGATGAGATTCTGGAGGTGAAGGTTAAATAAGAAAAACCTACTTTCACGTTCTAATGTTAAAATATTTAAAGTTCAATTTATTGAAGAGTATTGTAAAATTATAAAATTATTTCAATATATTAATATTCTTTATTTTATTATTATTGTTATTAAAATTTCGAATTTTCAGATAGAGATAAAACAAAGTCATAATCTCAAGGGATAAATAAATATTATAATTTTCAAAATGTTAACTAAACTAACAAGCAATTTTGAGACCCAGAACGTCTCTTGATATAGAAATTGTGAAAAAGAGGAAATCCTAAGCACTTTTACGAGGAAAGTGAAAAGGAATAGCAACGTCTTTTATATTTCCTTTATCTCCTTCATATCTCAAAAACACTTTGTGAGATATAAAGGACATTTCGTTTCTTTTCTACTCACTACATAAAAACTTAAACGCAAATCATCTTTGTCCATATTTATCCATCAATATG
This sequence comes from Psylliodes chrysocephalus, assembly GCA_927349885.1. Lineage (NCBI taxonomy): Eukaryota > Metazoa > Arthropoda > Insecta > Coleoptera > Chrysomelidae > Psylliodes > Psylliodes chrysocephalus. Next base: position 17,562,437 of record OV651816.1, read on the forward strand.
ATTTCCGGTATTATTATTTCGAAAATAAGTTATAACATATTCATTTTCCAATATTATTTTAAACTAGATTTATCTGGTTTTAGCAATGACAGAAAAAACTACAGTAACTTTGAGAACATTGAATAGTGATATGTAATTTTATCCTACGCGACGTGACCGTTAAAATAGGCAGCGTTGTTGGCGCGGGACAAAATATAAAAAAAAACCTTTATATTCATGCTATAATATATATGGCTCAATCCAAACCTGGTATTGTCAAATCAACGTTGGCGGTTGGCGGTGGTCTTTCTCGGATTCCACACCAAGATAAAAAAAATAAACGGCGGTTGCATTCTTCTAACTCTTCCAATGCTAGACCTTTTTATTTAAATCGCAATGGTTCGTTAAAATATTTAGTACCGGTTTTATTTTACAAATTTTACATACTTTTATGATTCATTATTTTTTAAATACTTCTATTTTTTTAATCAAGAACGAATAAATACCTACAACAAAGAAAATAAAGTATTGGATATAAAGTGAGAAATTAAGCTTATCAATTTTTGTAAACAGTCTATAAACTTAAGAGGTTGAAGACTGTTTTAAAGAAATAGTTTCTTCGCTTTAGAATATAAATCCAACTTAGATAGACTACTGGACGAGCTACACGGTGAGGTAGAAATTACTGTCACATTTCAAAGGGGAAAAATGCTGTGAGGTACCATTAAAAACTTTTTATTTCCTAAATGTAGATATAAAAAAGTTCTTTACTATAAGTAAGTTTTAAAAATTATATCGTCCAAATGGTTTTTGGAAGTTCTAGATCACTCTCACGAGCATGTCTAGCGAAAACCCTTAAATTTTTTCTTGAATGGCCTCCTTTAGTTAGTTCATGGACGATGTTTGAAAACTTTTATCGTGAGGTACCTTCAAAAAAGTTACAGGTGTTTAAATCAGGTGAGCGCGACGGCCACGAAACTGCAAAGAGACCACTCAAACCACTAACATCTCCTACGGACGACGTTTTGTATGGGCCGTAGCTCAATCGTGTTGGAACCAGAAGTCTTCTATTTTCCCCATACTCTCTAATTTTCAACATATAGTATCCACCATCTTCAAAAAAGTAAGGCCCAAATGACGCCTCTAGATGACACAACACACCAAATGGCAACTTTTGAGCTGTGAGGAGGTCGTTGATGGAGTTGTGGGGATTTCAGTAGCCCAGTAGCGAAAATTTTATTGGTTAACTGTGCCAAAAAAAGTAAAAATGGGCTTCCTCGCTACCTCACCGAATGCCAGTTGGAGGCACAATTGCGAGGAAATCGGAAATCCATCTTGCAAGTCTGCTAGAGACAATTCTAGACCAAGAGTATTCTTAGACGGGTGTAAATGAAGATTAATAACCAAAATTTGTCTTACAGGCATATATCCATGATGAACACGTTGGAGACAGCTAAATCGATGCCCTCACAGCAGCAATGTTTTCGGGTGTTCCTATATTTATGGGACGCCCGGGCGGTTTTCTCTTCAGTGCAGATCTTGTTGCACTTACTCTTTTAATTCACAGCAAAATCGTTTTCCGGTCTAGAACACTTTCATTAGCACGTAAACCGAACCGTGTGCATAAAGCTCTCTGAGTCGCAGTTACAGATTCGGTATTTTTTAAAAAAATGCCTCCATTACAAATCCTCGATCCACGGCAATTTTTATTATGTGTGCTACCTAATGGATCGAAGGACCAACCAGTTTTGGAACCTCGTAGTGATTTTTCGTAACGTGGGAGTTATTTCTGCCGTACCCTGCGTACACAGAGTGGCCAGACGAAAACGTACCATAGTCATAATCAAGAACTACTAATTTTTTATTAAAGAGGTACATCTTTCTATCCTTAACTGTCATATTGTGATTCCTCTCCCCTCCGACAGTTTAATCAATACAAATTATATAGAGAAAGAATCACTGAAAAGGTAATTATGTAGTAAATTCAGCAATATGACCATTTATTGCGTTAATTTTGATTTTATCATTCTCTAGATATAAAACTGTCACGTATTGTAAACTATGAACATTCATTTGAAAGCTACTTTTATTAATAATTTAATGAATACGTTAGATCCCTGCGATATTTTTCAATTATCTTATTGCATGTTTCACTTTATCATGGTATGTTGTTTCTATATAACTCAAATGTCACTGGCTCTAAGGTATGTGGATGATAAAAAAAATGGATAAGATTTGCTGGATTTGGTATGTATTCTTTGAACGAGATGACTGTTTTTACGTATAGGGATATGACGACCACTGGTTTTATCTTTTAAAATTATTATTTCCTAAAAACACCATTTTGCTATTTTTAATGCCATGTTAAGTAAAGATTATTGAACAGACAATAGCAACATTTTGCCAGTAGACGAGAACAACGATTGTTTCACGATGGAAACGTTGAATAATGCCAATCTACACCTTTTCCAATTATTGTAGGTCATAATGTGCCAATTGTATTTCCAAATAGTCATTTAAATTTCATAAAGTATTATTTGAATTTCCAAATTGTCGTTTGAATTTTCTAGTGTATCATTTGTATTTTAAAAAGAGTTAAGTTAATTTCAAAAGGTATTTCAAATTGCTCATTTTAACTGAAAGTGTCAAATATATTTTGAATTAATCAAATTAATTTCAAAAATAGACATTTCAATTTTCAAAATAGTAACTTGTATTTCAAAATATATAAAATATAATTCATAAAGCATTTTCTGAATTTCAAAAAAATTACCCACAAAGGTTTGTATACAACAACTGTAATAAGTGATTAATGTTACTATTTTTTAATCACCAAGTTGGGACGCTTTTAACTCCTGTCAATTTGACATAACGTTAATACATCTATGTAAATTAAGCGCGAATTTGAGCCACAAAATGAATTTGAAAGACAATTGTTCTATCTGCCGAGTTTTGATATTGAGAGGTAATGTGTTATGAGTTCTTCCGTGTAATCACTTTTTTCATGTAAGAATCATAAACCCAACGAATGCAAGTTGCCTTTTATGTCGAGTAATTCTGGTGGGGAACGAACCTTATAAAAGAAAGAATTACAAGAAGCATTCAGATGCAGATAGGGAAAGAATTGTTACACGTGCTAATAAAGATAAATAGTAATGCTGCGATACGAGAGAGAGAGGCCACTCTCGTCTCGTAGAGCGCTAGAAAATTGTTCTCTCGTTTCGACGAGAAGGCGCTTCTCTCGCTCGAGAGAGCCTTTTTCTCGTCTCGACTCATCTTATCTCGTCTCGTTTCTCACGTGATAAAAACATGTCAAATTTAAATTTGGAAAAGATATATTTTAGACGAAACATAAAAAAGCTGTAAAATTTTGAAGACAACAAATAATTTGAATAAGAATAATTTCTTGACCGTATCAGAATTTTATATAAATAAAAATTTATTAACTTATGACTGCACCCTAAGATGGAAAAGTTTTCCAAAACATATGTAGTGCTGTGCTAAATAATTGAAAATAAAAAAAGACCGAATAAACCAAGGAAATATTTATTTATTTAAAATAACAAATAATTTTTCAAGTACTTTGTCTCATTGGTACCCAAATTGGCAATAAGAAACAGGGAATTACCTCGGTCTCTGTGTGTTTTAATTAGAGACTATTTGACATAAACAATTGAAACTTGAAGTAATCAGTGACCCAAATTAGGCGTTAATTAAAAATGTAAATACTTTGTCTTGGAAGTCAGTTGAGAGGAAGGGAAGATTTTAATTGAAAGTTAGAATTTTTTTATGCCATCGTGTGATATGAAATGGAAGCATTTTGAAGCATATTAAAAATATATTATACACCTAAAAATTTAAAAAAAAATACGTGTGGCATTCGGGGACTGCCGCGGTAAAGCTATTGCATAGCATTTTTTTATCAACTTATGCAATTATAATTATTTATTTATTTTATTTATGCAGTATTTTTTTTCTTTGATATTAATTCAAGTTACACTTTTTGAGCATGGTGACCGATAAGAAAACAAATTTTTTTCTTTTATTGAATAAAATAGTAGTTAAAATTATTTAAAATATTTTTATTATCTTACAATACATGTAGTTTATTCAGGAATTTTTATTATTGAAACTATAGGTTTATGGTAACTAAGAAACATAAGTTTGAGACTTGATATCCTCTAAATATCTAGAAAATACCGCGTCAATGGTGGTCCCATATTTTATTGTGGATTCTTGTGGATCATTATTCATTTTCAAATTCAATTTTTCCGAAATTGTGTCTAAAAGAGATAGAATCAGTTATGAGGAGTTAGCAGCTAGTCTACACGCATACAAACACCGTGCCGAAGTCTGCCGAACTGAAAGCACGGCTTTCAATGCCGTACCGCTGTGCCGGTCGGAGTGGGGGGTGTTAGGTTTATTTTCGTTACGGAATTTCTTTTTCGATTTTTAAATTTTTCGATTTTTCGATTTTTCGATTTTTCGATTTTTTTATTTTTTGATTTTTCGATTTTTCGATTTTTCGATTTTTCGATTTTTCGATTTTTCGATTTTTCGATTTTTCGATTTTTCGATTTTTCGATTTTTCGATTTTTCGATTTTTCGATTTTTCGATTTTTCGATTTTTCGATTTTTCGATTTTTCGATTTTTCGATTTTTCGATTTTTCGATTTTTCGATTTTTCGATTTTTCGATTTTTCGATTTTTCGATTTTTCGATTTTTCGATTTTTCGATTTTTCGATTTTTCGATTTTTCGATTTTTTGATTTTTCGATTTTTCGATTTTTCGATTTTTCGATTTTTCGGTTTTTCGATTTTTCGATTTTTCGATTTTTCGATTTTTCGATTTTTCGATTTTTCGATTTTTCGATTTTTCGATTTTTCGATTTTTCGATTTTTCGATTTTTCGATTTTTCGATTTCTCGATTTTTCGATTTTTCGATTTTTCGATTTTTCGATTTTTCGATTTTTCGATTTTTCGATTTTTCGATTTTTCGATTTTTCGATTTTTCGATTTTTCGATTTTTCGATTTTTCGATTTTTCGATTTTTCGATTTTTCGATTTTTCGATTTTTCGATTTTTCGATTTTTCGATTTTTCGATTTTTCGATTTTTCGATTTTTCGATTTTTCGATTTTTCGATTTTTCGATTTTTCGATTTTTCGATTTTTCGGTTTTTCGATTTTTCGATTTTTCGATTTTTCGATTTTTCGATTTTTAGATTTTTCGATTTTTCGAGGGTGTTTCGTTACGGAATTGCTCGATTCGGTCGCCGCGCCCAAAGCCCGCGACAAAATCTATGCAATAGCTTAATAATGAAATAGTTAACACTGATAAAACAAAAATTAGTATTTTATAAATCTTGCAAAAAAAATAATATCTAATATTTACGCCAGCCGGGAACATTTGTGATACCAATTTATTAGAAGCCAGAGAAAGCTCTTCTAGTTCTTGTATTGCATAAACGTTCCAGTCCGCAGACGTATATTTAACTTCGCTTCATACTAATACGAATAGAGTCGGATAAAACCTTCCACGGCTTTCAACGCCGCACCGTAGTGGTGAGTGTTAGGTTAATTTTCGTTACGGAATTTCTTGATTCGGTCGCCGCGCTCAAAGCCCGCGATAAAAGCTATGCAATAGCTTAAAAACTGCTTTCATTCCAATTTATCTTCAATCACAGACTACGAATGATTAAATCAGGTAGTAGGCACATGCTAAAAAAAAAAAAATGTAAAAAAAACAAGAATTATTGAATGGGTCGAAGACACATGACTTTCCTATCTAGTTTTTCCGGTTATTTTGTACAACCTATTGCAGCACCTCTATAAATGTTTAGAGGATAAACTAAATATATACATATCTCTTAAATAATTTTAACTACACTTTTGATGTAATAATTTTTAGTGAAACCTGGAGAATTGATGATGAATTTTTTTTTTAATATCCAGGGATATAAATTAAATTACAATAATGGAGATGTGAATCCAAATGATGGGGTAATGTTATATATAAAAAATGTTTACAATAGGGCTTTTACTTGCAAAACTAAAAATATTGGTATTATTAAAACAATTGTATTAAAAATAAAATTATCAAGTAATAATATAATTATTCATGCTCTTTACAGACCTTGCGGTACATGTCCTAAGAAGTTTAATATTAATTTAAGTGATTACATGAGACAAAATATTCCCAAACATAGACATAAATTCAAATAAAGACTATTGTCAAGATTATATAGATATATGAAGTTTTAATGGTTACAAATCACTAATTAATACATTCACAAGAATAAATAATGGTTCTAAAACTATTTTAGATCACATTTTTGTAAACTGTCCTGAAAATGAATTTAAACATCAAGGTTTCACTGTTAGGGTTGACATTACAGACTATTTTCCAACTATATCAACAATCAATATTAAAACTCTGAACAAGTCTGAACAAGTATTAGAAATTAAAAATTTAAAAAAACCGACTTCAAAGACGTGTAGATGCCATCACCACATCTAAACCAAATTTATATAGGACCACCCCTCAAGTATCCCCTCTCTACCAAAAAAAGAATCATTGAAATCGGACACCGTGTTAAACAATTATCGCTGAACATACATTAAAAAAAAAAATATTGCGACGAATTGAGAACCTCCTCCTTTTTTGAAGTAGGTTAAAAAAAATTAAAAGTTCTTTTAAAAACAGAAACATGGGAAAATATTTATAATAGTGAAGATATAAACCAAATGACAAATTCATTTGTAGAGAAAATAAAACACTCGTTGTTGAAATCCACGGAAATAATAGAAATTAGGAAACAATATAAAAAAGACACCCTTGGATTACACAAGGTTTAATTAAATCTATACATAATAAACAATAATTATATAAACAACACTTAAAGTATCCTCAAAATACTAATATAAAAAATGAATATATGTCATATAAAAAACGGATTGAAAAACTGATTAAAATTACAAAAACTAATTACTTTAAAGAAATGGTAAATGAAAAACATCAAAATACAAAAATATGGGAAACTGCTAATAAAATTCTCAATACAAATAAGGAAAAAATAGAGATAAAGGAAATGATAATAAAAAAATAATAAATAAAAATGATATAGCTAATTATTTTAACGACTATTTCTCTTCAATAGGAGAAGAAATGGTACGTAAAATAAATAAACCTAATACTCTTACTATAAAACGAAATATAACTGAACATAACATATTTTTCCACCCTACTGACTCAAATAAAATAGAAGCCATTATAAACAAACTCAAAATGAAAAAATCACCTGGCGATGACAATATCACTGCTAAAAATCTTAAATTAATAGTAAAATACATTAAGCATCTACTTTTCCACATTGTAAATAAAATGTTTGAAAAAGGCGATTTCACGGATATATTAAAAATCGGAATTGTAAAACCGTTGTTAAAAAAAGGCGATCCAAAGTATTCAGAAAATTACAGACCCATATATCTTGTCACAAATATTACGAAAGTTGTTGAAAAAATAATTAAAAAAGAATAGTAAATTACTTAGAAAAACACATGTTGCTATCGGAGAAGCAGTTCGGTTTTAGACAAGGGATATCGACAGATGATGCAATAGTGTATCTGACTAATAACGTTTACAAAGCTATTGACGATAATAAAGCTGCAATATGTATATTTCTCGACCTAGCAAAGGCCTTCGACACAGTGAGCCATAATAAGTTGCTAGGTGTGCTCGAGGACCTTGGTATTAGAGGGGTTGCATTAGATCTAATAAAAATTACCCTAATAAAAGAATACAATAAGTGGAAATCGGTGACTCACGAAGCACCTCAAAGATAATTAAATTTAGGGTTCCGCAAGGTAATGTATTGGGACCTATACTTTTTACAGCAGTCTATTACAAATAAACTCAGTTGGAAGCATTTCCTCTTTCGCTGATGATACAGTTATACAGTATACAGCTAATACCTGGAAAGAACTAAGAGTTAATTTAGAAAATGATATAAAAAAATTTAACTTTGGTTCGATGAAACAATTAATATAGATAAAACAAAATATATAGCTTTCTCCTGTCGAAATAATAACAGGCCCCAATATAGTTTTTTACATATAGGACCAAATATTCAAATAGCAGAGGTAAAAACAATTAAATATTTGGGCATTGAAATTGATAATAACTTAAACTGGAAAAAATTAGCAGGTATTCTCAACTATAAAAATCTCAAAACGATTTACTATTCCTTAGTTGAATCGCTTATTCAATATGAAATAACGGCTTGGGTAGGAATATATAAAACAAACTTAAAAAGGCTAGTAATTATTCAAGAAAGCTTCCTTAAAATAATGAGTAATAAAAAACGAACTTACCCAACTGAGGCCTTATTTCAAGAAATAGGTATTTTTAATATTCGACAATTGCAATGTTAAAGAATGCTCATCTCACAACAAAAAAATAAAAACTCCTTACAAATGATAAAATATTCATATAATACACGATATAAAAACAAAGCCTCTATAGCGACAATGAAAGCGTATAAAAAACTAGGACAACGGTCTTTTAGTTATATATCACCTCGGCTATACATGTTATTACCTGATAATATGACAAATTAAGAAAACACACCTTTTTAAAAATAAAGTGAAGAAATTTATGAGTACACTGCTCAAATCAGAAATTATAAAAATAATTGAAAATAAAAAATATATACGAAAAAAATTATTAAATTACCTTACTTTATGTCTTACTCACCTTCTTAACTAGCACTGGGATATTTATAAAAAAACAATAAAAAAAAAGATATTAAGTACCATGTTAAAATTAAAAAAAAAACAAATAAGTAAAAAAAAAAATTGTTAAAAAAATGTTAAAAAGAAAACTACCTACTCACTAAACAAACAGGGATTACGTATATTACCTTCCATATATACTTTTTTCTGTTAATTTAAGTTATCTATCTAGACTTTTTGTTTTGTTTTGAATTAGCTTAAGAATAAAATATTAACAATATTAAAAATAGTTCCTTAAAGTAAACGCAAAACTCACGCACAAATCTCTCCTTGAGATTTCAGTGAGTGCTCAGTTTATTTTCCGCAACTATTCAAATTTACTATTGTAAATCTGTTCTTATATTTATATTTTTTTGTGGAAAATAAATTATTATTATTTAAAAATTTAGATGAATATATTATTCTGTTTTTTTATAAATTAGAGTTTTTCTTACGTTTTAAGACACTTTTCAATGATATTTTATTTTTAATTATTGTTTCTGTTACCTATATTGAAAATAAATTACTATACAAAACGTGTTATTAACAAATTTTTTAAAAACAGATTTTTTAAAAGTACTTTATTATGCTAATAAACTATCTTAGCATATTGTAAAAATACAAGTGACCTTAATAATACTTTAATTTACTTTCTGGATGTTTTTCTTGATTTTCTCAAAACCGCTTAAAAGTGACTTGGCGGGATTTGCATCTATACGACTCAATAGCTTTTCGTTTAAAATTATTGGTTATAAATTCTTATAAAAAGTTATTTAAATATAAGTTCAGAGTGTTCAGGTATACTGTAGAATGTTCTAATAGGATTATGTAGATTAATTTGAAATAAAAATGATGAATATTAAAATTCAAATGAATTTTTTTGGAAAACATGACAAATTTGAAATACACACAACCAAACTTATATGGAATCATCTATAATTTTTCATAATTTTTGAGATGTTTGAACATTTTTTGTTTATGAAAAAAACTCAGTCCTTGCCAAAGACTTTTAATGACAAATAACACACATAGCCATAAAAATAATTAATTAGTTGACAAAATAAATACAATGGTATTTTTTTGGTTTCTGAAACGAAATGGGATTTAAATTTTTAATAGCCGAAAAGCAAAAACAGAAAGAATATTGATAATTTTAACAATCCATGTTATCACCTCTAATCCTTATGTAAGCTTCTATTCGCCTTGGCATGCTTCTTATTAAATTGTCAACATTGTCTTGGGGTATGTTTTCCCATTCTGCTAATGTTGCATTAATAAGCTGTGCGACATTTTCTGCATTGTTTCGACGAGATCTAATCCTTCTTTTGAGCTGGTCCCACAAGTGTTCGATAGGATTTAGGTCTAGTGAACATGCAGGCCAGTCTAAAACTGTGACACCTTCTGTTTCAAGATATTCTGTAGCCAATCTGCTGGTGTGAGGAGGTGCATTATCGTGCATAAAGATAAAATTATCCCCAATTGTAGTTTTCCAAAGTCTTACGATTAGTTCTAGCACTAAATCAACATATCTCGAACCGCTTAAAGTTTGTTGAAGTGGTAACAATGTAGTTTTTTCTTCCAGCATAATACCTGCCCAAAACATTACAGTTCCTCTTTGATATCTTGGGACATATCTGGCAGCGTGGACTCACGCTCATCTTCCTGGAGCTCTGAGAACCCGAATTCGATGGTCATCTGATCTTAGGCCAATTCTGATCTCATCCAAAAAAAGAACATTTTGCCAATTCTCAGTTGTCCAGTTTTGGTGAGGAGGCACCAATTTAGCCAATTAATTTGATTTTGCCTAGATAACGGTGGGACACACAACTCTTTCCTGCTGTACAAACCTCGTGCGCGAAGTATTTTTCTTAGAGTTTCAATTGAAACGTTCACATCTGTAGGTTCCAGAAGTTGTCGTTGTAGCTCTAGATGAGAAACACTGGGATTTCGTCAAGTAAATTGGCACACAAAGCAGTCTTGTTATTCAGTTGTGACTCTTTGGCTACTTTGTATGGGCCTGTTCTTGAGAGTTTCTAGTTCCAAGTACCTTTTATATGTTTTCAATACAACACCCTGGGTATCGCTTACTACCTCTGCTACCTCTCATTGGGGCATTCCTTGTTCAATGAGAGCAATAATTTTCACGCTCCTGCATATCTATTAGTCCAATATAAGCCATTTGGTTGTTTTTTCCGAAATAAAATTACCGGAGAACTGTGATTTTAATTCTGAACACAAAATTCACAAGAAAATAAATCTCAGCAGTTGTTTCTTCTTTATTATCATATTTGTTAAGAACAAAAGGCCTTATCTTAAAGTTAGTTAAAAACATTTTTCCTTACAAAACTTTTATTCAGAAATACACAGTGATTCCATATAAAATTGGTTGTGTGTATATTTGACGACTTTTTAAATTAACCTGATAATTTCAAAATACATTTATTACATTTTTTTTAAATAAATTGATTAATTTAAAATACAATTAACGCATTTTAAAATTGAATTGGTAATTCCGAAATACATTTTATACTTTTTTAAATTAAATTGACAAATTCGAAATACAATTGGTACTTTTCGAAATTACCTTTTTGAACTAAAATTGGAAAAGGTGTAGTAAGAAAACTTAAATGAACCAAGACTTTTTAGTTGGTTCAGTTATGTTATCTAAATCAGAGTAAGTATGAGTAGGACCTTTGTTTATAAAATTTTTTTAACTCTAGATAAGTAAGGTTTAATTTAAATTGCTTATTGATCGAATAGGCCACATTTTATTAATCATAAATACATGACTGAAATCAATAATGAATTGAGAATATATAGAAATTGCATTGAGATGGATCATTACAACTATTTATTTCCATAATAAAGTAACTTTTATATTTTATTCCTCATTAATAACCACAATTATATGGATAAATAAAGCAGTATTACGAGTTACGATGTCTCGTTAATTTACTGAAATGAATAAAACAGACAGTAAATTTCCCATCACATGAATAATATTCGGATTGATTTATTTTAGGTTTCTGAACCGTTAACAATACACCGGTAACAAAGAATTAAAAAAAGAAAAAAACAAGTGAAGTTGACAGGAAATAAGTTTACTGTTCACTAAACAGAACCACAATTGATTAGTAAACAAGACGTTTTTCGATTTCATTCTGTCTGAATAATAAAATAAATAATTATTTGAACAGGGACGTCTGGAGGTACTAAAATGAATATGTCAGACGTTAGCCAACCTGCTGAAATAGGGATCAATATGATTTCAAAAATGTAAAAAGAGGAAGGTAAATTATGTCTACTACTTCTTTTAAATTTGTTCTCACTATTAAGTCACTACTTTTCTATAAGACAACCTCGCGTTTTTAAATATTTTAATACCAAATTACACAACGACTGATTCATTTTACTGGAACAAATAAATTTACGATCGAAGAAATGATCTATTTAACACTTAACAACTAGTTTATATCAAAATAGTTTACGACCACATGCTTCCTCGAAGTAAAATAATTGATTTAGTCTACGGTTTTAGCGATTTATAATCTTGTGTAAATGGAGTTCTTTCGTTCTGTTCCATGAAGTAGATGTATGTAGACACTTCTTGTCATGTTTAATTTAATTATAAGGTTATAAGGTTAAAATATCTTTAATGGTTTCTGAAAAGGCTATCGACGAACGATGAAGTTCAAGAATTATAATTAGGAAATATGTTTTAATCATTCTTTCCTGCTTCTTAATGGTAGGTTTTGTCGTTTTAACCAGTTTTACTAAAACGAGAAAACAGACAATTCCGAAGCATAAGCGGATTATTAAAGCTACAGATTGATAGAAGAGTGCGCCACGCAAAACTAGAAGTATGCTGATCGTCGCGCAAGTCCGCTGAAATTTAGCACTGTTAATACTATGGAGGGTAGAGGAAAGGAGAACAATCTCTGTATACAAAAAGTGTCCCTCAAAATGTATACAATTAAGATGGCGCTTCTGTGCCCAGGGGACGTCGACAGTCGATAATTCAGATCACACAATGACACTAATGATGTATATAGTAATAAATATTGCTCAACCATAAAGAAATAAAAACTACACCGTGAAAAGTGACTGATCGTAGAAGAGTAAGTGTTCTGTGATCGTAGATAAATTTTGACAATACACGACAATAGTTGAAAAATAATAATATAAACAATAAATAATTCTTATAATTAAACGGCACGGAGGTCTCAATTTACTGCTTCCTGTCTGATTTCATTATGAATGAGCAATCTATATGACTATATAGCATTGGATTTTGTCCCCTGGCTACACGACGCCATCTTAATTGTATACATTTTGGTGGCCACTTTTTAATATAAAGATCCATATAAGATTGTCCTCCTTTTCTCTACCCTCCATAGTTAATACTATGCGAATGGTTTGTTAGAGTCAGCAAAGTTAGACAGACAGCAGTGTACGTCAACTGATTACGTCGAATTCAATTTGAGTTTAATTTGTGCGTACTAGTTCAGCTGAGCATACAGTAGTCAACTGAAATGAGGTTAAGGTAATTTGTGTTATAATTAAAGCAATAAAATGGCAAAATGTTATTCTGAAAAGGACGAAATATTAATAATTGATATGATAAAAAAGCATCAAGCATGTTATCAAGTGACAAACAGAGACGTTGCAAAGACAGTATAGTCAAAAATAGTGTTTTATTTTTTTACCGCTTAAATATGAACAAAATTCTTCTTCTTCTTCCATTAAAATTATTGCTACTCACGGATTATTTAATTCGTGGGTACTCATTTTCACCTGTATCTATCAAAACACCAAGTTGAACTAATTACTATTCTAACAAATCACTTCTACTAAACTGATCTGAGTTGGACGCCACAGATTCTGTCATACGCATACGTCGAGCATCGCGCTCTGTCCTAAAAAACCATAGCTTTAGGTAGATAGTAGTCTACGTCAGCAGATTACGTCGAAATCAAGTTGAGTTTGATTTGGACGCACTCGTTCAGCTGATCAAACTATCTTGAAAGCACCTATATCTAATGCAAAAATACAATATTATTACAATCAGCTAACAAGTGCCCTAGGTAATCCAAGAAAAATATGGTAGGTGTTAAACTTGTTAATTCATAATAAAATATCAAAGCAACAAAACACAGTGAATAAACTGCAAGTAGAAGCTGACTCTATAGAAGTTCCTAAGAAAATTGCAGATATTCTTAACACCCATTTTACAGAAATAAGTAAAGCCTTAGCAGAAAATATACCGGAGTCTATGTACGCGAAACTTTCAGTTATAAACCGTCAACAGCTATATCAATGGGAGTAAACTACCCCTCAAGAAATCAAAAAAGTAATTTCAGAGTTAAAATCGAGAAAAGCCTGTGGTGCTGATGGTATCTCTGGGGACTTCATCAAACATTTCAAAAACGAGATGTAGGTTATTTTATTTAGCCTAATAAACTTAACTTTCACTCATGCTTCAATTTCCAATGGACTAAAAGTAGCAGAAGTTTTACCATTATTTAAAGGAGGGCCAAGAACGTCCACTAATAACTACCGACCGATATCTCTATTAAGTTCTATCTCCAAAGTCCTGGAAAAATGTATTTATCAAAGTCTTGTTTCCTGTCTTGAAAAAAGAATTTCTGGTACAAGGAACAGTATGTTTTTCGTAGTGGAACTATGTATTGTACCCTAGCTACTCGCGATTACGCGCGATATTTGACCAGTGGCGGTATTGTACGAACGTGTCCCCCTACTGTTATCAATTTTGGAAGACTATGGAATAACAGGAAATGCATTGTCTTTCTTCAGAGATTATTTCAATCGTCGCACACAGTTTGTAAGTAATGGAAATACCTCAAGTAAAATGGCTGATCTACAATATGGTGTACCCCAGGGGTCAATTCTTGAACCAACGTTATTCCTGATCTATAAAAACTCCATAGCTCAGCTACCATTAGCTGGTTATTTGCAACCTTATGCTGACGACGCTTGTCTCATCTATTTTGGAAAAAATACAGACGAACTAAAGTATATTATAGAGCAAGATCTAATTCAAATTCTTGAGTGGTTAAAGTTTTATAAATTAACAGTAAATACTGAAAAGTCAAGTTTTTATTGATATCAAAAAAGCCTAAATGGAATCAATTCCAAATAAATAGAGACAATGAGCAGTTGACTAGGTCAAAATGTATTAAATATTTTGGCTTATACATAGATTCCAAGCTCAACTAGGAACATTATATTGGCAGTGGAGTATTGGGACGTGTTTCCTGCTACCTTTCAGCTGACTTAAGGAAGACCTTTATCATTCACTAATTCATTCACATCTATCATATTTAACTATTATTTGGAGGAAAACTACTCAAAATAGACTAGAACCCTTGCAAATTCTACAGAATGGAGCAATCAGAAAAGCTTTTTAACTTCCTTTTTGTTATCCTACTGATCTTTTGTATCGTCCAAATAATATTCTAGACATTCAGCCCCTCTCTAAATATCAGACATGCATTTTTATTCATAACCTATCTCTGAATAATATACACTCATCTATATAATAATATATAATATATAATATATGCAATGAGCTTCCTAGCACCATAAAAAACATAAGGACTGACATCTTAAAAAAAACTAGAAACTCACTTAATAGAATTTTGTTAGTTGATATCTTCATGTTTAAATAGGGTTTAATATCACACTATTGTGTGATATTAAATTACTTTTTTTTTAATTATTATTAGTTATTTTGTAGTAGTATTGTTATTATTACAACTAAGCAGGTACCGAATTCTTCTTCTGTGATATAATATTATAAAATTTGTACCTTGTAAGACCCACATAGTCTTAAGCTCTAAGTCTAAATATTCCAAATTTTATTCTTTTTTTATTAATAAACTTGATGGAACCTTAAGTGAAATTTGTGTTTAAAGTGATTAAAATGTAGTCGAATATTTTTCTGAAGATGATGAAATAATCATTTATATGGCAAAGGAGCATCCCACATTTTATCACATGAAAAGTTACAATGACAATATAGTTAAAAATAATGCTTTATTGTGGTTTTTACTAGTAAAAAAAACTAACAATCCTTCGTCTTCTTCTTCTTCTTCTTTTTCTTCTTCTTCTTCTTCTTCTTCTTCTTCTTCTTTCATTAAAATATTTGCTTCTAGTACGTTATTTAATTTATGATACCCATTTTTACCTGCATGTAACAACAGAAAAAGTTGAACTGATTTATTTTCGAACAAACCACTTCTACTAAAACTGATGTGACGAACGTGCCACATTCTGTCATGCGTGTACGTTGAGGGTCGTGCACTGTCCTAACACAGCGTAGCTTCAAATACACCGAATAAATGTTCATTCGTAAAGAACTAAAAATATATTAGAAATCAGTTAAAATATTACAGAAAGACCTACATTTCAAATCAAAAAGTTACATATAATAAATTTTCTTAAAATATAGTAGTTTCCAACGTTGGTGTTAAATCTTTTTTGAAATATTGCATTTCAGTTTTTAACGTATTAAAGAATATTTGAAAAAGGTAATCCACCCAACGAACGTATTAGCTGTGTTGCAGATAACAGTTATTAGTGACGTCACATTATTTTTAAAATATGAAATTACAACAAAATATATAATTTTTCGAGATGTTATGACTTCAATAGGCATGGGCGTAGCCAGGGAGGGGCAGGGTGGGGTAGCTGCCCCCCCTGTTCATTCGCTGCAAGCGTTGAAATATTTTAAAATCACTTCTCATATGTCATTTCCAATAGTTGTATTTTTTTTATATTTCAATAAATTTTCTAATATCTCAATAATTTCTTTTAAAATAGTTGTTGTGTTTCGACTTAGTACTTCTACCCTTATTTCATTTGTATGTAGTAGACAAATTTTGCTCATTTGATTTGCTGTCACTTTTGTCACGAAATTACGGCTTAATATCACAGATATTTAAAATGTCACAGGAACAAATATCACTGATACTTGAAATGCACGATATTGCCCATCTCTAGTGTGTTCGCGACAAATAATATTTCAAAAAATTAATACGGCAATAAGTACTCGACAAATGCGTCGGTCAAAGATATGACAGTTGCTCGACAATGGCCAGAAAAGACAATGGGGTGCAAAAACGTCTACGCGATTTTTTCCAGGAGTGTATTTTCACTGTGCAAGTCACAAACTTAATCTTGTTGTTAACGATCTAAATAAGGTTCCTAAAGTACCTACGAAACACGATTGCTACAGTCAAAGACATAATCAATTTTTTTCGGGAAAATTTTGTAGCCATTATAAAAGGACTTCAACTGATAGGATTAAAGGAAATGCAACAAGCCGTAAACAAGGAGATCAGCTGCATGCTGCTTCAACGAGGAGCACTTTTATATTTTGCCTTTGTCTGATTGCAAAATACTCTTGTAACTTAGAGCCTGTGGTAATTCGTTACAGGCAGTTGCAATATATTTGGTTAAATGTTCACAGCAAATTGAACATATCGTGGAATTAGTAGGTGAACATCGTGACAAAGCGGAGAAGACAGTGGAAGCTATCATGAAAGAGATGGAAGCAATTGGCATGGAATTGGATGTAGAAATACGTGTGCCCCGATTAACAACAAAACAGTCATTCCGTATCAACCCACCAGTGTCAACACCTGAACAGTACTTCAAAATATCTGTTTTAATACCCTACTTAGATTCTTTCTGTAATTCTTTGAAGGAGGGAGCGTTTCAGCGGGAAGCAAGGACCGGCCTTCGAACTACAGAATCTTGCAATTTTCTGGAGCAGCAATAGCCGGCTTTTAAATTATTAAAAACAGCACGAGAATTTGAATTGTGGCACCGGTTCTGGACTTTAAAGGATGAAGAAGACACTAACCTCGACTTCGTGTTCGTTTTAGCTAAGACCGAACTTTACTCAGCAATTAAGAAGGCAATAATGATTTGCTTAGCAATCTTGTGCACAACTGCTTCCATTAAGAGGACGTTAAGTACCTTTAGGACAGTAAAAACCTGGTCGAGGTTTACAATGGCCACAGAAAACTAGTATCGAATGACCAAAACTTCGAGAAAAAGCTTTAAAAAAATTGACTGAAAAGAAGACAAGAAGGTTAAATTTATTGTAGACTTTGTATTCGATTTTTTGTATTACATCTTCAAATCATTAATAAAATTAAATTTCTATTTTTATTTCTTGTTACTTTCTTAAAACCGGTTTCGGTTTAGTTTCTATTTCCGAGTTTATTTTAAATCTTAATTATTAATTATTAAGCTATTGCACAGCTTTGAGCGCGGCGACCGAATCTAGAAATTCCATAACGAAAATAAACTTAACAACTTCGAAAAATCGAAAAATTGAAAAAAATCGAAAAAATCAAAAAATCTAAAAAAATCGAAAAATCGAAAAATTGAAAAATCGAAAAATCGAAAAATCGAAAAATCGAAAAATCGAAAAATCGAAAAATCGAAAAATCGAAAAATCGAAAAATCGAAAAATCGAAAAATCGAAAAATCGAAAAATCGAAAAATCGAAAAATCGAAAAATCGAAAAATCGAAAAATCGAAAAATCGAAAAATCGAAAAATCGAAAAATCGAAAAATCGAAAAATCGAAAAATCGAAAAATCGAAAAATCGAAAAATCGAAAAATCGAAAAATCGAAAAATCGAAAAATCGAAAAATCGAAAAATCGAAAAATCGAAAAATCGAAAAATCGAAAAATCGAAAAATCGAAATATCGAAAAATCGAAATATCGAAAAATCGAAAAATCGAAAAATCGAAAAATCGAAAAATCGAAAAATCGAAAAATCGAAAAATCGAAAAATCGAAAAATCGAAAAATCGAAAAATCGAAAAATCGAAAAATCGAAAAATCGAAAAATCGAAAAATCGAAAAATCGAAAAATCGAAAAATCGAAAAATCGAAAAATCGAAAAATCGAAAAATCGAAAAATCGAAAAATCGAAAAATCGAAAAATCGAAAAATCGAAAAATCGAAAAATCGAAAAATCGAAAAATCGAAAAATCGAAAAATCGAAAAATCGAAAAATCGAAAAATCCAAAAATCGAAAAATCGAAAAATCGAAAAATCGAAATATCGAAAAATCGAAAAATCGAAATATCGAAATATCGAAAAATCGAAAAATCGAAAAATCGAAAAATCGAAAAATCGAAAAATCAAAAAATCGAAAAATCGAAAAATCGAAAAATCGAAAAATCGAAAAATCGAAAAATCGAAAAATCGAAAAATCGAAAAATCGAAAAATCGAAAAATCGAAAAATCGAAAAATCGAAAAATCGAAAAATCGAAAAATCGAAAAATCGAAAAATCGAAAAATCGAAAAATCGAAAAATCGAAAAATCGAAAAATCGAAAAATCGAAAAATCGAAATATCGAAAAATCGAAAAATCGAAAAATCGAAAAATCAAAAATTCGAAAAATCAAAAAATTGAAAAAACAAAAAATCGAAAAAGAAATTCCGTAACGAAAATAAACCTAACACCCCCCACTCCGACCGGCACAGCGGTGCGGCGTTGAAAGCCGTGCATCGTCAAATGTCGTTTCAGTTCGGCAGACTTTGGTACGGTGTTTGTGTGCGTGCGACTAGACGTATGCGTGTAGACTAGCTGCTAACTGCTCATACTGATTCTACCTCTTTTACACACAATTTCGAAAAAATTGAATTTGAAAATGAATAATGATCCACAAGAATCCACAACAAAATATGGGACCACCATTGACGCGGTATTTTCCAGATATTTAGAGGATATCAAGTCTCAAACTTATGTTTCTTATTTCAGTTATCATAAACCTATAGTTTCAATGATAAAAATTCTGAATAACCTACATGTATTGTAAGATAATAAAAATATTTTAAACAATATTAACTTCTCATTTTTTCAATAAAAGAAAAAAAAATTGTTTTCTTATCGGTTACCACGCTCAAAAGGTGTAACTTGAATTAATATCAAGGAAAAAATACTGCATAAATAAAATAAATAAATAATTATAATTGCATAAGTTGATAAAAAATGCTATGCAATAGCTTTACCGCGGCAGTCCCCGAGTGCCACACGTATTTTTTTTTAATATTTCTTTTAAACTTGGTCACCTTAGATCCACGTCCCTTTGTAAAGGCTGTCAAGGCTGGCACTCATGCTGCCCCCCCCCCTGAATGAAAGTCTGGCTACGCCCATGTCAATAGGACTGGTTAATATGTAATAATTTCGGAAATAACAATAAAATATGAGATATTGTACGGTCCCAAAACAGACAAGTATACAAAGGAAATGAAGGTACTCACGGCAATGTAAAAATGTATGAAGTAGTAACATGGATTACGGCCGGTGGAGAAGAAAAATAGGAACAGGAAAAAGTAAAAGAACAGAAAAAAATGAGAAAAACAAGTGGAACAGAAACAAAGAAGAATGCATTCCGATATATAATTTAAAATATTTCTGTATTCAAAAATATTAAAATAAAAACTGCTTCATAAATTTCCAAAATTATGTGAAATTGATAAAAACAGATAGAATCTTCGTAAGGTTAAGTTATTTTCTAACAAAAATCTTATGGACTGAGTTATTAATAACATGACCAAGCGCCATTTTATGAATTGAGAAATATAACTTTCAGTTTCAAGATTTCTAAAAACGAAACTATTCATCAGATTAAGTTTATATTTAATATCAAAATTACTAAAAACAAATGCGCTAGCTCAGTGATGATGTAATTATGGTTCCATTGACAATTAAAGTGACAGTAGATTTTTTGAGTGCGTTTTGTTCGTTTTGTTTACCTAAATTATATCGTTTTTTTCACTTTTATAAATATATTCCTAAAGTAAGTAGATAGCATGTATCAAATATACAATCGTTTAGTTACCAATTGCATACCTTTAAACTATTTTTTATGACCTCTAAACAATATTTTGAAATAAAATAAAAACAGTAAAAACGTATATGTCAAATTTATTGATGTTTTTGTTAAAAGTTTGGTTAGGATTAAATGTCAGTGGAACCAAAATGACATTGCACTGAACTAGCGCATTAGTTCAGCAGTTTCATGATGACAGAATAATAAAATACATGTTTTTTTAAACAGTGGCGGCTCATGGTTCAAGACATTTGATGTTCTCCAACATTCTACCTAAATTTGGCCATCACCGTTTTTAATTATTTCCTTTAAAATAAAGCTTTCTATGAGCCCATAATTTTTTTATAGTTAGATTAGATCCACTACCACTAGATAGAGATATTATCTCAAAATTGACGAAATGACACTTGGGCATGTTATGCATAACGCGGTCCTTATGATATTATGGTATGTAAATCTATTTCGGTCAGACAGTAAGGAGAGTTTCAACTAGGATCAAAGAACAGTTCAATTGCTGCTATTACGATACCCATTAAATCCTATAGCGAAAAATACAAATTAATAAAAAATCCATGATTTGGTCTAGGATCTGAAACCGTGTGTTGGTGAAGCACTAGAAGTCCTTAAATGAATACAGGCCGCTCGACACACTAAGTTACCGAGACGTAAATCTAGATTATTTTAGGATCAAAGTGAAGCAGTTATTCACTCTTTGTTTTTTATTCGTTTGAATTTTTTTTTTTTTTTTTTTCGTTAGGTACCTACCGAAAATCTCCATGTTTTAAATAACTAATCAGATTACCCTTAATCTCTTAAAATTCGTTATAATTTACTTTTTATAAATTATTCCTTATGACTTTTTTATCTCGTAAAACGTTGAATAAAATATTCATCTGTTTTATTCATGAAATAATAAAATATGAAAGAGCACTATTTTTGCTTTTAAATGTTTAATATTAATGTAGAAATAATATTCTTTCTAAATATTTTTCAACGATTAAAACTCACCGTCTTGCTCTCACTGATACCTTATCGTTTCGTTTGTCAGGCATTTTTTCCAGACAGACATTAATTTTTAATAGAAATTTGCTTTTGCATAACATTAAATCCAGGAACACTCTATGAGAAACATTCATGTTAGTCTGTCAGAGTTTTTATCTGCTTACTAAAGCGAGACTAGAAAAATGAGCTTTATATTGTTTGTAAAGGAATATTAGATGAACAGTGTTACTCAAAAGTTCCTTTCCCCTCGTATATTTTGAAAGGTTATACCTAGACTAATGAAATGCGTAGAGGGACTGTAGAAGGTTATAAGGCTTCTCTACTAGTAGTAACAGGTGACGTAATGGCCATAGACGACGTCACTGGGCTACTGTGACCATTACCTCAAAGGTAAGTAACATATTGTTTAAAAAGTACCTATTTAAAATACCTGTTTTGGCATACTAATAGTGTATAGATTTAGGGTAATTTTGATGGATAACTCATAAACGTCCAGTGTAACCATATGGTTATGATTGCAAGTTTCACTTACATTGCGTCTCTTGAGCAAGATTGACTTCCAACTTATAGATGGTTGCCAATACGTTTAATTCTTGACTTTTTATTGGAGTAGCATTTTGTTGTCTTTACGTTATGAGTTGAAGATAGTAGATTGTGACTGTTTATTCGACTATTAAAAAAAGTGATGGAGCCAAACTTTGAGTAAATAAATCTTTGCTATGATTTTATTATTTAAAATTCAAACTACTTTTTTTGCTACGTGATGCTTTATAGTAACCGAGCAAAAATCCGCCTTTGTCTACATAGTTGCAGATCTAGCAGGCATTTTCTTGGGGTGTTACCAAGTGGTAGCGCTAGGCGCTTGGTATACTACAAATTATAAAGTTTATAAAAATATTAAAATTTGTTACAGACAAAATGACAAAGCATATAGACGTTGAAGCCTACCTTGAAGCCTACCACCCGACTCATGGTCGAAACACCGGCATCTTCTAGGTATGTCGCTGACGTATACAGACAAACGGGCCACTTCGACAAACTACCAAATAAAGCGATACGTGGCCGTTGAGTCATAGAGATGGCATTTTCGGACATTCGAGAGCGTCTAGAAACTACGAGTATAGAGTAGGCTTTGTATAAATAGCCCGAGTTGTTGACAGACAGGGCAGATTGAGTTTAAGTGTTGGACAGAAAAGATAAATTGTAATAAATAAATTAGAATTGTGAGTTATAATAGTGCCTAAGTATTATAAAAATTAATTAGTACGTCATAAATAAATTGTAAATAGCGTGTTTTAAATATATATATATACTATAAATAAATTAAACAAACGTCACATTATTAAAAATTATAAAATCAAAGTTAAATATGTCGAAACCACTCTACAACTTTTTGAAATCCTGACTAAATCATTACCGAAGAAGAAGTTCCTTTCATATCGAGATTACCTGAAACTTTTCGATCTTAATGAAATAGGGCAAGAGTTTGAGGATGGATTTCATTAAGTGTACTGTTGAGTAGTTGTTATAGTTTGTATTAAGTTGATTTTAAATTTGTCAGTTTGAAAATAAATTAGTTTAGGTTTACTGCTACAAGTTTTTTACTTTTAAATGAGAACCTACTCTGCATAAATCCAATAAAGTCAACATCCGGTGATACGCCTATGGTTAGTCGTAGTGAATCATTCGTAGAATAAACTAGAGCGATGACGAGTTTGGTAAATGCATATTTAGAAAATTGCCGGAGATAACCAGTCTAATAAATGGTGTGAGCGAGAATAATCTAGACCTCCATTATTTTATACATAAATGGACTTGGAAGTTAGTTCAGTTGAAGGCAAATTGTTATAAGTGCAAAATATAAATAGTTAAGTATAAATAAATTAATTAGTATTTAGTGTAAATAAATTATAAATAATAAACTGTTTTAAATAAATAAACTGTTTTTATAAACAAACGTTACAGTATTTACAATAACAATCGTATATACAAAATAATGCAACAACAGAGACCTTCAAGCATCAGAAGTGTATCAGCATGGAGCAAGTGGTATCAAATACCTATCTTTACATAATAAGAAAATCTGTTTGTCCTGTGACAACAAGGTCGCTAAAACAGTGAAATCCACTCAGTTGCCGTGTTGCCGACCGAGAGCCAGTGAGTCTGTTTGCAGAGTCATCTTGCGGAGGCGAACGTTAATGATAGCAATTAGTATCTCGCTAACTGTTATGTCAATATTGACAAAGTCTTCGAGTTCAAACCGGCCCAGCTAAATAAATCTGCTTAGATATATACATCAGAAAACGGTGGCAGGAAGGATATACAGGGGACATGTTGTTTTAGTCAATATTTATTTATTTGAATTTTGGATAATATAATACTGATTATAATAACAATCACCCTAGACTGTTTTGTTAGTTAATTAACTGATTTATTTATAGGCGATATTTTTAATACTAAAGAGATTAATTTTTATAAATACAATGTCTTTATGTTTCTAGATATTTAGGGTTATTTTTTAAGAACAATTTTTATTCGATACCATATACAATAGGTCTTTTTATCTAGAACCATTCTGAAAAAAACATATTAGTTATTGATTGAAATGTTAACTATTGCCGAGTCAGCACGTGTGACGTGCCGGCGATGTAGTCAATGTTCGATTCCATGTATGGTAAAGTTTATGAATGGTTTCTAAGAACGTTTACAGTACTTATAACATAACTCCTCCATCCCCAAAAAGAACTCAAGGGTGTAACTGAGGTGGAACCACTTAAGTTGCGTCAATGGCGGAAGGCTTCTTCTTCTTCAGTTTTAGAAATTGTGTGATTAATTTTCTATTTCTTAGTATTAGTCAAACTAAAGGGACGAGCTAATTCTTTTTGCCCATTTGAAGGTTGTGGCATAGTTGCGGATTTCTTGTGTATGCTCGATACCATCTTCATTAAGTTGTATTTTATGTAGTTCGTCCAGATGCATTTTTTGGAGGTGTATTTTTGTATGCTGATGGTGGAAAATGACAGCTCGCCGATATTTTCTAGTGTAATAGGTTGGCCTTCTATGATGTTTTTTTTGTTTTCATAGAAATATTTCTTAGTAAAGTCAATAGAGCATACATCGCTTATGAACAACGCCGTCGAACCATGGGGCACACCTGGGATTTCTCCCCCAGAGTCGTCGCATGAACTTACACGGCCATCATAAGATCTATGCTAACATACGGTGCAGTTGTTGCTAGAACCTGATGTAGGATCTGGTGAGGCGAGACGTCGCTTTTGGCAGGAGACGCTTGATACGCTTCCATGCTTCAAGCGAACATATCGGGAGATATATCTTCCATAAGCCATTTAAAGTTATAACAGAACAACAAGAAGAGGCGGGAGTGGCAGGTACGATTCATATCTACACCGACTGTTCTAAACCAAAACAACGCTCAGGCTGTGGAATATACTCAAGATCCTTAAAGCTAAACATAAAATGGGCTGTGAGCTATAGTGCCAGTGTAGTTCAAACAGAGCTCACGAATATTCTCATAGCAGCAAAAGAAATCACTAGAAACAATACCACTGGAAGGAACATTTTCATTTATATAATGTACCACCCTGAACAGACCACGAATTTACTCAGGGAGTGTAATAGAATATCACGAAGCTTTAGCCGAAGTATCCATCAATAATGTTGTCACCTTAAGATGGATCAAAGGTCACGCCACATCGAAATATAACGGTCTTGCTAATTCATTGGCAAAGAAAGTAGCCAACCAAATACTTTATGGACTTGGTCCTTCTATTGACCTAACAAACTCGGTAGTGACAGACCTAATTAAAGAACATTCCCTTGGGAAATTCAAGGAAATATTGTATAAAACAAGAAACAGCAGAATTGTCAGGGAGCTCCTAAGTTTTCCTAACAACACTGCAGCAAACAAATATGACTAGACAGAATCTGGTCTTGGTCACGTGCATTTTGACTAGTCATTGCCAAGTACGGAAGCATCTCCATATCATAGGGTTATCAGAATCCGCACCTTGCAGGAGGTACGAACAAGAAGATAAGACCATCGAGCATATCCTCTACGATTGCCTGACAATCTCATTTATTAGATGGTTTGTGTTCGGCGAATATCGGCTAATACCGGGCGATATGCGAAAAGTACCTCTTGGCGACGTTGTCTCACGAGCTATTAGATGCCTAGCATCTTAGGAGGATGCACAATGGGCCTAGTGAGTCCTAAATGCCGTGGGGTAACCCAAATTCCACACGTTACAGAAACAGATGCAAATAGTAGTTATCGAACATTTGGGTGGAATTATAAATACGTAGGTACCGTGAAGAAAGAAAACATCTGTTTCTTCGCAGTTTGTTTTTATTTTCACTGGTTCAGGAAAAATCTTAATGTAATGGTTTTCATTGATTTCCTCTAATTATTGGGCGGAGATTTAAACGGATATCTGTCGACATTGTACAGGGGACGATCTAACTGAAAACATTGAAGTTATGCAGTCTTGGTTTTCTTGAATAGCTTGTAGTTGGTTTATCTTGCAAAAGAAGTAGGGTTGGATTTGCAGACATTCTTCTTCTTGATGTTGGTACTAATCGTTGCCAAGAATTAGGCATGTAGAAGGTGTAATAAGGATAGTTTGCTTTTCATTGGGAACGGAGTAGATATGATAATAGTTAAATGAATCTGAATGCACTAAAGGGAAACCTAGCGAGAAAATTATCTTTACCATAGTATACTTTAGTTTCATTTATTTAGTAATATCTAATAATTTCGTCTTCCATGGAAATAAGTTAGACGTGCGGATATAAGTTATAAAATTCTTTGATAATTTGTTTTAAATCATCGGAGGTGGTTATGCTTTGATGTAGTATGTTGAGATTGGCAAAGCTAATGATATTTTCAATGTCAGTAAGAAAGCTCAAAAGTTAATTATCCGAAATTGTAAATGATTCGTATTAGATTTTTATTTAACCCTTTCATTGCCGGCTCAGATCTGTGTACTACCGCCAACCGCCAGCGCATTGGAGCGATCGAGTCTCGCTACGCGAATTCACGTGCATGGTGATAGATATATAAAACGGGAATTTACGTTTATGGCATGAAGGAAAAACTTGTGAGGTCTTTGAAGTCTTTTGTTGCCAGCTTCCGAAAAATAGACCTTTTTGATGTACTTGGTAATTAATTCATAATTTTTTAATAAATTCTTTTAATTAACTGTCACCGAACTACACTAACTACAAGAATATCACCGTATCGTATCTGTAACGCCACAAAGTAGCCAACGAGAAAGGTATGTATAACTACGAACGCGCCATCGATATTGAGCTAAACCTCTTTGTCTAGCATATCTGCCAACCAACATTACCAACATATAGTACAACTATATTAACACGCCACTCACTCTATATTACTCTGTATGAAACGCCAGATAAATAATCCTAATACAAACTAAAATTAGGTTGTACGCAATTCAAGTTCTTGGAGTGTGAGATGGTACCTGCCTCACGTGAATTCGCGTGCGTGGCAATGTAAGGGTTAAAGATAGTTGAGAATTAAATTTTATTTTGATTATTTTGTAATTCAGAAATGCTTAAATAAATTTGATTTGCGTCTTCTTGGTCCATGTTTCCGCTGATAAATTTCACTTTTATGACGGTTTGAAGGAAATGTTTACATTTATTTTGTTAACTTCGTATTGTAAATGTAAGCGTTGCATAAGGAATTAAATTTATTGGAAGATTAATTTGTAAGTACTTTTATATATTATCATACTGTATATAATTTTTGTAGTTGTTACAGTTCTTTGAACTTGGATATAATTAGGTTAAGGAATGTATTTTATTATTTAATATTATATTTTATAATGTGTTGATTCGACACTTATTTCGACGACGTAACAATTGTGTAGGTTCGTTGAAATAAGTGATCGAAGAATAAAGGATTCAATAAATAACTTTCGTATAATCGAGTTGATTTTTATTTGCTATTAATAATACACGGTGACGTAAAACATCCAAAGACTAGAGTACCATCACATGGCGATCCTGCCAGTCCAGAATATTATGAAGAAATATAAATATATATGGCAAGAAAAATAATTATGGAAATAAATTGAGGAAATATTAAAGAAAATTAAATAAAGAATTATTAAGAAGATGGCTGGAAATACAAATTCTAAAGAGGTAAAAGAAGAAGTAATAATCGCTCAAAGTGGAAACAGTGGAGGTCAAACAAACACAACAGAATTTTTCACACCCAAAAATATTATAGAAGCAATGTTCGAGGTATTGGCATTCGTATTTTTGTTGATGCTATCAAGAAATGCAAGAAAATGTTAGAGAGAAATGTGGCTAAACAAATTAGAGCTAGCCAAGAATTAGTTTAGAGAAGGAAATACCAGAAGATTTTTTTTTTTAGCTTTTTAGGTATGACTAAATAAAATAATCATTATAATGGAATGAGTTTGCAAAAGGAATTTGAAAATCTAATAGAAGAACTAAAAGTGTTTCATAGAAATCTATTAAAAGACAGTAACGAAAGAAGAAGTGATATAAATGTAACTAACCGTAAGTTTAAGAATTAAGATAAGTTTAAAGATAGTTTTAAAGAGGTAAAAATATTATTTAATAAATCAGACGTAGATTTTCGCTCAAAAGCTTATATTAAAGAACTTGCAAATATTGTTGATAAACTTATTGAGGCAATTACAGTTAATTTAGTTGAAAGGTTACAGTTTTCGCACAATATAGAGAAAACTGAACGGGAAACCAATTTAGAATCAGACTCTTCCCTTTCAGATTACTCAAATAAAGTTAAAATGGCTGAAAAGTTTGATTTAAAAACCGCGGCTAGTCTGCTACCAGTTATGAATGGTACCGAAACTGTTACTAATCAATTAATTGATGTTATTGAGTTGTATGACGCTATGCTTGATGCTGAAGGAAAGAAATTATTAACAACTTACATTCTAAAGAAAAGTCTAAGTCAAAATGCCAAAATTAGACTAAATAAAATTTATAATAATAATCAAAATCTAGTTAGTGATCTTAAAAAGTTTTTCATTTCTAAAAAATCTTCAACATCATTAGCTACACAACTACATAATGCTAAACAAGGTTCAAAACAGTTTGGGAAAACGTTAGAAGAATTGTTAACCGACTTAACGCTTACCCAAGCCAACGATAATGAAAATAATCTTCAGATTTTAAGTGAAGTAAGTGAAAAAATTGCTCTCAACACTTTTGCAAATGGATTGCGACATAGGAATTTGCAAACTATTATTAAAGCTCGAAATTATGCAAAACTGAATGAAGCAATCCAAGGGGCTAAAGATGAAGAAATCAATTTAAACAATTTTAATAATGACAATGCGCAAGCATATCATATGAGAGGCTGTCAACATTTTAAATCTAATTAAAGAGGCAATAACAAAATTTCTAGAGGGTTTAATAATCAAAATAACTAATAAAAATTATTCTAGGAATAATGTTAGTTTTAACAACAGAGGACATATATACCGGGGTAGATTTAACAGTAATATGAGAGGAAATAATTTTAGAGGCAAAGATAGGAGAATATTTCATGTAAATAATTCGGATGAATCAAATAGCTCAGAAATACCTTCAAAAAGTGACACGTTTTTTCGTGCCTAATAATATGGCATATAATAACTATAAAATATTTACCTTAAATGGCTTAAATTTTGTAGAATTTTTCTTCAAAAATCATAAATTAATATTTCTTTTAGATACAGGGGCTAGCGTAAGTGTTATTTTTAAAAATAGGATATTTAATAATGAAATAATTGATGTTTCAAAGAAATTACGCATAAATGGTATATCTGGGTCAGTTGCATCAGCTGGCACAGTGAATATTACATTACAAAAAGATAAAGTAAATCTTTGTCTTGAATTTCAACTTTTAGACGTCCTTGAACCAGACCTTCAAATGCACGGTATCTTAGGCTCAAATTTCTTTTACGATTATTTTGCAAAAATAGACTATGAAAAATTTTTATTCTCGTTTTCATATCATAATAACCGACATGTGATTCCTATTCAAAAAACACATCAAATTAATTATATGTCAATTCCTGCTAGATGTGAAGTAATTAAATATTGTAAAGTAAATATAAACGAAGATTGTGTTGTTCTACCTAACGAATTATGTGAAGGTGTTTTTATAGCTGGTACTCTTGTTAGGGCAAAACAAAATTTAATTCCTGTCAAAATTTTAAACGTGAGAGACCAGGAAGTTACGCTAAGAAATTTTACACCAAAATTAGAAAAACTAGATAACTATGATTTGTGCGAATTTAAAACAAAACCTACCTTTTCAGTTAACAGAGCAGATAAGTTATTAAATTTAATAAAATTAGAACATTTAAATACGGAAGAGAAAAACTCATTGGAAAAAGTTGTAGTAAAATATTCCGATGTGTTTCATCTAGAAAATGATCCGTTAACTCTTTCTAATATTTGTAAAGAAAAAATTCAACTAAAAGATTCAGCAAAGCCAGTTTTTAGAAAACCTTATCGTTTACCTCATGCTCAAAAAACACATAATTCATTCAGAAATTGATAAAATGTTGCAAAACGGTATTATTGAAGAAACTAAATCAAAGTGGCAATCTCCTTTATTAATTATTCCAAAAAAGGGTTTAAATGAAAGAGGCGAACGCCGAGTAAGAATAGTTATAGATTATAGACAGTTAAATTCGCAAATAAAAAATGATAAATTTCCATTACCTTGTATTACAGAAATTTTAGATGCATTATCAGGTGCAATGTATTTTTCTCATCTTGATTTATCTCAAGGCTATTATCAAATTGAACTCGAGAAATCAAGTAGAAAATACACAGCCTTTTGTACAGATCGAGGTCAGTTTCAAATGACTCGACTTCCTACGGGTTTGAAAACAAGCCCTAGTGCATTTTCTCGGGCAATGACGCTTGCAATGTCAGGGCTTAACTATGAATGTTGTTTTGTCTATCTTGACGATTTAATTGTTTTTGCAAATAATCTAATAAATCATAATAAAAATTTAGTAAAAGTTTTCCGAAGATTAAGGCAAGTAAATTTAAAGTTAAATCCAAATAAATGTGATTTTTTAAAGAAAGAAATTCTTTATTTAGGTCACATAATTTCGGCAGAAGGTGTTTCACCTGATCCTTCTAAAATAGAAGCTATTCAAAATTTTCCAGTTCCAAAAGATTCTCAGGAAGTTAAAAGATTTGTTGCTTTCGCTAATTACTATAGAAAATATGTAAACAATTTCGCAGATATTGCTGCACCACTAAATAATCTTACAAGAAAAAAAGTTAAATTTTTGTGGAGTGCAGAGTGCCAAAAATCTTTTGAGAATTTAAAACAATTATTAACTAATTCACCAGTCCTGCAATACCCAGATTTTTCTCCAGAAAATCAATTCATAGTAAGAACCGACGCCTCGAATTATGCGTTAGGAGCTGTATTGTCAAACTCCGATGATAAACCGGTTGCGTTTGCTAGTCGTTCTCTCAATAAAGCAGAGAAAAATTATAGCGTAATAGAAAAAGAAATGTTAGCAATAGTTTTCGCAGTGAAACATTTTAGACCTTATTTGTTTGCTAGGAAATTTTTGATTTTGACAGATCATCGACCACTAGTATATTTATTTGGAATGACAAATCCAAGCAGTAGATTAATAAAATTTAGATTAATTCTAGAAGAATATGATTTTATTGTAAGATATGTTAAAGGTACAGAAAATGTTGTAGCGGTTGCCCTCTCTCGTATAGATGTATCTTCAGAAGAATTGAAAAATATGAATAATGAAATATGTAACACAGTTTATATTACAACAAGAGCTCAAACAAAAAATCTCGAAAATGAATGCTTAGGTAGTTTCAGTAAAAATTCTGACAAAAGGATTGATCACCCTGGAGTTATAGAATTATTGAAACGCCCTAAAAATTCTTTTTGTCTAAATCCAATATCTATGAGTATTAAAAAGAGTAATAAATGGAATTATATCATTGGGAACTTAATGCATAATAAAGATTCGCGAATAATATATTTTAATCAGGATCCTCGATCAACATCAGACCTAGGTACTATGTTGAGAGACCTGAAGCATATTTATGATAAATATGAAATTCCGGAATTAGTTATTTAAAAAAATAAGAAAAGTGCACAGTTTATGGAAAATATTTTAAAGTTCTCAAATCTTATAAAGGATACCGGTATCAAATTGTCTATAATAGAATTTAGAAAATGTCATAGATCTTGAAATGCGAGAAATTATATTAAATGACTTTCACATTCTCCCTACAGGAGGACATGCAGGGATAAATAGAATGTATAACAATATCAAAAAAAGATATTTTTGGGGAGGTTTGCGTAAAGATATCGAAACTTTTGTGAAAAAATGTGACGATTGTCAACGTTATAAACATTCCATATCTAATAAAGAGCCAATGACTATCACTACTACAGCTTCCTCGGGTTTTCAAAAAATTTACTTAGATTTAGTTGGTCCACTTCCACAAGATTCAGAAAACCACAAATATATTTTAACTTTACAGTGCGAATTAACAAAATTTGTGGAAGCATATCCATTAAAAAATAAAGAAGCGCACACCGTGGCTCAGGTTTTGGTAAATAACTTTATTTTAAGGTATGGTATTCCAAATGAAATTGTTTCAGATCAAGGTAGAGAATTTCTGGCATGTATCTTAAAAGAAATTTGTCAGTATTTACAAATTAAAAAGCTTAATTCAACAGCATACCACCATAAGACACTAGGTGCTCTTGAGAATTCTCATAAAAATCTAGGAGCATATTTTCGAATTCAAGTTTCTAAATACAGCAATGCATGGAGCACATGGATACCTTACTGGTGTTTTGCTTATAACACGACGGTACATACCGAAACCAAGTACACGCCTTATGAATTAATTTTTGGGGAAGCTGGCTAAATTGCCCTCAAATTTAATAGACCAAATAGACCCTATTTATAATTTTGATGATTACCCTCTCGAGCTAAAATATAGATTGCAACAAGCATGTAACGATGCAAGAGTAAATTTAAATATTTCTAAAGCTAAAAGAAAATCTACGTATGATTTAAATGAAAAATTTGTAATATATAAAATAGGAAATAAGGTTATGTTAAAAACTATTGGTACCAATAAGTTAGATCCCTTATATAAAGGTCCCTTTGTCGTTATAGAGGAGAAATCTCCAAATATTACTATAAGGATTGGAGACAAAAATGTTGAAGTGCACAAAAATAGAGTTAAATTATATAATTGTTAAAAAAAAAAATTATTTATAGATAAATATATTTTTTTTTTAATTTTCCATGGAAGATGTAATAAAGTACTTTTATATATTATCATACTGTATATATTTTTTGTAGTTGTTATAGTTCTTGGAACTTGGATATAATTAGGTTAAGGAATGTATTTTATTATTTAATATTATATTTTATAATGTGTTGATTCGACACTTATTTCGACGACGTAACAATTGTGTAGGTTCGTTGAAATAAGTGATCGAAGAATAAAGGATTCAATAAATAACTTTCGTATAATCGAGTTGATTTTTATTTGCTATTAATAATACATGGTGACGTAAAACATCCAAAGACTAGTACCATCACAAATTCAATAATCTATCTAGGTTGTAATACTGAGAATTTAGGTTAATTACTTGATTTTCTATGGGAGTTACAGGAATATAATAAATAAATATTTGGGAAGCAATCTTCACTCTTGCTAATCAGTGATTGAAAGGAAGGATGACTGGGTTATTTTTGAGGGGTGTGAACTGAATCTTCTGGCTCGCTACTGTCTGAAGAATTGTCATCCTGTGGGATTTTAATATTTATGTGCCTGGGAGATTTGAAAGAGTGTTTATGGTAATTATTTTGGGAAGTTATCGTTAGATGTTATGATATGTTCGGGTTTGTATGGAGGTTTGATTTTAGATTTTCTGTACGTGAGTTTTTTATATGTAACTGTGCTGGGTAAAATGTCAGGAGGATCAGTCTTTTTCAGTTGAGTTTTGCAATAAGCTTTTGTTTTTTCTCATTTGTTTTGGTATGTATTTTATTGTAAGTTTGTTTCATATTTTCTTTATGTTCATTAAGATAAATAATCTAGGCTTGAGCTTCGTTATCTATTTCACAAGGGTCTTTTAATTCGAGGTGACCTAGAAGAAGATCTATTGGTTTGCATTTAGTAGAGTGTATTGAGTTGTTGTATCCTATAACTTACAAGGTTAGTTTTTCGAATAAATTCAATTTAGGTTTGATTAATGCTAATGTTCTCATATGTTCAAGTAGGGGGGTTGAATAGAACCGTTCTACTATTGCATTGCTATTGGGTTTTTGTGGTATAGTGCCAATTAATGCGATATAGTTTGGCCAAGTTTTTAATATGTTGAGTTATTTCTGTTCCATAATCTGACAATGTTTTCGGGAATTTTGAAAGTTGATACAAATTGTAATAATGCTTGATAAATATGGAGGACTGCCATACTAAGGTTTGTTCCAACATAAACCAAATCAGTTTGTGTACTGTCGGGATTCTGCGCAGTCCTGAATTTGTGTTCCAACAAACCGTAGACTCAAAACTGTACAAAAACATAGTGTTCCAACACAACCAAAATTAATCACAAACCGATTTGTGTACTGTCAAATCGATTCCTGGGTCTGAATAGGAACGAATTGTCAAGACATGCGCTAAGCCGCAATAAACTGAACATTTCGTGATTGTAATTATATTATTTGTATCTATTGTCTCTGACAGTTCTGATTTGTATTTGTTAATCGAGCTTAGTCTTCATAGTTTTTGTTCATGATCATTTATTTTATTTTGTGGTTTATTATTGTAATAATGCGTCTGTTGAATTTAAAAAATGTGTTCCAACATAATTGAGTTCCGAGTTGAATCCCAATCCCCGACCAGTACCTGACAAGTTGTCAATTACTAGTCATCGACAGATTGTCAACAATAAGTTTTGGACTGGTTTATGTATTGTTCCAAGATCGTTGTTGGAACAAACCTCTAGATACCATAAAAGCCTACCCAAAACGACTAAAACTGTCACATATTGTCAATGTAATCGTATTGTCAAATATAAACCTATCTACGTTACAATCTCAAAAGATTTCTTTTGAGTCGGAGTTGGCTCCAGTTTTATTAATGGAGGGTGTCTTTGGTATTTTGCTTGTTGACAAAATGAACAATTATTAATTATTTTGTCATTGTTTAATTTTGGCCAATAGTATTTTAATTTTAATTCATTTATTTTCATGAATGCCTGTGTTTTGTTATTCCTTTGTGTTGATTTTTCAATAATTCCTTTTGTCTTTTTCTTTTTTATGTCATATAGTAAGGTAATTGATTTTAGAAGTATAAAGATATAATTAGCGGAATGAATTTACACTTACTTTTATAAAGAATTTCTTCGCTGTCGTTTAAAAAAAGAAAACATATCGTTCCGTTTGGACACCGTAATCTTTAAGAAATGTTATTATTTGTTGTTTAAAAGAGTTATTTGTTACGTGTAGGGACCATCTCGTCCTAGCGGAAGCATTGAAGATTTTTTGGATTTCTTGTCTGGGGTTTTGATAAACTTTAATTATTGTAATCTGATTAAGAAATTAATTCAAAGGTTCATTGGTTATATTATGTATGCCTAATATAGGGGTTTCTTGACCGATATGTACATTATCACCGTTAGAGTCGTCTTTTTCATTTGGGTCAAATTCTGCAAGTACGGATTGGATGTCTTGGTCAGTTATTATTGGTACGTCGGGGTGTTTCGGAATCGTTTGGGAAGGTACTTTTGCAGATGTGGAATTAGAATGGTCGATATATAAGTTAAAGTTTTCATTGTACTCGAAAATATTTGAAGGGTTGTTAGTAGAGTTATCAATAGGGTAAATTTCTATCGTGGAGTGAGTGTCTAAGTTGGTGTTAAAGGATCCTTTTTTGTATATAATTTTATAGTCTCCACCAAACCAAACCAGAATTGGGTTCTTTCAGGGGTTTATAGTCTACCAAAATTTTGAATTTAGTGCCGAATAAATAAGCTCTAAAATGTTTCGTACTCCAGACTACTGCTAGCAGTTCCTTCTCAATCGTTGGGCAATTCTGCTCAGCAGCATTAAGGGCATAGAAAGTAGAGACTATTGGTTTGTTTTGACCAATAGGACAGCGAAGTTACTTGCATCTGTCGTTAAAATAAATTATTTGGAGAAGTCGGGTTACATTAGGATAGGTTCGTTTGTAAGTCTTCAAATATCTTTATATAGAGCGGGTCGTTAATGTCAATATGTGGTCCTTTCTCAGGCGGTTCGTGAAGGGGTAGTATCCTTAAAGGCCCAGAAACCTTTTTATTTCCTTATTTGTTTTCGGAATTGGATAATTAGCAATGGCTTCAACTTTATCAGGATTAGGTTTGATGCCTTTAGGAGTAACAATGTGTCCCAAATAGGCGATTTCTTTTTTTATAAATTCGGATGTGTCAAGCTGAACTTTAAGATTAGCTCGACGAAGTTTTTCAAATATTTTCTTTAAATTTATGATATGATCTTATAGAGAACTAGAAAAACGAGTATATCGTCCATATAAACAAGAAAAACTTTATATCGAAGTTCTTTCAAGACATTGTCCATAACGCGTTGGAATGTAGGCGGTGCATTTTTCAGGTCGACAGGCATTCTAAAATATTCATAGTGACCGTTTTCGACACTGAAAGCAGTCTTTTTAACGGAGGTCAAGGGTAGAAAAATAACAGCATCGTCCGAGTTTGTCTGTAATGATCGGAATAAGATAGCGGTTGTCAATTGTTTTTTCGTTGATTTTCCTATAGTCAACAACAATACGCCATTTTCTTTTTCCTGAAGAATCTAATTTCTTCGGAACTATCCATATTGGCGATGACCACGGGGAATCATTATTGGTCTTATTATGCATCGATAGGTTTACTATAAATAGGTGTTTCGACTTTTGTCTTAATTTCCTGTTCCACCTGATTGGTAACTATCAGTAATACATTTTCTTTGTGAAAGATGTCTTAAAATTGTCTGCATAGTTTTTGTGTATAATATTTTTGTGTGGAATTTAGGCGAGAAGTTCTAATATATCGGTTTATGTAGAAATTGTCGTAGAAATTATTTAGCAGGTTTTGGACGGACATTTGGAATATTTCGTAAGTTTCATTTAGGAGTTCTACGTGGATCGGCTCATATAGAAAAATATCTTGAGTTTTTTCGGTATTGCATGTCAACACAAGCATAACCATTTTTTTAAATTGCAATACCTTCTCGAACAAAACAATTAGAAAGTTTTAAATCTGGAATCATTTTGAACATTGACGGGCATTTTGCCTAGCATCTGCAAGTATTTTTGGTTTTATGGCTTAAGGACCTTTAAGACCTGCTAAAGAATATTTTTAGGCACGGTTATTATATAAATACTTTTTTACAATTGCACTAGCTTGGACAGTTTCATGACAGTCAACAAAATTATGAATAGTACTTAAAATTGACATAACTTTCATTCATTATTGATTTTATTTATTTTTTTGGCTACTTCTATATTTAATAATATGTGACCAAGATCAAGACGTAAAATTAAAAAAAAATTAAGAAACCATAATATGTTACTTAAAATAAATGAGAGACAGTTTTCCTTCGCAAAACAAATACTCCTTCGGCTAATAACGCTAATAACAGGTATTGAATGATATACAAAGGAAAAAAGTAGAGATAAAAAAATCATTTTTATTACACTAACTTTGATTTTTCGTACTAAGAAGAATGTCATTCTGCTTGTTGATGAGTCCTAATAAAAACGAAACCGATTCAAGATGCATTGACATAATCTCCTATTGTCAGGACGTCAGTGTGATCTTTAGATTGTCAGGACGTCAGTGTGATCTTAAGAGTTAGCTATTTTGTCTAAAGTGCATTAATGAATTAATTCAACACCTGAAATAAAACATAATTTTACGTCAATTATAATAAGCGCTGTGGCGTTTTATTAAAAAGTCTGTGATTTTTTTACAACCAGGGGTCGTTAGTGATAGCTATTATAATATATCAAAGCAAGAAAGAGAAACACACCCTCAAAATTATACTTTTTCAACAGCAGATGATACCGAATTTTAACGTTTAATTACTATCATCATTGCCTCATTCTCTTCCTGTCCCAGCGAGACTGCCCTTAATAAAAACGCAGGTAGGGTATTAAAAAGTATTTAATTAGAACGGATTTTGAGGAAGACGAACAGTGATAATACCATGAGACCAAAGTAATAATAGCCGAAGTTCTTTCTTTTTTGCTTTTGGCAGCTGTAGAGTTTGATAAAAATCTCGGAAGGTATTATTAGGAAAAAGTAGGATAGCGTTGTGATGTAAGACTTCATTTTGGTTTGTAGTTTCACCAGAATGTCATTCTACTTTAATTGGAGTTTTTTTTATAAAAGAGAATTTTATAGACAGAAATTATGAAAATTTTCTTTGTCGCATTTTTCATTAGTTTA
Organism: Psylliodes chrysocephalus; assembly: GCA_927349885.1. NCBI lineage: Eukaryota > Metazoa > Arthropoda > Insecta > Coleoptera > Chrysomelidae > Psylliodes > Psylliodes chrysocephalus. The sequence continues at coordinate 17,600,615 of OV651816.1, forward strand.
AATTAATAAAACTTATGTTTAGTTATTATCTCACAGCCAGAACAATTTATTAACCTTCTGCTTTTTGTTTATGATAATATAATTTTGAAATAAATGTACATATTAAAACTGGTAATACTATATAATAGGCAAAAACGAATGACTAATTTTACCGTAAAATTCTCAAATTTAAATATTAAATAATTGCCCTTTTCCCGACCATTGTTCTACGCTTGACTGTAAGCACATACACCTAACATTTTGCATAAATACAGTAGACAGATAGATATATAGATAGATATATACATAGATAGATAGATTACAAGGAGTTGGACCTTATTGTCCTTATCCACCACGACGTTTTCAGATCAATTGGAGACTCCGGTTTTTTAGAGTATGTCATCCAGCTCGGTCTTTTGTATTAGACTTTGACAGTGGCTCCCGCGTGTAAACATGTAATTACATGAGTTTGGCTTTTCTTCACCTAATGTTAGGAACCTCATTCTAGCCAGGCCTTCACATTGGCACAGGACTGATGTTTCCTCTTCTTCTTCGTAGAACCTACACAAAGTTGCTTCTTCTGCTAGATTATTGACATGTATGTGCCTTTTAAGGCGACAGTGTCCAGTAAGAAGACCTACTGTTATCCTAACAATTTGACGCTTTTGATTCAGTAGGTCTTTCGTGAACTTGGCTGATGGTCTCTTAATGAACTGTTTGGCCTGTCTCAGTCTTAGATAGTTGTTCAACCATTCCTAAGACTTTTTTGCATCTATTATTTAATGGATGCCTTGCACAATGTCTTAGCAAACCCACAAACTGATTCGGGGCCTGTCGTTGCTCTGATATTCCTCATGAAGTGGAACCCACTACAGGGTCACCTTAACTCACTACTTAGCCTCTGCCAGGTCTTCTCGTCAGTCTTTCACTAGTCGTGATTTGATTTCTGGAGAGAGAATTGCTTTTAGAGCTATTGGAGTAGATGGGAATAGTTTTGCCTGATATTTTCTAATTTAATATTTCTCTTGTACAGTGTTGTATGACTATTAGTTCAGCCTGGAACACTGTTACATATTCTTCTAGACTCAGCGAAATCGTTGTTTTCGACTTGGGTCCATAGATTCCAGCACCGGCTCCTTGGTTTTTGAACCATCTGTGTACCAGACGAGGTCAGCCGGTACGGGAGATCCCTGTTTTCAGGATTCTCGGGTTGGTAGGTATTTAAATTTGAGGAGGAGGAGGAGGAGGAGGAAGAGGAGGAAGGAGGAGGAGGAGGAGGAGGAGGAGGAGGAGGAGGAGGAGGAGGAGGAGGAGGAGGAGGAGGAGGAGGAGGAGGAGGAGGAGGAGGAGGAGGAGGAGGAGGAGGAGGAGGAGGAGGAAGAGGAGGAGGAGGAGGAGGAGAAGGAGAAGGAGGAGGAGGAGGAGGAGGAGGAGGAGGATTTTTTAAACTAAAAATTGATGAATTTCTTATTAAAATGAAGTAAACTTTATTTATTAGAAAATTAACCGTTTACAAAATAGTTAATTAACATTTAAAATAATATCTACCACTTTAGAGATAATCCAAATTTAACATAAGGAGCTAACAATACTTCTACAACAAATACTTTAAAATATCTACTTATAATTATTACACAGGTAAGTATGACTTTAAATTAAAAAATACAAAAATACAACTAGAGTTAAAAGGAACTAAAATATTTAAGTTAGTAATGATATAATGTTGACATGTTTGTAGTGTTATGAAAATGTTGGTTCTAGTTTTCAAAACACTTCCTGACTCACAATAGGCTTGTAAGCTTTTAAATGCCATCATTTAACTTAACGTATCGACTAAGGGTTAACACTAAATAATCTACAATATCTATATTACTCATAGACACATACTTTGATTCTCATAGAACAAATTCCAGTCATTGTGTGATCCAGTTGCTTCAAGCATAAAATATATACTTCAAGTTCAGTTGTTATTCACTAAAAATAAAGAGTACTGTATGGTATAGGAGTTTAAGCCACTAATTACCTTTTACTTAAGTTTATACCTATAACAAATATATCCTTGAAAATGTAAACAGACCAAATGTTTATATTTTATACCAACCTGCAGCTTGATATTCTGTTAACAATTTTCTTAAATATTTAATCTCTCTTTTAAAAAGATCATAGGTATTCTCAAAAAGTCGATTTCAAAAGCAAAAAAAAAATATATTTCTGATAAACCATAACGTCAACAAATCAACGGTCATATTGAATTTCATTTAATAGTTCCTTTTAGACAGGTTTAGATCCAAATAAAGTGAAATTTACTAAAGTTGTTTAAGACCAATAAAAAAATCGCGACTCCTATGACATTTATTCGCTCTTAACCCACATACTTTGATTACTATACGAGGCAAGAGAGAGGTTCGACACGCCCAACATAGGGCGCGGCCATTTTGAACCCTGTGACACAGTTTACAGTTAAAGAATCAGATCGCTCACTCTGTGTCGGCACTTTTGATCTCAATGTTTCAGTATATACACTGTGCAACTCGGATAATACAATATATGACAACCGCCTATAATAAAACAGCAGTCTTCTGCGTATCCTGAATTTGTATCCCTGGAGTGGATGTTATTTTGGAACTTTCAACTAGTCCGAGTGAGCTAACTGATTCTTTAGTAATAAACTGTGACTTCAAAAATAATATTCACTGACACTGACAGCGGCAAGCAAAATATCAGGTGCGTTTTAATCATCCGCTTCTGCTTCCGGAATTGTCGGTTTAGTCGTTTTAACCTGTCAGATTAAAACAAGAAAACCGACAATTCCGAAGCAGAAGCGGATGATTAAAACGCAACTATTAAAAATATTGCGCCAAGATGTAGGCAACACGTAATAAGGGTTCAAAATGGCGGAGTTTTCTATCTCCTTTTAAAAGGCACTCAGAAAGCTGCGCAGTGCGACCATTCTCCGTATAGTAAAAGAAAATCAAAGTGTGTGGTCAGTGGCTTGTCATTACCTACGGGCAACCATTTTCTTTGGAATGCCTAATTCGAGAAATATGTCATTAATTGGTGATATAAAATAGAAATGAAGGTCAAATATTATATACCTATACAGTATCGGCTATTAAACACCTTCCAATACGGTTTGCTAGCGTCGAAGCGAAACTACAGAAAGTTAGCACCAACGCGAACAGAAATCAAATAATATCAACGGTGCTTTGTGTGCTGTGTAATGCGAACAGACATACGGTGAGATATATCCCCCACGTAGCTGGTTCGCTTCGTTGATATTATTCGTTTCCTGCTCATGAGTATCATCTAGTTTTCACTTGAACATGCGCCAAACGTATTGAAAAAGGGTTCGATAGCCTACACTGTATATTAATATTAGAAAATATGTTACTTTGAAAGTGATTCGAATTCTGTTTCAGGTAAAAGACAGAAAAAGCTGTAAATGATTATAGCAAGATTCTTTTTAATATTATTACATAGATGGTTTAACTACTTATTTCTGAGCGCCCGCCAATGTCCCAATCGAGAGCACTATCTATAATATATAATCTGTCGTTATAGTGGGAAAATACATCGATGTAGATAGAGAGGTGGTTGCGTGTTGTTCATAAGTCTCTCCTAGTAATTACTATTATAAATAATGGGCAGACGAAGAGTCCATTTTGGCGTTACGCGGGTTACGCTATAATTTTAGTCGCGTAAATCACCGGAGCGCCTCTCGTATAATCGCTACCGTTTAGTTAGATCGTAATCGGAACGCTGCCGCTGCTCTAAATCCAGTGGTGTACGATCGTATAGAAAATAAAATAGAGCAATCGTAATTAACAAGAATTGCACTAAAAATAAAAGTTCAGATGAAACTAAGACGTTTAAAAAGATATCAATAAATATAAACGTTTGTTACAATAAAATTTTGAATTTTTTTTTATAATTTCACTTTATTAAACTTTTTAGTGCATTTACATTTTTTTGACGTAATAATAGCTATTTTTGTATTAAGAGCGAAAAGTGATACTTTGCCGCTTAAGACAGAAAGTGGCAACGAACTTTTTGCTCAAAATACACACAAGATTTTTTCTACGATCACACTTTTTTAAGAAGTAGATATAAAAACTGAAAACTTTTCGTAAGTAGTGTATAATGTGTTGCCTATACCTACGGTTATCATAAAAAAAGCAGTTGTAATTTAAAGTTCAAGTTAACTTGGGTAATATAACAAAAAAACATGTAACTACGTATAAAAAACTTGAAAACCATTTATTAAAAAGAAATATTATATTATAACTAATTTAAATTAGGCAAGCAACAAAGCTGTCAAGTTTTTCGCTAGGCGAGCGACAAAGCTGTAACTTATTGTCAGTTTGCGGAAAACGTCGACTTTGCGGTTGTATTTCAAAGCGCAAAAGCCTACTTTGGATAGTGATCGTATAATAATATTTATTTGAGACACGTCAAATATTTTATCTTTTTATTTCTTTTGCTTCTTCGAGAATAGGCTAATGTTGTAACGATTCTTTTGTGGTACGATTTGAATGTCTATGGCACTTCATACAGAGAACATTCTTACGTATGGGGTGTAAAAGATTTTCATGCAGTATGACTCCACAATGAAATACATTGCACGCAATCTAAGGTTACTATTTTTAATAGTACGTCACACGATGATACACAGTTACTTCAGGCGCGACACAGTGTAGTGTATTTCCTAGGATCCAAATGTTACCGCTTTGTAAGACTTATTATTTACTATGTCTAGGAATTATTGTAGTATAAACCTAAAATGTGGAAGAACTCATGAGGTACGTTTGTTTAAAAGTAAGACCGGATTGGTTAAAATTATGATTTATTCATATTTTTGATTATTCCATTAGTTATTTTCTCCTAGTTTTTCTATTATTCATGTTCTTGTTCGATCATTCTTTTAAACAAATTTCATAGTTTTTGTAAATTACTTATATTTAAATTCTTGTTCGACTTTCTTATCTACTCTTCTTATGCTCTTTATTCAGTAGTCTGTGAAGAGTATTATGTATTCGCTTCGTCCATCCGTCCGTCTGTCCGTCCGATGCCACGTTTTGTGTTCGCACGTTATGTTAAAAACGAAAAACGATATCAATTAGAAAATTTTAGGAACAATCAAGATCTATTGATTTTGAAACAAATCTGAATAAAAATGCGTGGTTAAGGGGGGTTGAAACTTTAAAAAATTCCTAACTCAAAAACGAAAAATGAAATCAACTTGAAATTTTTAGCAGAAATCAAGCTCTATAAGGAGACAAAGCCTACTAATTAAAAATAGGGGTTAAAGCTTGTTGAAATTAAAATAAATCATAAATAAAAAAAAAAGCGAAAAGCGATAGCAAAATGATATTTTTAGTGAAAATGAAGCTGTCTAAGAAGACGAAGCCTATTGATTCTAAAAAAAATTTAAATAAAATGGGGGTTGAAATATTTAAAAAAATCCTAATTCAAAAACGAAAAATAATATCAACTTAAAAATTTTAACAAAAATCAAGCTCTGTAAGTGGCGAATCCTACTGATTTTGAAAAAATAATCTGAATAAAATGGAGATTGAAGGGGGGATGGACAAGAAACATAGAAATTAAAAACCAAAAGCGATAGCAACATGAAAGTTTTAGTAAAAATCAAGCTCTATAAGGGAATAAATCCTATTGATTCTTAAAAAAAAAAACGAACAAAAATGGGGCTGAAATATTAAAAAAGTCTATAAACTCAAAAAGGAAAAATGATATGAACTTGAAATTTTTTATCAAAAATCAAGCTCTATAAGGAGACAAAATTGACAATATCTATACAAAAATATGAGCCGCAATGATTTTATGAAATGTGTGACATACAAGTGTAACATTTTTGAATAAATATGATAATACCTAAAATTAGGTAGCTTTATTTGCACTATTAAGGGATACAATTTGAAGCGCAGGTAAAAGGGGTTATGCTAACGGGAACTCGTACCGCCCGCATCCTACATGTCCTCAACGATTTTACTGCAAATTACTCGTATCCCTATAGCCCTTCAAATTGAATTAATAAAAGTTCTAGGACTAGGATACGCTCGCAAGTTAAATCTATTAAAACGATACTATTAAAGTGACCCAGACGAGTGAATTACAATAGCACCTGGCGCATGATTCATACATAAAAAAGTTAAAACCGATTAAAACGTCAACATACTTCTCATTTGACTTTTTTGAAAAAAATATTTATTTTAACGACTGTATAATATAAGGCTTTTCTTTCGAAATTAAATGTAGAAAACTGTTCACAGACATTTTTGTAAAATATTAAAATGTTTCTGTTCCTCTACAGTTAGATTTAAAATTTTAGGACCACTATTTCTTCCTAGAAAATTTTCTTGTTCATAGCTTATTTTTGCGCCTTGTTCCTAATATTTTAGTATTACTATTGATTATTTATTTCATCAAACAAAAACAACTTAGTTTTTTAAGGCTAAGTATCAAAATTTAGGAAGTGTAATCATTAAAACTTTAAAGATGAGACTTTTAAAGTGCACCAAATCGGATATTATTTCAAATGATGATTTGTCAATTTGGTTTTCTGATAAATATTGTTTATAAAAAAGTTGTTTAAGAAATATTATTGCCTATTTTTGAAAATTACATTTTACTCTCGAATCGAATTCAATTTTTTTCACCTCACATGTATATAGTACAGAATTTTTAAAATTTATAATGTTTATAATGTTAAGTTGCCTTTTATGTCAGGAACCAGCTTTTGTAAACAATAACATTTTCTTAGAAATTGATATTCATAAAGTCTTATGCAACACACTGTATATATTAAATTTCCATAAATCTCGCAAAAAAGTTTATTAAATTTTACAGGAGAGAGCAAAAACAGTTTGCTAATTTTAAAATTATAATAGATGAAATTTAAGTAAATTAAGCTAATTTATACACTTTAAACTCGCACCAGTCAAAGAGTAAATTAAAGATAATAATTCTGAAACTCCTTGAGCTGTTTTACAAAGCAAGTCTGTTGTTGATATACGAAGATTTTGTTTTGACTTATAAAAGCAAAAATATTTACTCGGAATAACATGAGAAAATTTTAAAACACCACCGAACTAAAACGGCAATTACTACAAATAATACTGTTTGTTCTAGAGTAGTTCTAAAGTAGTTCTAGAGTAGTTCTAGAGTAGTTCTAGAGTAGTTCTAGAGTAGTTCTAGAGTAGTTCTAGAGTAGTTCTAGAGTAGTACTAGAGTAGTTCTAGAGTAGTTCTAGAGTAGTTCTAGAGTAGTTCTAGAGTAGTTCTATAGTAGTTTTAGAGTAGTTCTAGAGTAGTTCTAGAGTAGTTCTAGAGTAGTTCTAGACTAGTTCTAGAGTAGTTCTAGAGTAGTTCTAGAGTAGTTCTAGAGTAGTTCTAGAGTATTTCTAGAGTAGTTCTAGAGTAGTTCCAGAGTAGTTCTAGAGTAGTTCTAGAGTAGTTCTAGAGTAGTTCTAGAGTAGTTCTAGAGTAGTTCTAGAGTAGTTCTAGAGTAGTTCTAGAGTAGTTCTAGAGTAGTTCTAGAGTAGTTCTAGAGTAGTTCTAGAGTAGTTCTAGAGTAGTTCTAGAGTAGTTCTAGAGCAGTTCTAAAACAGTTCTAGAGCAGTTCTAAAACAGTTCTAGAGCAGTTTTAGAGAATTTCTAGAAGAGTTTTAGTGAAGTTCTAGAGAAATTCTAGAGTAGTTCTAGAAGAAATAGTGGAACTTGGATTATACCAGTTTTCTTAGAAGTAAGTTATTACACTTGCTCGCGTGTCTACAAATGTGGGTCTATGACATTGGTGCAGTATTCGCCAATGTCAAATACACCAAACTAGATGAATATCTCTATCCAGGAGAAGGGTGTGAAAGTAAGTATTCAAATTATATAAATCTCCACTTTCATACTTTATACATTCACAGGGTAAACGATGAATTTCTAAATGCCAACCACAAGAATTAATTTGAAAAAAAATAATAGAAGGAAAACGGAAAAGGTCTCAGTTGTAATGGGGCTTCGGTTGAATATTCCTGTTCCAAGACAGGTACACCTGATTAAGAATTGCAAGTTGTGTGCTATGATAATTTTAAAACCTAAATAACAAAGAGTTTCAGTCCTGAACAACTCTTATCTAGTATCATATCAATAATCTAGCTTGCCAGAGAGAAACAGAAAAATGTTATAAGCATACGATAACCTTCTTAAGAAAAATCGCAGATACAATCTGACTCAGATATTTCCTGTTTAATCATTCACAACTTATTATTTGAATTCATTAGGGATCGAGATATATATCTTGCCTTGAGAGAAGAAGAAGAGTAGAAAGGTCTCATTACATCCTCTGTAATAGACTTTTAAGTTATTTCATGAATAATTTCATAAAATTTTAATTGCAGAAGAATGAATAATATATTTCAGATGTCACCTTTGTCATAATGTATTGCAAGCAAGCTATTTCCCACCGATCCGGTCATGCTCTATTTGTTTTAGTCTCTCTGCTTTGTTTGGACTTTTAAGGCCCTACTTGTTTGATTAACAAAATACATTTAAAGAAATAAATTAGTCCTCCCGGTGATACGTCCAGGTCAGACGTGAGGGGGGGTAGCCGGGACAAATTCCCGGAGTTTGGGCTCAAGTGGGGGCCTGGCAGCACGACGTCTTTTATTATTTTTTTAGAAGTTCGCGCCAAGAGCACAAGAGCACAACCTTTTAGAGGTTTCACTAAAGCGGAGAAGTTTTTGCTTGAAGACCTTTTTTTTAGACATTTCACTAAAGAGAAGGATAATTGTTAGCTTGAAGGCCTTTTTTTAGAAATGTGATATTGATATTTTTTTATAAATTGTCGCAGGGCCTGACCTGCAAAATTGTCCTGGGGCCCGACCTGGCTCTCGGTGGCCCTGAATACGCCTTTCTAGAAACATTACAAGTACTGGAGCCCAGCCGAACTTTCTGGACACTTTAATTTAGGGCAAACGCACTATAGGAATATACACGATCTTACCCAAATTTACAATCGAACATTACTCGAGCTCACTTATGTATATAAATAGGACGCATGCGGGCGGAGCAGAGTTCAGTTTTTGAAACAAAGTTGAAGATAGACATTGGAATTGTTAGATAAATTTGATGTATTATAAGTGTGCTGATAAATATTTGAGTACAAATGAATGAATTATTATTTTAGAACAAATACCACTAAATAAACTGCTTTAAATAAATAAAATTTACAATTTATATAAAAACTGTAAACAATTATGATATTATAAAAAGAAGATATGTTCTTACGCAGATTGATATTACTGCCAGGTGACGTATTGCGATACGACGGCGTGACTTTAACGAATTTGAGGTATCAGCTGATCGAAAACAGCGCCGGAAATTTATTGCTCATAGCCATTACAAATAGCCGTATTCCACACCACAATACGTCATGGCGAACTCGACTAAGTATCATACTCCTGTAGTGGTTTTTATTATGGTAAACAATCAGATTTTAAATATGTTAAAGAAGTTAAAATAGGTCGTATTTATAAAAAAAGGTAGAAGCAAAAGGTAGAAGTGAAAGGTTTTACTATAATTCGTATGTATAATCTCTACCTTTTCCTTGCAAGAAAATGCTTCGGATAAATGAAGTAAAAGGTACAGAGATTAGCCGTTAGCGATTTCGACAACTAGTTGAAACTTGCAGTGTGCAATTAACGTGTATGTCTTTTGCAGTTAATTTTTTTTATGCTTAAAAACTGTTCGCAAATGAATTAAGAGGCAGTTAATTCTTCTGATTTATTTTTGTAGTACAGAAAGAACAGGAAGGTAGCGAAGATATGACTACTGAGATGATGTTTATCGCAGAAAAAGTTCAAGCATTTCCGGAGAGTCTCGAGAAATCGCAAGTTCCAGCGATGAAAAAAAAAAAAAGATAACTGAAATCGTTAAAGATTACGTGACTCTGTTTGGCGAGGAAATGGAAATTAAAGCTTTTATTAAAAAACTGAACAATATGAAAACACGATTGAAAAATAAAACAGGGAGAAAGTAATGTTGAACGCCATAGATTAAGACATAAATTCTGTACTAATTCGGGTACCATGTAAGAAATATATTCATGTCTACCGTTAATACGTACTTTAAGCTATGACATTATCACGGGAAGTGATGCCCATTATATGACTGAAGTGGTAGCTAACAAAAAGCGATCATACATATCACTTAAAAACGCCATAACAAATAAAACTCTGGGACCATACAAAGTCCTTCCATATAGATTTTAACACACAAATTGTTACGTTAAAAGCGTTGTTATGGTTGGACAACTATTGAAAAGAATATAAAAAGTTGATGTTAACCTAGATTCCTTTTTATAGAAGCAAATTCATTAGTTTTTCAGCAAATGTTTTTTTTATAAATATGAAAAACGTAAAACCTTTTACTTTAAAGCAAACCCCTTGAAGCAAAACCTTTTCCTTTAATTTTTTTATACATATACATTAACAGAATTGCTTTGATTTTTAGAAGCAGAAGGTAATGCTTTTTTTTACAAATACGGTCCAATATCAAGTTAGCTAGGTAATACAAATACCCACATTATGTCATACTTCGGTTTATTTTTAAATTCTTAATTTAAAGAGAATCGTCTCAAACATGTACCCTATATAATATCGACATACCACTACCCAAAAAAAAAAAGTAGAAAAAAGACAATAAAAGTCAACAACTACAAAAGTTTAGGTAATTTAAATTTACCTACATAAAATAGCTTTTTGTGTATTAAGAGCAAAAAGTGAAAATTTGAGAAAGAAAGTGAGCCGCGCGACGCGTAAAGAAACGCGGCAATCCATCGAAAACAGCAACGAATTTGTCGCTCAAAATGCACAGAAGATTTTTTCTACGATCACACTTTTTAAGAACTAGATATAAAAACCAAAAACTTGTCGCAAGTAATGTATAATGTGTTGCCTATACCTACGTAACCAAGTACAAACTTGAAACTTATTTATTAAAAGCTATTGCACTACTCGAGTATTTGTTTTTCTTTCTAGACTGGACAATAATTAATATATTTTATTGATTTTTTTTTATCAAAACACTAAGGATGGAACTATCATCCTACAGAAGTTTTTAATAAAAAATATAAAGGGTTCAGTCAGAAAAAAATCCTCTTTACATCATAAATTAGTATAATAAAAATACATTATTTTTCAAATAATACGACATATATACGATATATACGATATAATAATAATAATACGACATAAATGTAGTTCCATCTTTTCTCAACCTAATAAAAATTTAAACTTTAAAATTGAAGTTGATATAAAAAAGTTATGATTTAAATAAAAAAATAGTCTTATCTATAGAAATATCATAAAACTGGAAAATTAGACTCCCTTCTCCGGCGATTCTGATCTCCGATGTTTACTACCAGAGAGAGTAATCCCCCCTTCCCCTCGCTAAATTTTATAATCAACATCTACTACCCCCGAGGGGGAAAATCCCTCTCCTGTAATTGGTTATTTAATCAGCGTTGCCAAGTTTGACACCGCCAGTTCTGACACTTTTTGACACATGTTGTCAATTTTTGATTTATATATTACGAAAAATATAATTATATAGCGTTGTAAGGGTTGTAAATGTAAAGTTAAGATTTATTATCTCTAATAATATGGTGAAAACATGGATATAGTGTTATTTGCGTACGTCCAATTTGCGTACACGGTCAATTTTGTCACATTTGCGTACACGGGTTAGATTATCTCTGGAGTCAGGTAAAAGTATTACGATATTAGTCCTACTTGCGTACATATGCAGTTATACTCAATTTTACTTTTAAAACTTTCCTTCACACCATTTCTAGGCTTAGGACTGGGAGCGATTTGCTGGCGTGTTTAAAAGTTTTTTTTGTATTTATTTTAGTTTTTTAATTTTTTATTTTTTTTTGAGTTTTTTTTTGTTTTTTAAGAATTTACAAAAAGAATGGTATTTACAAAATGTAGAGCCCTACAGTCGGTTACTCTAATTTAGCGACGTCTTTTGCTTCTGTATATGCCGCTATTATTTTATTAATTCTAATGTCCAACTTGACGTATTTTGTTTTTCTTCTTTTCCCTCCAAATTCAATTCTTTTCGTTTGTAAAGAAAATCACTATTTTCTGCTTCTTCTTTTAAGTGTTTAATCAACTGTAAGACAGGCGGATGGTTTCTTTTGACCAGATGATGTAACTTGTTCTATCCCTCCACGACGTTATTTGTACGATGGAGCTTTTTGCTGCAGTTCCACATATCTGGCGTAATTTACTATTTTCTAGCCACTGATCCACGAAATAATCGTAGAACTTTTGAAGTTTTTCGTTAACGGGTGAATTTTCTTGAATGGTTAGCCAACTGATATCCAAATCTTCAAGTGGACTATACGCCAAAGCAGCACACATACGAATATGTAGTCGCAGTTCATCATCGTGCCGGTATTCTATAACTAGGCCCAACTGTTGTACTTTTCGCCATATACATTGATTGTAGTGGAAATGACAGCCATTTATTGCAACGTTAGGAAACACATTCCTTATAGCTATAATTACTGCTTCCCACAGTCACTACTGTTGGTTTCCAGTTTGGGGCTCCTTTTATTATCGTAAATAATCTCTCATATGTAGAGCGAGTTTTGTTCTTGAGTAGTGCATAAACTACAGGAATTACGTTTCGCTCGTCTGTATTGCTTCCAATGTCCACATGTATTGTATAAAGTTGAGTAAACTGTTTACTGCAACCATAAAGAAAGTATTCTGGTTTAATATAATCTCCTTCCCAATCGATGATGAAAATATTAAAATTCTGTCTTCGTAACCATCATCAGCGAGCAGGAAGAAAGATCCATCGTTCAAAAGAAGAGACCTTTCAGATATTTCGACATCCGATACACATTTTGGCATTTTCGACAGTCCGTTTGCCTTTTGTCTGTGTCGATATAAACTGGTCTTTACTGAAGACAACATTGGAATATTGCTGACAAAGTCAATTCCACGATCAAAAATAATAGTAATTTTGTTAGTCCTTAGTTCGTAAATAGGTATCAACTTAACATACATGAAATCAACTTTTATTTTGCAATATTTTGTGGCCATTAAAAAAGAAAATTATAACATCTTCAAACTGTAATATAATAGGCCCTATTTTATGTGTGTACGCAAGTAGGACTATGCATCATAATATTTTTACCTGTCACAAGGCATGACCTCACGGTGTACGCAAGTGGGACAAAATTAACCGTGTACGCAAATGGGACGTACGCAAATAGGAGGATACCAAAAACATGCCTAATGCAATAACGGTACCAGGTACCTATTTTCATATTTTTTTACAACTACGATCTTAAATAAATGTACACTTTAAACCTGTAACAATATGCATAATAATAAATAATAGAATAACTGAAATCAATGAGAATATAGTGAGACCCGATCGTGTTTTCAATATACAACTTATTGCGAAATCTGTCGTCTCCTGAAAGCAAACTCAACCAGCTGATCCACGGAACCAACTCAAAAATCAATTAAATTTTTTTTCAATAAACCGTAAAAATTACTCACCTTAACGTTAACCAATCAAGTACCGCGATTCACGGAACTACATCGCGTGGGCATCTTCTTCGGCGCACTCGATGGACATTCTGCAACAAAAGTCGGCAATTAATATCAAGCTGCGAGAATAATGATACAGGCTACCGCAGCGTGGCGTTGCTCGTAAAATAGCGAGAAAAAAAGAGGTTTTTGTTTTCTCGATGAAATTCCATAAATTTGATTTGGGCGGAGGATAAATCTTTATGAGGAATAAACGGATTTCGTGGTTTTGTACTGAATTGTCATGACATTTTTGGTAGTAATGACTTGTCGTAAGAAGAAGGCACACAACAAAATTTACAAATTACGAATAAACAAGCTTAAAAGTAACTAATTTTTTATTGCTGTAAAAAGTACATTATTATACCGATATTTTTTTCAATAGGCTTTATCTTGCACTTGATCTACATGGATCTATCAGCAATTTTGTTCTATCCTAAATGAATTCAATGCTTTTAACCAGGGGCGGTTTCTCCATTAGTTCATTTGTGAAGTGAACACCCAGTTACATTCCATAAAAACACATTATTTTAAAATATAAAAAAAATATTAATTCAATTTTAATAATTTTATTGTCTTCATACATGTTAATATCTATTTTTGAATACGCCACTGCACTCTGGCTAATCGCGTTTACATAGCGCTCTTTTATAAGTGTGCCCGAAGGAGTGAGAAGCGTTTTTGAAGGTCTTTAGCTAAATAGAGATGTCGCACGATAACAGATCCCTGAAACGTAGTGAAACAATCATAAAATCACTTAAATCAGCTTAATTTGCGCAACGCACACAGTAACGTCACAAAGTAGGGCGAGGTATACGAATCTTTGAAATCATATATATAGAGATGCAATGACGGTACTAAAAGTGTCTACACTTTTGCATTACCCTTTTACGACATATGTCAAACTAGAGCTAGTCAGTTTTGGTGATATTAAATGCCATTTTTTTAAAATAGCGTGATTTAAATGATATTAAAACATTCTCATTCAGTCAATGTTCAAATATAAAATTATTAACTTAAAATTAATCAAAACATTATCTATCTTCAATCTTCAATCAAGCTGTCAAATTCTAAAAACATATGAGACAATTTTAATTGTGTATTGTTTTTATTAAAAATGAAGTTTAAATAAAACTGCAACTTTAATAAATTGGAAGTAAGTGTGTCAATTCAACAACCCCTTAGTTACACTTAGATACCAAGAAACAAATCAACTTGCATATTAAGGTCGTTTTCCATGTTCCAAAAATTATGCAAAATCTGGTAAGTTTTGATTTGACATTTATTCCACAACATTCTAATATTGATATTTAGTAAATTAACTTTATAATTTTGATATGCTTTCAAACAGAAATACATTTATCCCTATCTTACTATAACTATTCACTTCAAAATACATGGTGTCTATATATAGTTTGACAAATTATAGTGTTACCAAATTTCATAACAATTTATTTTACTTTATTATCATATTGCTGGCAATTAAACAATATTATTATAACACAACAATGCCCTATCTATAAATGCCAGAGGTACTGACAAGCAGTGTCAAACTGATATAACACTGAGGATTTTATAAACTTAGTTGTTTTAAGGACGATATAAAATATAAATATTACACTGGTCTAAATTAATTCATGAAACTTAGTAGTTGTGTCTATGTTAGATATACAGGGTATTTCAGATTTAAACGGACACAGCTTAATGGGAGGTAGAGTACACTTAGCTGAGTTTAAAACACCCCTATACTTAGCTTTTAATCTTACTCGTTTGTGAGATATAGGGTGTTTTATGATTTTTTGCCAAAACTAAAATCGGACATTTTGTTTGAACGGCTAGAGTTATTTTGATAAAATTTTATACAACAGTTACACTCTCTTAGATCAATCAAAACCATAATTTAATTTTAAAAAATTTCAGGACCGAACTCTCTTTTTTATATTGCTCTTCTTAGCTAGAATATCACCCTGTATACAGGATTTTAATAAATGTTACTGCATGTTTAAATAGTACGTGGATCAATAAATAAAATAATGTAATAATATTTAATGAAACCATCTTGATGTTCTTACAATAAATTTTTATAATGGCGACTACAATATTATAAATCAGTATTTACAAAATTAAAATCAAATATTTTACTCTGTACTTTTAAAACTCTACACAAATTAGGTACCATCTTCATTTTTTTTAACTACTGCATTTTCCATTAGGAAATTAAACATCTACACAGGACCGGGCTCACTTTATCTAATAAAGTAAAGAACAAACTAACAGAAACAAATAATGAATTAAAGCTAAAGTATATTTTCAAAATGAACACCGTGAACGCCAATACACCTCTGTGAACGTTTCATAACAGGTTTTTCACTGATTTGTCAATTATTTTCGATTTATTTCTAATGTTGTTACATACATTGTCAATTTTTTTCAATAACGGTGCTCGGGTATTCATTACTTCGTTGTACACCTCTGATTTGAGGTAGCCCCATAAAAAATAATGCAGAGATGTTAGATCTGGAGATCTTGGTGATCAATTGACGGGATCGCCTCGACCTATCCATCTATTTGGGAAACGATGATTTAACTGTGCTTGGGTATTAGGTGATTTTTTTAAAATTCTACATCAAACATTTAATGTTTGTTCAAGTCGCTGGATAGGACCAATTGGCCACCAAGATTTCCAGATCTAACACCTCTGGATTATATTTTATGGGGCTACCTTAAATAAGAGGTGTACAACGAAGAAATGAATACCCGAGCACAGTTATTGGAAAAAATTAATAATGTATGCAACAACATTAGAAATAAACCGGAAATAATTGACAAATCAGTGAAAAACCTGTTAAAACGTTCGCAGAGGTGTATTGATGTTCGCAGAGGTGTTCATTTTGAAAATTTACTTTAGTTTAAATTAATTATTTGTTTCTGTTAGTTTGTTCTGTTACTTTATCAAATAAAATGAGCCCGGTCCTGTGTAGATGTTCAATTTCTTATTGGAAAATGCAGTAGTTAAAAATAAATAAAGATGGTACCAAATTTGTGTAGAGTTTTAAAAATACAGATTAATATATTTGATTTCAATTTTGTAAAAACTGATTTATAATATTGTAGTCGCCATTATAAAAATTGACTGTAAGAAAATCATTAAATAATATTACATTATTTTATGTATTGATCCGCGTACTATTTAAATGTGCAGTAAGATTTATTAAAATCCGATATACAGGGTGATATTCTAGCCAAGAAAAGCAATATAAAAAAAGAGGGTCCGGTCCTGGAATTTTTTTAAATTAAATTATGGTTTTGATTAACCTAAGAAACTGTAACTTTTGTACAAAAATTTACCAAAATAATTCTATCCGTTCAAACAAAATGGCCGATTTTAGTTTTGGTAAACAATCAGAAACGAGTAAGATTAAAGGCTAAGTATAGGGGTGTTTTGAACTAGCTAAGTGTACTCTACCTACCATTAAGCTGTGTCCGTTTAAATCTGAAACACCCTGTATACCTATATCATGAAGACTAAATTGAATATTTACCGAAATCTACCTGGGAGGTAAACTATGTTGACATAGTGCAGTTTTATAAAGGTTATATTTTTAAAATCGGCTCATCGAGTCCTTTTCAGGGGTATTCTATACCATGTATATCATGTTACAATATAAGTTGACTTAAAAAAAAGGTAACACTATGTTCAATGTTTAATAAACTTACAAGTTAAACGTTAAACAACAATTTTTAACTCTCACGTTAGTCGTACTATTATAGAGGCATGTTGGAGGCAAAGATATCGGATAATAGATACGCCTTGTATACATTACACTTGTCCGCAACTTTTTTTTGACGGTACGCTCTTCCTATGTTGTCAGATCTCTTTCATCAAATATCAAACATTAAATTTTTATTTAAAAAGTTACTATTACCTTTAATACAATCTAATAAAAAAAAAGGAAATAAAGAATTGAAAGCATCAATATGAGTTTTTTATTAATTGCAATCACTTAAGACTTTTAAGTAGCTATTTTTACATGTGTATCATATGTGAATATTAAACATTTTGGTATAAATCATTTAACTTTGGCAACCTAAGACATTTTGCTGATATTGTCAAAGTGACAGATCACGTTTTATTGTGATTGTTGTGGTTTTTTGTAGTTTTCAAGAATAATTTAAACCCTGAACTTTGTATTAAGGACTTTTACGATGGGGAGGAAATGTATAGTGTGCCGAAATACGTAGAATATGAATGTTATTCGGTCATTTCATAAATAAGATTATGTTAGCATAGACGTAGGCATATACAGGGAATAAGGCTTAATTTATTTAACAGTGTAAATGCATTTAGCACTAGCATTGTTTATTTAAATAATAATGTTCTATATTTTCTGATAAGGTTTCCTAGAGAAATTATTCAACGTAGAATTTGGCTGCAAAATCTATGCTTGGTGGAGGAAAACATTATGAAAATGAAAGAAGCCTTAGTATATGTTCTGACCATTTTTGTATGGCAGATATTTATGAAAATTTAAGTGGTAGACACATCTTAAAACAATGCTATACCTATCAAATAAGTACAGTATTTATTATGGGTATTTTTATTATATGTAAGCTCTAAAATTATACAGTAATCATCACATTTTACAGAGTTGAATAGGCGAAAAATGAAGAAAAAAAATCCTTTTTTGTTAGTGCAGTTCGTAGCAGATGCTTCAATAACAATCTCACATGAAGATTGTTTCAAAATTGTTATAAAAAATTATTAATTCATAATGAAGTAAAGTCAAATAAAACTGCCAATGCAATTGCTTTAGATGACACCAGCATCTTGGATTGTAGCAACACTAGTAGCCAAATTGCGTTAAATTTAAAATAATGTTACAAATAAGACACTAAAGAAAATTTGGAATTTACAAATGAGCTTCGTGACCATGATTACCTATTTATATATTTTCTGAGCGAATACATTCAGGATGTAGTTGCTTATATTTCTGGTTTTATAGTAAAATCATTAAAGAAATGATTCATTGCAAACAGTGTTCTGCAATTGAATCAGTGAGTTCGAAAACCGTACAAGTCTCAAATTTGACATTTCAAAATAAGCCATTTCGTTTAAAATTTGTCTCTTTATCGATGCGCTAGTTCAGTGATGATGTAATTATGGTTCCACTGACAAAGTGACAGTAGATTTTTTGAGTGCGTTTTGTTCGTTTTGTTTACCTAAATTATATCGTTTTTTCACTTTTATTAATATATTCCTAAAGTAAGTAGATAGCATGTATCAAATATACAATCATTTAGTTACCAATTATATACCTTTAAACTATTTTTTATGACCTGTAAACAATATTTTGAAATAAAATAAAAACAGTAAAAACGTATATGTCAAATTTATTGATGTTTCTGTTAAAAGTTTGGTTAGAATTTAATGTCAATGGAACCAAAATGACATCCCACTGAACTAGCGCATTGAGCTTAAAAACCGTACTAGATACCTAGCTGTTAATGTAGTACAGCTGATTATACCCGTGAAATTAGGTGAAAAACCGTACATATCTGCGACTCGTACGGTTTTTCATTTCAATAACAAAATAATTGTCAGTTGCTATGGTCAGTTGGAAAAACACAAATACTGAAAATGATGACTGAGATAACAGTTTTGATATTGTATTTTTCCTCCTTTTTGAATAAATATAAAATAAATCTTTTCTCTTCGACAGACTTTCTGTCTCAACTGTCAAAGGTGCTACTTTCTGTTCTTAATACACAAATAGCTATTTTGTCTTTTATTCCAAAATATGCTTTACAAAATATCAGTTATCTTATAACACTAAATAAATCTATTGAGCAGATTCTTCATCAAGAGTGTTTGTAGGAGTAACCATTGATAGTAATATGACATTCGAAATGTTACAAAAGAAGCTTCCTTTAGTGTTTTTTCTATTCGGACAAATTAGAAGTAAATTATCTCTTGATAAGCTTAAGCTAATGTGTTTTAGCCTTGTCCAGATATTATAAAATCATTGCTGATTACTGTCCTAAATGAGTTATTATATCATTACACAAATAATTCTAAAAATAGGTGTTGTGACATGCAACCCAAATGGTATGTAATAGAAAGATCATATTTGTATATTTATGTATCTGAAATAAAATTATTCTGTTTTTAATAGCTTTTTATTTCATAAAAAAAGGTAGTCCGGCAATATAATTATTCTTTTTTCGACCTGTAGAAAAGGTTTTCAGAGTACCCATGTAAATATAATAATAAATGGCTTTATATTTTTACTTGCTCTTTGCTCTTCATGTATTTAAAAAAAAATATATAATAAAATATTAACAAAAATATTCTTCCACTTTGAGCTACCTACTATTTTAAACTATAAGAAAATATATAAAATGACTTTTTGAATGCCCTGTATAAATTGAATGTTTTCTTTAAATTTACCTTTGATTCCGAAGACCCATAGGTTATTGATTTGGTCATTAAATAATTTTTACTAAAAATATATGTAAACCCTCCCGAAACACTACGTCAATGTGCGACGTACGATTCCCCTTTCCCCGTCTGGTAAAACATGCGGACAGAAGGTGTATTGGGTATACAGTGTGTAGGGCGAGTCTATCTTAGATAATATGATGTCTATGGTTGGAGGTATTCGCTCCGTGCGCGACAGCAGCGCCAATTTGTTTTGGTATTAAAGGAGTATTTCTGCCTATACTGACAAATACAATTTTTAATAGAATTCGTAAATAAAAAGTATATATGTTAGTTTTAATAAAAGTATATGGATTTATAAAACAATTAAAACATTAATTTATTATTATTATATATTTTTCACGCTTAAATTGAAGAAAATTATGTATAATCATTAAAAATCAATAATAAAATATAGGCAGGCAACAGTATTTACTGGAAAATGTATGAGAAGTTGCCTAAGTCTAATAAGTTGTCATTGAAGAAACCATTTATAATAGCGTGTATAAAAAGGATAGCTACTTATATTTTCATTTTTGTTCTAAAGAAAACATAGAATGAATGATTAAAACTGGTTTTCGATCAGTAAGTCACAAAATTGCATACCAGCCAAATATTATAATCAACGGCAGAAATCTTGAAATCTAGTCCTTGCTGAATGAATATTTAAGAATAAAGGGATATTAAAGAACATCGTAAAATGATAATTTATTGTTTATTTAAAAACTTTCTAGTTTCTGATGTCTACTATTTCCAGCATTACTGTTATTATCACAAAAATAAAGGTAATTTTTCTTCTTATTGTACACCTATCCATTTATTTCTTTGATTTAATTTCCACTTTGTTAGTGAAATTTGTTATATAAGTTTCACTGTTTTTTTTTTGCTAGTATTTGTACAATTCTCAACACAGCAACTCCGGTTGCTTATTGTGTTGTTTTTACCTACTTTTTTGAAAAAAGTAAAATGTATACGTGTATTTGATATGCCAAAATTACAAAATATCCCCCTAAAATGCACGAATTATCCGCAGCTAGCGCTAGTATCGCTTTTGCTTCCCTTTCCATGACTTCGCACGGAGCGAATAAGACACTAGGTATGTCATAGAAAAAAATGGGTTATCGGAACATAAAAAAAACCAACAATTCATGTATATTAAAAAAAAGTTTTAATAGTTAGATTATTAGTAAACAATACATATTATGACAATAATTGGGGCCAACTGAATTTCTTGTCGAAATATAATTATTATATGTAAATATGGAACACGAAAATTGTTCAACCAACATTCAGTCTGCTTTACTAAAAAGCTGACTAGAATGACAGCACAGTTTATCTCCGAAGTACTTATATACCTATTAAATAATTTTTAACACTTTTACTTTATCATTCTTTTATTGTACCTATTGTTTAGGCTATTATGTTATTGTTTTGGTCTTGATTATATTATTATTCTGCTCTTCACAGAGCAGTATGTGTATAGTATTACAGGTTAGGTTTACTCTGTCCAATGTCGCGGTTTTTGTCTGCACGATAAGTCAAAAACGAAAAATGATATTAACTTGTAAATTTTAAGCAAAAAAACAAGTTCTCTAATGGGTCAAAGCCTATTGTTTAAAAAAAACTAGGGAGTCAAGATGGGTTGAATTTAAAAAAAAATCCTAAATTAAAAACGAAAAGCGATATCAACATAAAACGTTCGGTAAAAATAAAACTCTGTAAGAAGAGATAAAGCCTATTAATTCTGAAAAAAATCTAAATAAATAGGGAAGTTAGGAAGTGTTAAAATATAAAAAAAAATCTTAACTCAAAACGAAAAATTATATTAACTTGAAACATCAAGATTTATAAGGAAAAGAAGCCATTTAATTTTGAAAAAAAAAAAATCTGTTTTAAAATGTGGGTTTAAATGGGGGTTAAAATTAAGAAAGAATCATAAATCAAAAATGAAAAGCGATATCGAAATGGAATTTGTAGTAGACAGCAAGCTCTTTAAGGAGATGGGGCCTATTGATTGTAAAAAAAATGGAATAAAAGTGAGGGGGTTAAGGAGGGTTGAAATATTTAAAATAAATCTAAGTCAAAAACAAACAATAATACCAACTTGAAATTTTTGGAAAAATGAAGCTCTGCAAGGAGATGAAGTCTATTGATTCTGAAAATAATCTGATTTAAAATGGGGTTAAAGGGGTCTGTTAAACTGTAAAAATTATAATTTAGAATACTACGCATTGTATATCTTCATTCTAGTTTGTATTTGTGTAACATTAGTATTGTGATGGGACTGATCTTATAAAATACACACTTTAATTCACTTGTTTTTTTGTCAATAAAGGGTATTTAAAAAATAAATTATTTTATTTAACATGTGTTACAAATTGTGAAAATGATAAAATTTACAATAAAAACTGAAAAATAGTTGGTAAAGTTTCATATAAAAATATTTTTTTACACAAAAATCAATGTCAAGCTTTCTACATTTAAAAATAATCTCAAATTATGAAGAAAAGTCAGTTGACTAACTAAAAATGTTTAAAAATGGTTTTCAACGTATTAAAAACAAAACAAATATTACAATAAATAAAATATTCATTTAATTATTCAATAATAATTGTAGTGCTTGAAAAGAGTATGATATTGATAATAACTACATTTGTACAAGGTTTTGAACCGAACTTACAAATGATAAAATTATTGAAAAAAGTGAACACCTATTTTAAATTACCACAGGCCGTCACTGCTTTTAACTAAGAAATCACTCAATATTAGCTCCCTCAGGTACTGTTTCCTTGGTTTATTTTCTTCTTTAGCTGTGCTAAAAATTACACTATTTCACTATTCTCTTTTTTCCATGTAAGGTTTACATCTAAAATCATTTCCAAATACTTAACAGTATTTTCATATGGCACCTGGGATCCGGCTATCATGATAGGTATTTTATTTTGGTTATTTTTATTTGTAAAATTTATATTCGTAGATTTTAGTTTATTTTATTTTATTCTCCACCGTTTTGTCCATCTACTGAATTCATTAGTGGCTTACTGTAGCTTTTCAATGGCTTCATCTGGATTTTCTCCGATTTCTAAAATTGCAATGTCATCAGCAAAAATGGCGGTTTCATCATTAATCATTTCCAGTATATCGTAGATAAATAGTAAATAACAGACAGGACCAAGGACCCTCTCTTGTGGTATTCCTGTGTTACGTGCATTTTTAGCTGCTCAAATTACCAAAGAAAATTCGACTTACCTTGGCTAAATGAACGGGAAAACAGGTAGATCGTTTATAGTGCTGATATAGGCTCTTAAAGTTAGTCTGGCCAATTGGCAATGCCAAGGCCATAAATTTTAAATAAAAAAAAAAAAAGCTTTTAAAACTGTTGTCTAGCTGTAGACTAGCTGTATGTATTGGTAACTTCCGGATATCATTCTTTTAATTAATCTTATCAATAGAAGGGAGTATAGTATTTTGTTCCTAGTACCTGAGTTGTACATTTTATTGTTGTAGATTTTGACCCAACTGGCTTGTATATATTCACCTAAAAGAAAACAATGTGTCGTTGCGAGTTTACTTATATATTATGTATTATTATCTCACCTCTAGAGAATTAAATATTAACGATGCCAATTTCAGCAAATTTCTTTACTTCTTCAAATTATTCATTTTAATTCAATATTATTGTTTTGGGAATTTTGACATCTCTAGAACGAGTTGACGGTAAATGTTAGTTGACAGAACACGATAACACAATGTCATGTGTTGGATATCGTTTAGTGTTTGGTTCCGATTGGCGGGTAATGGAAACTTCACAGTGGACAATTTGAAGACTCGCTTTATGTGCTAGACACGCGATTCGCCGTACGAGGTGAGTTCATTTTAATAGCAGTTTCGTGAGATTCGCTGTACGAGGTGCGTTAGTTTTAAATTGTAGATGTGTGATGTTCGGTATGCGATTAGGAGATTTATCGCGATTGGTTTGGTATCGTTTCTTGTCATGAGCAATTTCCAAATGTATTTTTATGGTACTTAAATATAGTTGGTTAGGTTAATTTTTCGTAAATGATCTTTAAGACACTGCGAGTCAAAGAAAACGGGCCACTCAAAAAATTTACAAAATTATCTGTCTTATTAAGTATCTTATTTTTTAATAACGTAAAACGGGTTAGTTTGCGTACTTGGGAAGTCATGCCAACCCTGTTAAGGTCATTAACAAATTTTCGGAACCGAGTAAACCAAAATACTTATCAATATACTTTTTTACCCGTCAATCAAGTTTCATGAAAATGAAGGTTTTGGAAACTTTATGAACTTGTATTGTGTTTTTAAGAGTATTAAAGGTATTTTTGTACTACACTAGTCATCGTAGAGTAAAGTATAATCCTTAGTAGTGGATGACAAATATTGAAGAGGTATTCAGATTGTAAAATTACTGGAAAATGAAGCAAGTCAACGGGATGTCAGTCGTTTTACTGTGCAAAGAATACAACAACGGTTTTTTGCGACTGGTTCTTATCACTGGCAACCCGGTACGGGTGCTAAAAAAAACCAACAGCCAAGGAAAATCAGTTTCTCACCATTGCTGCTTTACGAGACCGAACGCAAATCGCTAGAATACTCTAAAGCACTCTTCAACAAGCTCATGTAACAGCCGTCAGCACTTCTACTGTTCAGTGAAGGTTAAGAGAAAGTGGTTTAGCTTGCAGTGCAGCTACATGACCCTTGCGTACTGCAGCACACAAAAAACATAGACTTTTTTGCTCGCGAACATATGAATTGGACAGTGGTCGATTGGAAAAATGTACCGTTCACGGATGAGTGAACTGTGCATATATAGAAAACATGACCTTAATAAGGTTTACACAAGAGCTGGAGAACGTTATGCTGCCTGTACTTGGTCACCTCGAGTTGCTTTTGGGGGTGGCTCAGTAATCAGAAATGAGAGACATAAAGATAGGAAACGCAGCGACCGCAGTAACGATGGCGTCATCTATGCGTCTCAGATGTTAACTAAAGGTACACGTCGGTTGTAAACAGACAGTAGATGCGGACAGTTTGTAAATATAAATGTCAGTTAGTTGTATGTATATCGTAGAATCCTGAATTTGAATTTTAAATTTTTAATTTCAGGATTGTGTTATCCTCTAGATGAACTAAGCAAAATGGTTGTAGCTGTTTTTGTGTGAAATTTGAGGACAATAAATATATTTTGTAATACTACAACAAGTCGGAGAACGTATTACATTAGTAACACATGCCACATGAATAAATGTAACAACTCCAATGTGGTGTTCTTTAATTAACTAAAGTAAGATCTAGTCATGTAAGTTACACAAGTAGTAGCCAACTTTTGTCACAAAGTAGGTATTTATTTACTATTTATTATTTAGAGCAAGAAAATTGCTTCAAAACATTAGAAAGAAGATTTGATATAGCAAGAAAAATATCTGAATTCCCATTATTGAGTTTGCACTTAATACTTTTAAATAAGACACCATTGGCCATTCATTTGGAAAATAGGAACAAAAATGTTAAATGTTACCAATAACGATCAAAAATTAAAACATATTTAACATGAATAGATTTACAATAATTAATCGATAATAGACTGTAAGTGTAGTATTCTTTTTAATAAATAATTTACCGTAATTACATTGTTTAAATTTATTTACCAGAACATGTAATATTATATTATTAAAAATAATAATACGAATGCAAGTAATGAGTAATTTATTTGACAGCGTTCACAACTGACAACTAACAACATTCTCTTGTTTAAGCCTGCTGCTACATCTCCCTTTACAAAACACAATAAGAATGCAATGTAGCTAAATAAACTATCTAAATCTCAACTAAGGTACAAGCTAGAACAAAATCAGATAAGGTAACTAAACTAACTTCACTAGTATACCTATCTAAATTTAAACTCAGGTAAAAGCTAATTTTTAGCTAAATTTCTTCAATTAGCCTCTTCGGCTTTCTTGTACTTCTAATCGGCCGTGCCTTTGTTTCATTTTCGCCCTGTGGATGTGGCTCATCTAATGTGACATCGGGAAGTTCAGCGTTGCTGGTGTTTTCATCTTCCGCAGGTTCTGGGGTACTAACTGGAGTGAGTGTGATCTTATTTGTTATTTCTGCGGAGGACTTTCGAAGATGTTTGGTGTTTCTTGTCAGTATTTGACCTTTATTAGTTTCTACTATAAATGATCTTGGTTGCGTTCGTCCCTTTATTATTTTTCCTCCTATCCAATCTTTAGAACCTTGTTGTACCATAACTTTGTCCCCTTCCATAATATTTTCTCTTGTTTTTGATTGTCTGTCAAAGTAATGTTTTTGCTTCTTTCTTAAATTTTTTAACTCTTGATGAACTTTAGTCTGAATTTTAGGTTCAAGGACTTTATCATGAGAAGGTATGAGATTTCTTGTTACTCTACTAAATAGTCGCTGAGCTGGTGAACCCAAATCGTCACTTCGTGGTGTATTTCTTTGATTTAAAAGTGCTGCGTGTATGTCAGAATTGTCTTTAGAACATTTTTTAATGAAGTTTTTAGCAATGCTAACATATTTTTCCGAGAGTCCGTTTGACTGAGGGAAATGTGGGGAAGATGTTTGGTGTATCACATTCCAAGACTTGAGAAACATCTTAAATTCAGCAGAGGTATACTGAGAACCGTTGTCGCTTTTTAAAATGTTCGGGATACCATGTACGGAAAACCACTCCTTGAAAATTTTTATAATTTCCGTAGAAGTAGCATATTTTAATTTTTTAAAATCAAAGAATCCAGAATAACTGTCACAAATTAAGATATAATCGTCTTTTCCTACCTTGAAAAAGTCAGTTCCGACAATTTTCCAAGGTAATGTTGGAATTTCTTTTTCGACTAGGGGTTCTTTGACATTTCAATACTGCATCGACTGGCAAACTGCACAATTTTTTATAAAATCGGAAATAGTTTTTGTCATACCTATCCAAAAAACTGACGATCGAGCTCTCCTTAAGGACTTCTCGATGCCATGATGACTGGCATGGATATCTTTTAGAATTTTAGGTATATAAGATCTAGGTACTATTACTTTATGGCCATTAAAAAGTAGATCATTTGTTATTGATAGCTGATCTCTATACGTCCAATAGGGTCTTAGTTCTTCTTTCAGTTTAGTTCTTTCCTCAGGCCATCCATTCATAATCATGTCTTTAAGAGCAACCAACTCTGGATCTGAAGATGTTTCCTTGATGATAGTTGACTGGGCTAGCTCAGAGCCAGAAAATACGATTTGAATTTGTAAATCATCTTCCTCTGTATTAGGAATATTTCTGCAGTCCCTGCTTAATAGATCAGCAATAGGTATTTTTGGACCTTTCACATATACCACTTGTTTCGAAATCAAAACATATCAAAACATTTGAAGCCGGTCCTGCGCACCACACTTTGGGTGGTCCGTTGAATATATATAAAAAATCGTTGTAAACACCTGCTGCATGGTCTACGTGACATTACCCACGTGAATGTGCAAACAGGATCACACCTGACTAGCCGGCACTATGCATTTGTTCCATCTGTCTCCCTCTATCGCTTTCTATCTCCCTCAACATATACGTAGCTAACCAAAAAAGAAACTCACTTTTTAACCAGACACCAAAGCAAACAGACGTGTATTGAGTTCGCTCTTACACAACATAAAAATGTTATTTTTTAACTCACTTTTTAACAAGTCACCGAAGCAAACAGACGTGTATTGAGTTCGCTCTTACACAACATAAAAATGTTATTTTAAAAAAAATGTTTTTCTCAGCAAAGATAGTATTTAGAATGTAAATAAATATGTAAAAAAGTTTTTGTAAATAAGTGTACTGAAGATTTATGAAGAGTCATAAATAAAAGGTGTTATCTACGATGATTTTGCGAGTTTTATTCCATAAGGAAATTACGACAGTCCATTAGCCGAAGCAGAGAAGAGCCGAAAAATTTAAAAGCTGTGTTGCTGCATACGTGGTTTATCTAGGTATACAGGTAATCACGATCACAACATAGAATCTGGTCGTATCGAGCCGGATGTTTGCAGTTTCGAGTTATGGTCCAGTCAACAGAGACTAACAAACTTAGTGCGGTAATTCTTTAGTGCAATAATAATAATAATAAAAAAATCGTTCGTAATTTTAAAAAATAAGTGAAAAACAGACAGGTATAACTATTTATTTTACTAATTTTTATTTTCTAAAAGACTTACTACATGGCAAGTAAAAAAAAATGTTGGAACTTGCTTATGTAAACTTGTAATTTTTATTTGTTTTTAACTTTAATCTATATTCACGCTTTGTCGTTATATATTCGTTTATATTTATCGTAATATTATACCATAATCGTTTCATTGTCGTATATAGTTGAACATTCAAAATCAATGTTACATATTTTTTCGTTATTTCTAATACTTTGAACATATACCCACAGTGGTCATTTATATTGTTTCGTTACAAAATCGTACTTTTAAATTATACCCACAGTGGTTACTTATATTTTTTCAATTTTATTAACAACTAATCAAACTATTTTACTAGACTTTGTCAAAAAAAAAAAAAAAATTCGTCATATTGCGTAATGTTTATCGTTTATATACTATACTTTAATATTAAACAGAACATATTTTCGGCAATTAAACAAAGCTAACACATCTTCTCAAAAATGGAAAAACATAGAAAAAATAGGTCCACAGCTAAAGGACAACTAACTCGAATCGAAAATTGGATGCATGCAAATCTATATTCTGACTCTCTAAGCAGTACAGCACTTTCTATTCAAATTACTAGTTTAGAACAACAATTCGAAAAATATACTTTAGCTCAAAACGAAATAGACTATTTAATTTCTCAAAACGAATCACTTGTCGATGATGAAGATCGTGAATCTTTCGAAAATTCATACATTCAATTATTAGCAGGAGCAAAAGACGCTCTTAATAAACTACAACCTGAAACTAATCAAATTGTAAATCAAAGTAACATTAATCAAAATATTAAACTCCCAGAAGTCAATATTCAAACTTTCTCAGGTAATCCATTAGAATATACTAGTTTTATCGATTTATTTAATGCCTTAATTACTAAAAATTCAAGCTTGTCAAATGCCGAAAAATTATTCTATTTAAAATCTTTTCTGGTGGAGGAACCCCATCAGTTAATTCAAAAACTAGACATAACTAACGACAATTTTGCTATTGCTCTCGAATTACTCGATAAACGGTTCAATAATAAAAGACAAATATTAAACAACCATTTTGTACAACTGATGGCGATCGCTCAAATAGAAAAATCAAACTCATCTTTGCTCAGAAAATTCGTAACTCAAGCTAAAACCATAATCGATTCCCTCTCTAGTCTTCACATGACATCAGAGGAGCTATTTAACTCTTTTTTGATACATATTTTAGAAAGCAAATTAGATTTTTTCACAAAACAATCATTCGAACAATCCATAGGTAAAAATCAATCACTCAATGTTAATCAACTTTTTGACTTTTTAGAAGACAAATGCATAGCTTTCGAAAACTCTGTAAGTGCCGACAATAAACCAAAAAATAATGCCCAAAATTACTCGAATTTTAGTCATAAACACATAAATAAACCTCAAAAAATATTTTTACAAACAAACCAGACTCCAAAAGTAACTCCTGTTCAACAAACAACGTTCCCACATTCTAAATGTGCATTTTGTAACACTATAGAACATTCAATTTTTCGATGCCAATCATTTTTATCACTAACAATCAAAGACAGGTTCAATTATGTCAAAAGTATTCATGCATGTATTAATTGCTTATCCACCAATCATAATGTTAAAAATTGTACTTCAAAACATACATGTCATACGTGCAACCAAAAGCACCATTCTTTATTACATTTTCAAAATACTAACAGTCAAAACGAACCTCGTCCTCAATATCTACAAAATAAATTCAATTCATCAACGTCAACACCTAATTATTCTCAAAATAAAAATTATTTTCAGACAAATAGGCCTTCAGCAGTCAATGTTGACAGTAATCGTAATTTACATGTTTCGAATCAATCATCTTCAGGGCCGTCTACTTCTTATAAGCCTGTTACTTCTTCAGCTTTATCAGCTACAACTACAAAAAATACACATGTACTTTTAGCTACTGCCAAAGCACAAATTAAAACTAAAAATGGCAAGTCTATAACAATAAAGTTACTTTTGGACAATGGTTCGCAAACATCCTTCATCACGCAGTCTTTAGCCAATCGTATTGGCTTTAAATCATATCAAAATAATCTAAAAATATCTGGCATCCTAAACGAATGTAATTCCGTTTCTCGTTCTGTTGACGTAACCATTACCGCTTTAAATAATACGAAACAATTCAATTTTTCATGTTCAATCGTAAAAAATATAACGCAAAAATTGCCACAAATCACGATCGACACACACAAGTTAAAAATACCGCAATATTACTTAAAAAATTTAGCTGATGACACGTTCAATATTCCGTCTGATATAGACATTTTGGCAGGCGCCGACATTTATTATTCCATTTTAAGGGGTGGTTTCAGGACTCTTGGCAAAAACCTCCCAACTCTTATAAACACCCATTTCGGTTGGCTATTGGCAGGTACTATACCTCAATATTGCCTACAAAATAATAGCTCGTATTGCAGCATAAAGCATTCTTTATTAGCAATAAATCAAACACAAAATACCTCAGACGAGGAAAATACTCATTTACTAATCGAAAAATTTTGGGAACAGGAGGAAATCACTCCTAGCACTCCTATTTTATCTTCTGACGATGCGAAAGCAGAAGAAATATTTTCAAACACAACAGTAATTTTAAATAACGGAACCTATCAAGTAAATTTACCACTTAGCGATCCACAAGCTCATACTTCTTTAGGTACGTCCTTTTACATGGCTAAAAATCGATTTATTAACCAAGAAAATCGACTACATAAAAATCCACAGTTATTTTCTCAATATCGAGACCAACTTTTAGAATACATCGAATTAAATCAAGCAAAAAAAGTTCCTTTGTCTATTACGAACTCTTCTAATCATAATACATACTTTGTTCCTCATTTATGCGTTCTAAAAGACAGCGGTACCACAAAAGTCAGAGTGGTATTTGATTTTTCTGCAAAAAGTTCTACTCATCTATCATTGAATGACATTTCCCTTAGAGGACCACAAGTACAGCCAAACCTTTTTGATATTTTATGTCGTTTTCGTATATTTAAGTATGTATTAACAGGTGATATTCAGAAAATGTTCCGACAAATACAAATTAATCCAAATCAATCATATTTACAAACTTTACTTTGGCGAGACTCACCTAATCAACCATTTGAATGTATTGAACTAACAACCGTCGCATTTGGACATAAATCTTCACCATTTTTAGCCTGCAGGGTATTAAAGGATATTGCACTACAAAATCCTCAATTTTTTTTAGCATCAGATTCATTACTAAACCAAACTTATGTCGATGACATATTAACAGGGTCAAATACCATTTCTCAATTAAAACTTCTCGAAAAAGAACTTCATACCCTATTGGGAAAACACAATTTTACGCTTCATAAAATATTAACTAATCTTAACGAAAATAAAGACAATGTTCAGTCATCTAATCAACAAGTTGACTTACATCTTGACAATAATACATCTGCTAAAATCTTGGGTTTGTATTGGGACCCTAAATCAGATTTATTCAATATCTCAGCTCCTAACAATTTAGAATTCAAAAAAGTAACAAAACGACTCGTTTTATCTACTCTATCACAATGCTATGACCCTTTGGGCCTAGTCAACCCTATAATAGTCGCAGGCAAAATATTAATGCAATTTTTATGGTCATCCCAATACTCCTGGGACCAAACTATCGTAGATTCTACGTTTTTAGATAAATGGCATCACTTCTTAAATCAAATCCAATTTATTAAAACTATACAAATACCCCGCTGGGTCTTAACCGATACAAACTATACAAAAATTCAAATCCATGGCTTCAGCGATGCAAGTCAATCCGCTTATGGATGCTGCATATATATAGTAGCACATTATCCTACTCATATTTCATGTCATTTAATCGCGGCCAAATCTCGGGTTGCTCCTTTAAAGTCCATTGTTACCATTCCCAAACTCGAGCTATGTGCTATGCTCTTACTAGCCACATTAACTTCTAAAATTTTAACTATTTTTGCCTCTCAAATGTCCTTTGAATCAGTCAATTTATGGTCTGATTCTCAAATAGCCTTATCTTGGGCACAAGCGCACCCATCAAAATGGAACACGTACGTTAGTAATCGAGTTTCTCAAATTCAAGGTCTCGTTCCCATGGCTACTTGGCGATATATCGACTCAGATCTAAATCCAGCCGACATGTTATCTAGAGGTACACTCACTCCGGAATTTTTAAATTTTTGGTATACCGGGCCAACTTTTCTAAAAGATCCCCATTTCGATTTAAATTCACATAATACATTCAAACCTATTCCAAACATCCCTGAAACCAAGAACCAAACCTTTGTATCAAATATCTCAGTCAATCAGGTTGAAAAAGTCTCCGATTATTGGTATAATATCTTTTTAAAATTCTCAAATTTCACTAAACTACATCGAACCATAGCGTACCTACTTAGGTACAAAAATAATGTCCTAAATACAGACTGCAAATTCTCAGGACCACTTCACATACCCGAACTTGACTTAGCCTTAAATTTTATACTAAAACAGATCCAATCCAAATACTTTTCAAAAGAAATCAATACTTTAAAAAATATTTTAGTTATTGCAGACAAACAAATTTTATCGTTAAAACCATTTTTAGATACAGACGGTATCATTAGAGTAGGGGGCAGGTTATCTCATGCAAACATACCATATTCTCAAAAGTATCCTATACTATTACCCTCTAAATGTCATGTTGTCAAATTAATACTTAGTCTTGAACATATTCGATTAGGACATAGTGGTCCTCAAAATGTTTTGTCAAATATTAGACTTAGATATTGGCCACTTAACGCTCTTCGTGAAATTAAGAGTATTATTTCTAAATGTACAATTTGTTTTAAATTCAATGCTCAAACAGCACAACAAATAATGGCTGACTTACCGGCTGACAGGGTAACAATTTCTCGTCCTTTTCAAAAAATAGGTGTAGATTTCGGAGGTCCTTACCTCATAAAAACTTCAAATTTAAAGAAAGCTCCCGTCTCTAAATGTTATATTGCAGTCTTCGTGTGCATGGTCACAAAAGCAGTGCACATTGAATTAGTTTCAGCCCTCACAACTGAGGCATTTATCGCTACTCTTAAACGTTTTATCTCCAGAAGGGGCAATCCCTCTATAATTTATAGTGATAACGCTACCAACTTTCAAGGAGCAAATAATTATCTCAAAGACATTTATTCATTTTTCAAAAAACCCTCAAATTCAACTTCAATTATCAACTTTTTATCTACTAAAGAAATTCAATGGAAATTTATTCCCCCTAGAGCGCCACACTGGGGAGGAATTTGGGAAGCCGCCATTAAGAGCGCAAAGTATCATCTAATTCGAATCATAGGTAATAACACTCATACTTTCGAGCAACTCTCTACAATTTTATCTCAAATCGAAGCTATTTTAAATTCACGTCCCTTATATACAAATTCAAATGACCCTCTCGACGAACAGCCATTAACTCCAGGACATTTTCTTATCGGCACATCTCTCACGTCTTTTCCAGAAAAAGACATATCCAATTTATCAATTAATCGACTTTCCTTTTGGCAAAAATGCACTCATATACAACAGAATTTCTGGAAAAAATGGTCCAAGGACTATTTAAATCGATTACAAAATAGACCAAAATGGTTGACTACACAAATAAATTTAAAACCTGATGATATTGTATTATTAAAAGATGTAGAGTCTCCGCCTCTTGTTTGGCCGTTAGCCAGGGTCTTAGAAACCTACCCCGGTAAGGACGGTAATGTTCGGTCGCTCAAAATTTTATCAAATGGCAGCATTAGCATAAGACCAATCACCAAGGTGGTACCTTTGCACAGGTATGACGACGTTCAACCTTAGACAGTTGGCTATTTAGCAACTGATCATTTCACCGCCTTGTTTTAACTTTCCTTTTTGCTTATTTTTATCAACAGTTAGAGTCAATCTTTTCTATCTTCTTCTTCCAAGTCCGCAAACCACTGTATGTTGCGTTACGCGCATACAGGGCGACACCCGTCAGTGCGACGCGGTGAAACCCACCCATGGCCTGGATCCGGAAGTATCTCGCACAAGGTACCTAAGGATTCCGTGCCCAAACCATAATATTGCGGACTGTAGTACATTTAATTTTAACAGCCATAACCCGGGGGCTGTTTAGGGGTAAAATATAAATAAAAGGAGTCTCGGACAATTCAGTTGTCCTCGAGTTCCGCGGTTTTTAATTTCTTCGTTTCTTCTATTATCTACCTTCTTTCTCTTCGACTTTTACATAATGTACTCTAAAATGAGACATTTATATAGGGTGATCCTAAAATAAGGACACTCTTGGGTTACTAATCCCTCTTTACAAAGTTTTTTGTTCTAAAGCCTGAATATAGTTTCAGTGCTCATATTTTTTTTCGTTACAGGGTGATCTTATAGTAGACACCTTCTAAAGCCTGAATATAGTTTCAGTGCTCATATTTCTTTTCGTTACAGGGTGATCTTATAGTAGACACCTTCTAAAGCCTGAATATAGTTTCAGTGCTCATATTTTTTTTCGTTACAGGGTGATCTTATAGTAGACACCTTCTAAAGCCTGAATATAGTTTCAGTGCTCATATTTTTTTTCGTTACAGGGTGATCTTATAGTAGACACCTTCTAAAGCCTGAATATAGTTTCAGTGCTCATATTTCTTTTCGTTACAGGGTGATCTTATAGTAGACACCTTCTAAAGCCTGAATATAGTTTCAGTGCTCATATTTTTTTTCGTTACAGGGTGATCTTATAGTAGACACCTTCTAAAGTCTGAATATAGTTTCAGTGCTCATATTTTTTTTCGTTACAGGGTGATCTTATAGTAGACACCTTCTAAAGCCTGAATATAGTTTCAGTGCTCATATTTCTTTTCGTTACAGGGTGATCTTATAGTAGACACCTTCTAAAGCCTGAATATAGTTTCAGTGCTCATATTTCTTTTCGTTACAGGGTGATCTTATAGTAGACACCTTCTAAAGCCTGAATATAGTTTCAGTGCTCATATTTCTTTTCGTTACAGGGTGATCTTATAGTAGACACCTTCTAAAGCCTGAATATAGTTTCAGTGCTCATATTTCTTTTCGTTTCATTATATACAGGGTGATCTTATAGTAGACCCCTTCTAAAGCCTGAATATAGTTTCAGCGCTCATATTACTAATTGTTCTAATCACATTCCTTCAATCATTCTAACGTTCCAATGTTCCAATTCATTATTTGTATATAGTAAAAAGCATAAGCAAGGTACATCAGGTCACAGGGATAGGGCTAGGACACTGAAGTGGGATGTGTTCGCCAGCAGGTCCAGACTGAAACCAATGCTGTAGCTTAAATACATTTAAACAATCAATACATTTATTTAAACTTCACTTATTCATCTGACCTCTTTTTCGTGGGGGGAGGATGTTTCGAAATCAAAACATATCAAAACATTTGAAGCCGGTCCTGCGCACCACACTTTGGGTGGTCCGTTGAATATATATAAAAAATCGTTGTAAACACCTGCTGCATGGTCTACGTGACATTACCCACGTGAATGTGCAAACAGGATCACACCTGACTAGCCGGCACTATGCATTTGTTCCATCTGTCTCCCTCTATCGCTTTCTATCTCCCTCAACATATACGTAGCTAACCAAAAAAGAAACTCACTTTTTAACCAGACACCAAAGCAAACAGACGTGTATTGAGTTCGCTCTTACACAACATAAAAATGTTATTTTTTAACTCACTTTTTAACAAGTCACCGAAGCAAACAGACGTGTATTGAGTTCGCTCTTACACAACATAAAAATGTTATTTTAAAAAAAATGTTTTTCTCAGCAAAGATAGTATTTAGAATGTAAATAAATATGTAAAAAAGTTTTTGTAAATAAGTGTACTGAAGATTTATGAAGAGTCATAAATAAAAGGTGTTATCTACGATGATTTTGCGAGTTTTATTCCATAAGGAAATTACGACAGTCCATTAGCCGAAGCAGAGAAGAGCCGAAAAATTTAAAAGCTGTGTTGCTGCATACGTGGTTTATCTAGGTATACAGGTAATCACGATCACAACACCACTTGTGGACAATACTGAAGAATATCAAAGATTATTCGTTGTAATCTAGGAGGAGCAGAACAAAGAGGTTTTTTGCAAATGGATTCTAATGGTTTGTGATCAGTCTGAATTATTAATTTCTTTCCAAAAATATATGAATGGAATTTCTGACAAGCAAAACGAATAGCTAGAGCTTCTTTCTCAATTGGTGGAAAGTTTCGTTGAGAATCAGTGAAGGATTTCGAAAAATAAGCAACTGGTTTATCATCTTGCAATAATACTGCACCCGCTGATTTTTCGCTGGCATCTGATTGTATGGTGACATCTGCATTAACGTCATAATACTTAAGAATGGGTGGAGATATAAGCAGTTCCTTGATTTTTGAAAAAGCTTGTTCCTGTTCGTAGTCCCATTTAAAGCAAACATTGTTTTTTATAAGTTCACGTATCGGTGCTGTTAACTCAGACAGATTTGGAATAAATTTGGCAAGATAATTCACCATTCCTAGAAGTCTTTGGACTTGCTTTTTTGATGAAGGAATCTCCAAATGTTTGATAGCTTCTACCTTCTCTTCGTCAACCCCTAGACCTGAATTGGTAAACAGATGCCCTAGAAATTTTATTGTATCTTTGCAAAAAGTGCACTTGTCTTTATTTAGTTTTATACCAGATTGATTAAGTTTTTTGATAACCAGGTCTGTTATCTGCATATTTTTTTCCTTTGTTTCGGCATATATCAGTATGTCATCCATGGAATTTTCAACGTTTGGTATATCCTTCAATAGGTTAGCCAGTAACTGTTGAAAAATTTCTGGTGCGGAACACAGTCCAAAAGGTAGCCTTCTATAGCAATATCTACCCCAAGGAGTACTAAATGTTAGGTATTTTTCTGATTCTGGGGCGATTTTGATTTGCCAGAAACCCTTTACACAGTCCAAAAGTGTGAAATATTTTGCACCTTGAACTCTGCTAGCAATTTCTTCCACTGTTTTTAAAGGATAATGCCGCCTAAGTATTTGTTTATTGAGTTCTGAAGGATCAAGACAAATTCTTAGCTTGTTCTTTTGTTTTACTATTACCATAGGGCTGGCAATTGGTGTAGGTTCATTAATTCTTCGAACCACTCCTAATTTAATCATATTTTCAAGTTCTGACTTTACTTGGTTTCTTATAGCATGTGGTATTACTCGGGAAGGACGAATTTGAAATTCCGCATTCGGTCTGATATCTATTTTGTATTCAAAGTCATTTATGCATCCTAACCCTTTGAATATTTGATGATTTTCATTGATTTGAATACTATTAATTTGAGATGTTCGTGCTACCAGATTTTGCTTGACACAAGTGTGTTTTCCAATCACCGGTAAGATGTTTTCTTTCACTACTTTAAAAAGTATTTTCATTTTCTTGTCGTCGATGACGCAAGGCAGTGTAATCTCGCCAATAACCTCGGACTTTGCATTATTGAACCCTTTTAACATTTTGGTACCCGAAGTTTTAATATTTTTGCTGGGATCTCTGATTAACTTTTCAGATATGACATTACATTCGGCACCAGTGTCAAAAATGATGTTTATTAGCTGACGACCTATTTTGATAGTTTCAATGAAATCTTCTTTCTTAGTTTTTGTTGCCCTGATCTCTGAGCATTTTAGGATGACATTGACAAAAAAGTCTTCATCTGAAGTGTCTTGAGATGAGGATCGGGTGAAATCAGATATTTCACTGTCTGTATCAATCACGTTCACTCTCGTTCTCGTTTCTCTCTTCCGGCCATGTTTAATTTGTTCCGATTTCTGTCTCTTTCTGCAACATTTGGTGAAATGTCCGATATTATTACAAATTCTGCATCTTTTCCCAAAGGCAGGACATTGTTTACGACCATGGGTTGTGTCGCAACGTCTGCACTCAAAAGTTTCAGAGGAAGTCGAAGGACTCGTTTGGCACTTTTTGTAGTTTTTGATAGCATTAACATTAATTATATTTTCATTTTTTAACGTTTCCATTTGCTTGCTTCTAATTTCGCTATTTCTACATAAAGTAAGCGTCTGTGCTAAACTTGGTTCATCCATAGATAATAGTTTCTCTCTTAGATTTTCATTTCGTATACCTATGATTATTTTATCTTTTAATATTCTTTCTTCCATGTCTTTAAATTTACACTTTTTAACTTGTGTTTCTATTTTGGTGAAGAAGCAATTGAAGGTTTCATTTTCTTCTTGAGCCATTCTATTGAAAATCATTGTTTCATAAGCAGTATTTATTTTTGGCACGAACAACTCTTTAAAGGCTAGCTTAAGATCAGTCACTGAGGCTTTTTTTCGATAGGCCAGTTGTTAAATGTTTCAAACCATTCAGTTCCTACTGTCATCATAAATGTAGATATTTGTTGATCTACATCCCTCTTGTGCAACTGTGTCACTTTTTCGTACATATCGAAATGTTGTATCCATTTATTCCAATCTTTTGCTGGATCATTCTCTATTCTGAATGCTTTCGGAGGGTCGATAACTGGGATCGCTTGTGTTGCTACTGTTTTGGATGCAATCATTTGGCGATTCATTATGGTTAATTCTTCGATTTGCTCACGCAATTTATCAATTTCCTTTTTAGTTTCATCATTCATTTTGGGGATCTCACTTCTGACACCATGTAATATTATATTATTAAAAATAATAATACGAATGCAAGTAATGAGTAATTTATTTGACAGCGTTCACAACTGACAACTAACAACATTCTCTTGTTTAAGCCTGCTGCTACAGAACATGAGAGTGCACTCGATATTTATACAACCTTAATTATCAGATTTTTAAATTTCCCGCTGCAATATTTGTTTGAAATCGATGACAGCGCCAAATAGTGGGTCAGATGTAAACTGCGTTAAAGCTGGTCGTTATTAAGCATTGGCTTCTTATGAGCGTTTCCTATCTTTATCTCCCTTATCTCTGTCAGTAACGTTTTGGACAGGAATTTCTTTAACATCACGACGATACATAACAGAGATCCTAGAAGAGCATGTTATGTCATATGCTGGGTTTGTTGAGGAATGGACCACTTTTTCTTAAGCAAACATTCAGACCTTGCTGATTTCTATGCCAAATCGAATGAGGAGTGTCACTCAGAATCGTGGTGGCAATATGTCGTATTGAAAAGTGATCCTCGCCATTTCTTGCCTCCTTAGTTTAATAATTGCAGAGTAAACTGTAACTGTAACTTTTCAATAAATTTATGATTTCTCAACTTTTCGTTTGTGACTTATGGCAACATCGGATAACATGGTAAAATAATTACTGACTTAATACACAATTGTTTTATTATTATAAAAATAAGATATATTTAGAAAGATGAATTATTTCGTAAAGTTTTTAGGTGGCCCCTTTTCTCTGACGCGCAATGTATACTGGTAAACCATTAAGGATAAATTTCTGATCACACTTGGCTTGTCATTTTTTAAAACGGTAGACAAGACAACGTGGTTAGTTTTCTTGGTTAGGTTCCTTTTCGAGGTTGGAAAAGGAAGAGAAAGGTACCTTCTTTATGGTCGAGAAAGGAAAAATTTACGTATCATATTAGTCTCCTCATGTAGAGGTATTTCTAGGTTTCAAAAATGTGAATGTACGGGTATTTAAATTTTTGGGAAAATTTAAGTGTGTTAGATGAATTTTCCATGGTATATTGACCCATTTCACATACGCTAAAGGGATCTATAGACATACAAATTATAAGTATGACTAATTTTAAAAGATTTTGAGTTATTAGTTCGCTGTTTTATATATCCATCGGTATTTCACAGTTGAAGTGGATTATTCAAGAGTGGTTGCTGTGGACTTTCCTGCTTTTTATTCAACTTTGAGAAGCTACCAGTTCAACTCTTTACGAAAAAGGTATATTAGTATATATTTGATAATATTGTACACCTTTTGATTGTGAGTAAATAATACTGTTTATGACTTTTGGTGAGTAAATGTAATTTTTCATTCTATAGGTACTTAATAGTTTGCAGTTTACATTTGGGGTAATTAATTGTATAGTTTGCGAAACTTGAGTCAATTTGTATTTATACATTTTATAATATTTTAACAATGCCTTTTCTTGGGAGTTGTTTTCAGTACTCCTTCTGTTATGAGATCGTATTTAGGAGTCTTTTTTGAATTGATGTTGGATTTAACTTCTCTAGTAACTTCTTTTGAGGTAGCACGTTTTGTCCCCTCTTCATCTTCTGTTGATGTTTCCTCTAGATTATTTTGTATATGTGATTTATTTGATTGAAAAATTTTCTCTAGATGTTATGTAGAAAGATCCGCTTTTTGTTTGCTGTCCTTAGCTCATCTTTTTTTCCCTGTTGGTATTAGGCATTTAAAACAAAATGGCTACAGGCGGGTAATAACAGGTTATGATATAGCAACTCTGTGGGCTTGGCACATACTTTGATTACATCAAAGTATGTAGGGCTTGGTGATTTGACAGGGTTAATGAAATAGATAGTTATATAGATTGATCATCAATGTTTTCAAAATAAACATAAGCCTATGTCTTGAAGTAAAAATGTAAGTAATATTTTTTTTACTTTATTCTAAGGCTGAAAATTGGTTTTAAAACACATTTTTTCTAAACCGATTCTGATTAATGAGCACTTGCGAGGCAATATGGCCGCTAGCAAAGACCACTGGCCCACAGGGTTGCCATATCATAAACTGGTCATTATTCACAGACAGTATTATGACAGGTCGTTGGAATACCTAATAGAGTAAAATTGGGTAAGTAATAATAACACAAATAAAACATTATTGCTCTTGAGTTTAAAAGAAAATTGTGAAACACTTGCCTCCAATGTATTTTACACGTATTTCATTCTAACTCTAGTGACAGAATGTTCATTTTGTAATAATTCCTGGCCAATAGCTGTGAATACCAGGCCCACATGGTAGATAGCCATTAATTTTATGATTGACAGTTCTATGCGACATATTATTTAGTTTGAATTTGCCTGAATAAAGGTATGTGGCGTTTGTTGAGTCAAATTTGAATTCAAAAATTAATGAATATAATGATTTTGATATGGACTTTGATAATGCTCCATCTGAATGGACAAATTATGCAAATTATGCAAAAACTTGCGCAACACAAGTTAAAATAAATATTTCATTTTGTTTAAAATTTTATTTTTACTATATTCAACTTCTACTGTATCTGTGGTCTGTCTTGTATTCCACGAGTATCGAATTTTCATTCCAACATTGTTACATATGATACTATTCGTTTATCAAAAATTAAGAATAAATTTTAAAAGTGGGGTACATACTACGATATCCTTGTATACACTGCACTGATCAAACTATAGACTTTAAAATAACTGCAAACGTCAAATCTAAACTGTTTTAACGGAAAATATTAAACAATTTACATTCCGAACACCGTAAAAATACAATCCTGAGTTATCATAATCAAATACAATAAAGAGAATAATTATGACTGACACACGACTAAATCTTTCTTAATCCACGAGGAATGCCAACTGCAACTAAACAAGAATTTCAATTCAATTGAATCTAAATAAGCGTAATGAGCGAAATAGATTAAAAAATCGAAATACGTGGGCATTTATCTGCCATTTTAGATTGATGAAGTTGTTCCAGTTTCCATGAATTTATTAGAATTAATTAACTCGTGTTTATTTGCGACAAGTGAATTTAAAATAAAAGTTTGTAGTAAATTTCAAAAAGGACGAAATTATGACAGCCGACATATAGGAGATCGAGCACGATCATCAGGAAGAATTATTAAGAAAAATATACAGGGAGGGCAACAAGTAAACTAGTATAAAATTAAAATAATTTATTTTCTTTTTAAAAATTAGTATAGAAAATATCAGATATATGCTTATAAATAAAATAATATATTTAATGGTACAATACAAATAATAAAAACAATAAAATTGCCCAAATATATACTAACCTTTATCATAAAATTAGCAACACAATAAGTTTTTACCCAAATTCTGATCGTGTGTGCGTACACACAAAAAATTATTATTATTATTATTATCAAGAAATAAAATTTGCTTGATAATGTAAGTTTAAATTGAACATATAACTTTTGAATAAACATTTCCAGTAAAACAAGATATTTTCTTAAAAATTAATTTCAAATCAAGCTCGATAGTGTTAACATGAGAAATAATTTGCTTAAGTATCCTACGATTCTTTTTTTTGTTATATAAAACAAAAACACTAAATTTTTGTTCTTATGAGCATTACAATAATCACAGTGTTAAGGAAGGAACAAAAATTCAAATTTAATTGCACTTAAGGTGCGATAAAAAAAA
Organism: Psylliodes chrysocephalus; assembly: GCA_927349885.1. Lineage (NCBI taxonomy): Eukaryota > Metazoa > Arthropoda > Insecta > Coleoptera > Chrysomelidae > Psylliodes > Psylliodes chrysocephalus. The sequence continues at coordinate 17,643,299 of OV651816.1, forward strand.
GTTAAAACATAGGTACCCGGCGATTTTTAAAGTATGTTTGTATTTTAAAACTTTTATATTTTTTTAATTTAAATTTAAAAATTATAATTCTTTATTTAGGAAACGTATTTTTTTATTTATTTAAGGAATATATTTAAGAAATGTATTTCTTTATTCAAGAAATATATTTCTTTATTTAAGAAATTAATTTATTTATTTAAAAACTGTATTTCATTATTTAAGAAACGTATTTCTTTACTTAAAAGATGTATGTCTTTATTTAATAAATGTTTAACAACTGCTTTATTCAAGAAATGCTTTTCTTTATATAAAAAATGTTGTTCTTAAATATAACAAATACCCTTTAAAATTGCTTTCAAAGAATAAGACTGCTACGACAAGCTACGTATCTGTATCATTGTATAAAGAACTATAGTAGGATAATCGCCATGTAAAAGTTATTGGAGGCAATCGCGCCCGACATCTATTGGTACAATCATTGAACTAACGATTTTATTTACTGGTTAGATACGCCCTCTACATCAGATGTTAGAACTTTATAAGTGACAATTCCGTCAAATTGTCAGTATATATTTTTTTAGTTATTTAGATTAAATATAAATAAAAATTAGTGATTCTTGTAAAAAATCAATAAATAATAGCATTCCACAAGATATTCGTCTATATTTATAAATAAACTGAGATTTTAATGAAACTAAAAACAGTCTGATTATCAGCGTTAAAAAGTAAAACTTTTTTATAAGTCTTCATAACGAAAATTTAGAGTACTTGTCTACGAATCGAAGGGTTCCGAGTTCAAACCCCCGAGTGGACACTTTTTTATTATTTAATTTTATTTTCTAAATTGGCAAAACTTAAATTAATTTCAAAACATTAATTTTACGTTAATGACATCTAAATCTTTATGCTCAAATTACGTCTTTTTGCTATGGCCACTCGGTATCATCAAATTATAATAGAATAGGTATTATAAGGTCCGGTAATTTTATTTAAATCTTTTGACAATGAAACTAAAAATGTGTGTGTCTAAAGGAGATATATACCGAAAATAATAAGTATTTAAATTTTGCTAATAAATTTGTATTAGGTATGTGTTAAAAGAAAATACATCATTTTGGATTTGAATATACAGTGTGTCGCAAAATGTCTGCACCAAGAAAATGCACGAAATTACATTTTTCTTTAATCTACGTAAAAAAGTGCGAATTAAAATTTTTTTACTGAAAATTTATGGTACCTAACAGGGTTATTCATTATAAATTACCCTCCCTTTATGCTATAATTATTATTGTATATTGTTTACATGGACCGAATTTTGTAAAAATGTCCTCAAATGACCATATCAGTGGTGTGCATATTTCACAGGATTTAACATGAATATTTTTTAATAAGGATAGCATAGATATACAGGGTAGCCACTTTTTTAATGGGATTGTATTAGTAATTTCCAAACCATACTAGTTAGAAAGTCGGTTAAATGGAGAAAAAGTTGCCTATCTCGAAGCATAATCTAGCGGTGAAAATTAATCGAAAATAGCAGGCCAGACTTTTGAGATATTTCGATAAAAGGAAATTCGATCTTTTCGGTTTTTTGGTTATCGTTCATTTATTTTCAGAACTACTAAAAAATATTTTTAAAGTTTTTTATTTGATAGTTAATTTTCTGTGATTTGACGTTTTCATATTTTATATCCAACGTTTCGTATTCTCCAGACCACCATAAATTTATTTTTTTAAATATGGACCTGGATATTTTATAACATTATTTGAAATAACTTTTCGACTTGCATCCAGCGGTGTCTTACACAATGGCATTCAATGACGGTTTTTGGGTAATATGGACCGTAATCCAAATTTTATTAAATTTACGCTTGAATTAACATAATGTCATGCCTTTCGATAAAAAAATAAAGTCAATTCTTACAAAATTTATCTAATTTTTCGAAAATTAAACAATTCAACAACAAGAACAATAGTAATATAGAAATTTTAAAACGCAATTACTGATAATAACAAAAAGAAATTCAGTTATTGTAAGTCATAATCAAATTATTTGAAAATAATAAAATTAATTAAGTAATAATTGTTCAAAATGTCCGCCATCTTCTTCAATAAACTTGGCGATTCTGATATTCATGTTTCTTATTTCGCGGAGAATCTCAATTGTTGCATTCGGTGTATTATACACTTTATTTTTGAGACGTCCCCACAAATAAAAATCTAATGGATTCAGATCTGAAGATCTGGCAGGCCACGACACTGGACATCTTGTTCCAATCCATGAATTGGGAAAAGTCTAATTTAAATCATCCGTGACCATTCTTAAATTGAATGGACCACATCCATCTTGTTGGAATAAGATTTCGTTAAGACGATACTCTATAGGAAGATCGTCTAACATGTCCTGCAGTATATCTAAACATTTTTCTGCAGTAAGGTTTCCGTCAATAAAGTATGGTCGCAGTAATTTATTATTTAACAAACCGTACCACTTCTTGGATTAGGTGAGGATTTTCCGTGGCATAAAAATGTTTATTTCTTCGATTGAACATACCAGAATTCATAAATGTTGTTTCGTCTCCCCAAATGATAATGTGTGCAAAATTGTTATTAAGTCTTACCTTCTGTTTAACCCAATTACAAAATCGCAATCTTCTTTCAGGATCATTACGATATAGTTTTTGTACCGCTTGGTATTTGTAATCATGGTATCCGTGTCTCTTGACTATTTTATTAACAGCACTTTTTGATAAATTACATTCACCTGCAATAGTCCTCGACCCAACTCCTGGATTTATTCGAATTTAAGCTGAGACATTAATATCGTTGACTGACTCCTTTCTTCGAACATACGGAACTCTAGGTTTATCGAATATATTATATTCGAGAAGAGTTGTAGACAAACGCCGAAAAAAATTTATATTTGGTTGCATTCTGTCGGGATAACAACAAAACAAAACATCTATAGAAATATAAACACAAAATATAACATGGAAGAATAACAAGTAAACGAGGTATCAATGAGATATAGAGCAGACATAGAAAGAAGTCTAGACAATACACCAGTTTTAAACATGGCCAACATCAGGCCCGACTAGAGGGGGGGGCAGCCGGGACAAATGATTGCCCGGCAGTGGTGTAAGGGGGGCCCGGCAACTGTGGCGAGGATTTTTGTTTTATTTCAGAAGTTCGGCACAAGACAAGAGGGGGAAGTTTTTGGTTGGGCGCCTTTTTTTTTTTTGTTTAGAAAATTCAATTGAAGTAGAGGAAAAAAAGTTTTTGTTTGAAGAGCTTTATTATTTAGAGAAATTTATTTAGGTAAAGAGGAGAGAATTTTTTTATAAAATTATCTCGGGACCCGATCTAGAGAATTGTCCTGGGGCCCGGCCTGGCTTTCGGCGGCCCTGGGGCCAATATAGTAAAAAAGAAATGGAATAATATAGAGAATGCCATAAACACATCAACTGAGAAAAATATTAATAAGAAAAAAACGCAGAAAAGAAAGGAATGGTTAGATAACGAATGTGATGAAGAAATTAAAAAAAAAACAAACTGAGAGAAAAATACCTACAAACAGGGAACGATACAGACGGAAAAAAATATATAGAAAAAAAAAGCATGTTACCAAGAAAAAAAGTCTCAGAAATACAAGAAAATTACAAAAAAAAAAAATGAGATTAATCATTTCTAAAAAGATGTTAAAGGTATACAAAAAAAAACAATCGGCAAAAAATATTTACATCAAGGATAAGGAGGAAAATTTAATAGGAGAAAATAGCAAGCAAATGCAAAGATGGAAACAATACTTCCAAATTTTATTAAACGATGAACCTGAATTTCGCAGGTATGTATTGTCAAAAATGGAATCAGGAATATTTTTTAATTATTTATCTTATCAAAATATATTTTTTAATAGTCGAGTAATTGATTCTCATTTATTTTATCCTAATTAATTACTTTATGTATTATATGTATTTAAGTATTATACACTTTGAAAAAATTAACACTGATTATAAATTCAATACAGATCCGTACCAATAAAATTTGGATTACGGTCCATATTACCCAAAAACCGTCATTGAATGTCATTTTGTAATACACCACTGGATGCAGGATGAAAAATTATTTTAAATAATGTTATAAAATATCCAGGTCCATATTAAAAAAAAAAAATAAGTTGAGGGTGGTCCGGAGAATACGAAACGTTGGATGTAAAAATATGAGAACGTCAAATCAAAGAAAATTTACTATCAAATAAAAAACCTTTAAAATATTTTTTAGTAGTTCTGAAAATAAATGAACGATAACCAAAAAACCGAAAAGATCGAATTTCCTTTTATCGAAATATCTCGAGAACCGGACCTGCTATTTTCGATTAATTTGCACCGCTAGATTATGCTTCGAGATATGCAACATTTTCTCCATTTGACGGACTTTCTAACTAGTATGGTTTGGAAATTACTAATACAATCCCATTAAAAAAGTGGCCACCCTGTATATTTTATTCAATTTTCGAAATGATCTTTATTTTTTCCTGATTAATTAAACGTCGAATATCATAGATAATCTATGTCGAATATCTTATAAATATTTACACTTTTTCTTCCTCACTGTAAATTACCTATTTGGATTATTTTATTATCAAACATAATAGTTGTGATTTTCATAGCTTTTACTTTAATAATGTTAACTTTTTCATGTTTACATTATCAACATTAAATTACTCGAGAACAGACGGTAGAAGATAAGGTTATCAATAATATACATTGGTGAAATTAGAAAAAAAAAATATCCCAGAAATTTAATAACATAGAGGGTATCCCATTTAAAAAAGTTTATTTGTGTTGTATTCCGTGAAATCTGAATACGTGTTTTTATGGTATATTTACAAACTTTTGTTTAAAGCTTTTTTTGAATATGCAATAGTGGTTATAAAAGGTGTCTTTAATAATGAATAATCTTGTGTCCAGGTCCAGGATTTGATGGTGGTAAATATTTATTATAGATACATTTTTCAAGTAACATTGTTCTCCTGTTTTTAGAAATAAAGGTTAATGTTTAGCCGAATTCATGTATTTTTTTTGGACACACAGTATGTTTGTATAATATTAAAAACTTCCCCTACTAAATATTTTGGCTCAATCAAAGTAGATATCTTAAACTGATTATTGTTAGAAAAAGTAAAAATAATATTAAATATAATAAAGAAATTAAAAAAATAATTTAATTTAATAATTTGATTTAAAAATTGAAATTTTGGGTTTATATGTATAAAAAATTGTAGATTTTAACTGTTTTTTTTTAAATGCTAACTTGATTTTTTGGGGATGCCACACCCTCCATCTCCCTCTAGAGGATGGTAGTGGTAAGATATTTATACAAAAATGTTGCAAATCATTTCTATTGTAAATATGCCAAAAATAAGATTTTTATGTCGTCTGTAACTATTTTTAAATGCCAGCCCCCACATCCGAACTATGAAGATTAAAGTCGAAATTTTTTCTAAGTTCAAAAAAAATTTGGAAATTTTTTTTCAAAAAAATTCGAATTTTGTGTTTTTATGTATAAAAAATCGTAGACTTCAACTGTTTTATTTAAGAAGTTCTAACTTAATTTTTTGGGAATGCCACCCTCACCATATCAGATAGGGGTGATTTTTATTTTTATGGGATAATACATCCATATACCAAGTTTAGTTTCAATATTTCGACCCTATCCCCCAAAGCCGAACCCCAACCAATAATCCTTATAGAACCCAATATTAAGAATTCATTTAGGTATATTATTTACTAACCATCTTAAGGGTTTTTTTTTATTACATTGTTACGCACCAGAAATAACCTGTTGTTTATAATTACTTATGCTAAGTACTTAAATTAAAAATACAATTTGTTCAACACTTAAGAAATGTATTGTTATTGCTATTATTAATATTATATAATTCATTTTAAATTAATTTGAAAGGAAGCGAAAAACAATAGCATATTTTATTAATTTCAAAACAGTTATAAATACACAATTTTTTTTTTGGGAACTCGTCCTTTATTAACAGTAAAATAATTCAGTAATAAAATATAAACACAACTCATTCACAATACCTACTACCCGTAAACGCACTAACGCACAATAACAAACAGATAGAAAATAGTCCAAACATTCAATCACGAGTGTATAAAATTTCATCCAAGAGCTAAAAATAGAAATCCATCGATCGGTCTCAGTCATTCTTAAAAATTTCTGCTGGACCCTCAACTCCGCCCACTGCAAACGAATATCGACTTATCCATATTCACTAGCGCCATCTATTGGTAGTATCCATTTCGTTCCAATGAAACTTCCATAAGATGAGACTACTATTTAGTTCTTTATACAATGTCTGTATCTATAACGTATGGAGGGTGGGTTACCCTACGGCACTTAGGCTTTACTAGGCCCTCCTTAGATGATAGCTCGTGAGCCAGCCTCCAGATTTAATGTAGTTGATAACGTCGCCTAGAGGTGCTTCTTTTATATCGGCCGGTGTTAGCAGGTACTCGCTGAACACAAACTTTCTAATAAATGAGAGCGTCGAAATAAGTACAAAAGTGATTATTATTCTAAAGAATAAATTACTCAAATTATAATAAGGGAATAAAGTACTACTTGTTAGTATATCCAAACTTTAAATAAATAATTATGACACTAGATAAACATTTCATTGAACTATACAGTTTGGACTTATTAACAATTATAAATATAACTGCAAAACTTTAACTACATAATAATATAAAAATATGTATAAGATAAATATGATAATTCGGGGCGAAAATGTAAAATTGACATTTATATGTAAATCAATTAATTATTATCAAACAAAATACTTTAAAATTAAGATAAAGATATTTACCCATAATTCTCAAATCGCTGCACAAAAACTTTACACATTACTTTGTTTTGGGACTTCAAGAGTCCCAAAAAACGAGAGCTTTCACCCTCGGCGAAAGTTGTGGACCTTAGTCCGCGCTCGATAGACCTCACTCTAGAGAGCCCCTTTCTTTCTTTTTCCTCTCTATATAAACCAAAATGTACGTGATGGTTGTATTTTTTTTTAAAAAATGTCACGCTCAATGTAGCCATAGACTAGATTAATAACCTGATTGTTCGTTTTATTTTCATACGTGTGTTCCTTTTTAATTTTTAATTTAAAAATACTTATTTAGAATTTTTGGTAAATTCTTTATATTTTCAAATAATAATGCCAATTATTACCGCATTCAATATTACATATGACAACTGAAAATACCAATAATATAGAAGGGCTCCAAAAATGCTATAAAGAGAAGAAATATTTTACAAAAAAAATGTTTTTGGTTTTTTTGGTTTGGTATTAACGCCACTAGCCAAGCATGATCTTGCCTGTACTGCGTGTTAGTTTTAAACTGTCTTTAGCAAATTACACATTTCCTTCCTTGTCACATTACCGGTATAAATTTCCTTTAAGAATTTTGATATCACAAAATTAATTCTGTTAAGATCGATTAGAGGGCCATCAAGTTTTGAGAGTATACGTTTACCTTCCCATATCCATGTACTGACTGAAACACTATACAGTCAACAACATCAAATCAAGAACTTTGATATTGTGTTTCACCTCCAAAATAATTGCAGAGTACGATCTTATTAATTAGATAGCAACCAAGATGATAGCTTAACATAAACCTATACGTTAAACCATAATTGGTTCATTATTATCTAAGCTTTTAATAGTAACATGTCTGCGATATTTGAAGATAGTGTATGTGTGTGTTATTGATTTTAGATTCTATACAGTGTGTTTCATTAATATTAAAATTTAAATATTAAAATTAACCATAAGGTTGCACAATTATTTTGATTTTTATATTATTTATTGTTCATCATATTATAAGTTTAGTCGATATTTACTGTCATAAGACAGTTCACATTTGAAAATGTAAAAATATTGATCAAAATTAATGTTTACTGTCCTATCTGTTAACAGATAAGGAAAGTATAGGAATCATGATTTTTTTGGCCTCGAGTTTTCGACGGTTTTTTACGTTTTGGGGTCCACTGAATCAGTTTTGACTATTTTCGCGATGTGCGTGTGCGTGTGTTTGTGTGTGTGTGTGTGTGTGTTTGTGTGTGTGTGTGTGTGTGTGTGTGTGTGTGTGTGCGTGTGCATGTGCGTGTGCGTGTACGTGTGCGTGTGCGTGTGCGTGTGCGTGTGCGTGTGCGTGTGCGTGTGCGTGTGCGTGTGCGTGTGCGTGTGCGTATGTTTGTGTGTGTGTGTGTGTTTGTTTGTGTGTGTGTGTGTACTGTATCCTCGATAACTCATAAACGGATACAAAGAAAAACACCAAATTTTAAACTTAACCTTTATTCCAGCCTCCAGTAATCTGTTTAGATTTTGGGCAGAGTCGAAACATCTGGAGGATACTTTATAAGTGGTCGTTTTTATATTTTATGGAATATATCTGTTATTTGCGTTTGGAGAAGAAATTTTTTTAAATAAAAGTTACAATATTATTATCTATAATTTTTGTTCTATACAAAATTTTCCTAAAATGGTCCGTATTCGAGTGTAAATTTCAAATTTTGAGGAAAACTCAAAAACTGATAAAGGAAAAAACATTAAATTTTAAACTTAAGGTTTATTTCTGCCTGAGGTGAAATGATTAGATTTTGGACAAAGTCGGAATATCTGGGGGGGGGGGTACTTTATGGGAGGCCGTTTTTATATTTTATGGAATTTATCTGTTATTTATGTTTAGAGAAGAAAATTGTTCAAATAAAAGTTACTTCTAATATTATTATCTATAATTTTTGCTTAATGCCAAATTTTCCTGAAATGGTTCGTATTCGAGAAATTTGACAAAATGTGCAAAATTCTGATTTTTAAGAAAATTGTAAAACTAAAAGTTGTTTGCGATATCGATCTCTCTAATTTTTGTTTTTAACATGATTTTTCTAAAATGGACCGTGATCGAAAAGTGAAGGAAAAGTGCTAAATTTAAATTTTTCAGTATTTTCGTTTTCAATGAATATCTATAGAAAAATGTTTTGAGATAGATGTATGTGGAAAATGTATATATTTAGTTTATCCTCTAAACATTTATAGAGGTGCTGCAATAGGTTGTACAAAATAACCGGAAAAATCCGGAACAAGATAGGAAAGTCATGTGTTGGACATATCAGATTTTGATATATTTGAATAAAGCAACATGTAAATCAGTAAGGAGCAATATTTTGTCTAAGTGAATTGGATTAAATTTTCATATTTTGTGTACTGCACTGGATGGTATACCTACTTAACGTGATTAAAGAGTGGAAAAAGTACATCAGTGTGTAAAAATTAAATTTCATTACCATTAGGCTGAGCGCTTTCAGCTTAACAAAGTCACCATCATAACAATTCTGAAAGGTATTGTAACTTAACAATAATTATTTAAAAGAATATAAAATTAAGAAACTTACGTCTAGGAAACAGGATTCTTAGACAAAAATAGTTGCCAAATAATAGTTAAACCAACCAGTAGTTAAATCAACCAACCATCCATCGAAGATTATCATTGAGAACAAATATACCTGCAACTACTACATGGCATGTTCTGAGACAACAATTACATCACTCTCACTGCTTAAGATTTCAAAAACTTTTACCTACTAATAGGTTATCATTTAGGGAAGAATTTTGTAGGCTTTCAGCTAAAAGTGAAGCTAAAGTTGACGCGCCAAAGCGGTGCAGCCAGATATAACAGGAGATATAACTACTAACAAATATCGTGCGATCCTGAATAAGACATATTCTAAGGGACACAGGAGGGTATAATATCCGCTGTTGTCATATGCCTATTTCAGTATTCCCGTTTTGTTTACAAAATTATTTACATATATTAAAAACCTAAAATAATTCATTTATTGCAACTGAACAAAAAAAAATGAATCATTAGTTATATCAAATTTAACTAAATTAGATGTAATTTCACTAAATGAGATGTAATATTTTCCAATAAATTCAAGAAACTAGTCATGGTAAGTTGGAGGTGGCAACAGAGCTTAGACCGACATGGATATATACGTTGTTTATCATAAGTGCACAGCGGCTTACACATTTATTCACTGATAAAAAAGTTGTATCTGCGTTAAATCTGTCTCTTTATCCCCTCTCTTACTTTTCACCTTTCGCCTTCTCGCTGCGGATCTGCAAATAGAGCGTATTGATCGTTGAATTAATCTTGACATCGTGGATATTATATTTTATCAATAAATGGTTATATCTTTGTTATCTCAGGATGCAGCAATAAAACGGCGTGACCAATATGTGTTAAGGACTGGGTCCTCAAAACCTCCTTTGGTTATAGACGAGGAGCAGGTTTTCGTAGGTAATTATGGAAGATGAAACTTGTATATTTTTAGGTCAACAGTCGCACAGAAAACGGTCCGCTTTAAACTGATAAACTAAAATATTCGCCTAGTTGTTTGCTCTTCATCTATTGTTGATGATCTTCAGACGGCAATCGGACACTTATTTTGGGCTGATGTGTACAGAAAAACATCGAAAAGCTAAAAGCGTAAATTATTATCAATATTTGCTAAAAATATATATTTGGGCTGCAACAATGGGAAACAATTACATTGGATGCCATATGCTTCAAAAAAATCAAAATGTATTATAATTTTCTGAGAGAATTTTTGAAATAATAGAAGACATTTCTTTGAATATAGGAAATAAAATGTATTTTATAGACGATAAAGCTCTGCCACATTTTAACATATTGAAAATTCAATTTTCCTTAACAAAAGTATTTTCCGACCCCAAAATGCACTTATCCATTCGAGTCATGTAAGCCAATACGTTTTTTGGACTAGTGCCGATGTAGTGACTGGCATATTAGGTAAAAACACTAATGCTTATTATAATAATTATTATTAATTATTCAGAACAAAGTTTTCTTGATTACTGAATAAAATTAATTTAATAAATTACTGCCTTATTATAAATAGGACTATGATATTTTTTGTCAAAATTTACATTCTAATTTAATCTTTACATCCTACAATAGTTTCAAGTAACAATATAAACGATCTGAATTTCTAAGGTGGGGAAGGTGGGTTTCACTTAGACCTCATAATGCCTATTGTGCATCCTGCAGGGGCATGTAGAACCTGCCTATCAACTTGTCAAAACCTGCTGGTTGCCGTTTAAAGGTATCTAGAGACAGCCGCATCTTCCCAGCTCTTTAAAGTCCTGCAGGTTATAAATCTGTCAAAAACCTGTTGGTTGACGCTGAGGGTTGTCAACAACTAGCCATATTCCCAAGTTATCAAAATCCTGCAAATTATTAACTTATCAAAAACCTGCTGGTTGGCGCTGAGGGATGTCTATAGACTACAACAGACATCTATCTTCTCAGATCGTCAAAGTCCTGGATGTAACCTTTAACCCCCCTCGAAGGGATGTACCTCTAACACTCTTATTATGTGTTTTTGAACATATGTTTATTAAGAAAACTAACACTAATGTTTGAAGTCCTAGATAGTTAGTTAGTTTTTATGAAACTCCCTTTATTAAGCAAAATACTAATAAAGAGGCTCGAACTTTGAACACACTTTATAATTTGACTCTTTCTTTTTCATAATTATTATACTCTTGTTTTTAACTTCAGAATTTCTTCGTGCCTTAATATAATACCCCTTTCCAACGGAGTACTGTGACATTCGTATAAAGCAAATAATTCTAATTGTTAATAAATATTAATTATTTAAACCACAACTAGTTATATGCGTTGTATGTATAAACTTTAAGATTTAAACAATTGAAATACAAATGACTACGATTAAATAAATTCTTAAAAAAGTATAAAGAAAAGTTAATATTGTTTTTAATAATAAATTAACACTTAATCATTTGCAATTTCCTTATTGAGACATGACACATAATGTAGTAGTTGATAAATGTATGACTTGCATTACCAACAAAAAAATCATTATTTACACAAACCAATAAACCAATTAACAATTGCAAAAATTGATAAACAGTTACCAACGAGAAACAGGTGTTTATCTATCAATGATTTCATTAGAATTACCACATATCCTTTCACAAGAGAATATGAGCTATTAAACTTTATAGCTATTGCAATTTAATTACGTGTGCTAATACTAAAAATTAATTATTTTTAGTTGCACCAATTAATTTAATTAATTTTAAAATTAATATACAAGCGGGAAGTTTTTAACAATATTTTATTTTCTCCGATTGACATAAAATATGCAATTTTAGTGACATTTAAGTATCAGATAAATGTTACTCTTATTGTCGAGGTATTTAAAATAATTTTTGTTGTCTAGGCGATAAAAGTGAAATTAATAAATAACCAATAAAGTTAAACAAAGTACCTATCATATTTTTTTTAGTTGTGACGTTTTTAAACAAATCAGTTATTTAATTCAGTATAGTGATTTTTTTCAAGTTATGTCAGTTCTCTATAAATATTAGTGAAATTATTGAAAGGATTATTTATTAAATTTTGAATTGTATTTTTTGATTTGGATCCGGAAACGTATCTATTTTCGTTTGATGCGTTTCTATAATTGCTCAAATTTTTTCCGCAGATAATAAAGTTTCTTACTTGGAAAAAGAAAATTAAATTTCGTCTGAAATGTCTTCTATGGAAATAAGTCTCCTCTAATATCTCTTCTATAAGAAACAAAATGTCTTCTTTAAACCATAAAATTTCTTCCTACTTAGAAAGTAAAATTTATTTTATGAAAAATAAAATATCTTCTGAAGAGAAGAAAATAATAAAAATGGAAAAGAAATATAAAGAAATCAGAACATGCCAAGGACGAAGAAAAAAGTGCCATGAGGTGGAGTCAAAGCTGAAATTGGAAGAAATTATAAATTTAGCTCGTCTTAAAGCCCCAACTTTCGACGAGAAGATTTCATAGACTTACTAGCTTAAACAGTTCGAAACAGCTGCGAGAGGTAACGAATGTTTTGAAAGAGAAAAGGCTAAATTAGACCACCAACCTTCGAGAAAACGCTTTAAATTTTCTTCAAATAATATCCGTGGAAGGGACAAATGATTCTGAGTGACTTGAAAAGAAATATGACGACGAACTCTTGGAGCATCTATATCAATTACAGCGAAAGAATCGCAAACAAAAACGTGACAAAACTCTTCAAGAATACGAAGTAGATATTGCCTGGTTGGTACGATTTACTTACCTATCAGCTCTAGAAAATATGATAGAATGCTTTGCTGTCCAAACATTTATTGATGGACTCCTTGAACATTAAATGCAGCAACAAATCCATCTAGCCCATCTCAAATCTGGTCGATGTCTTGTCCACTGCTTTAGAGTATGAGTGGAAACGGTGAATATGGTGAATACAGTAAAATTATATAAAAAAAGAAGATAAGCTTGAACAACTGATTAACATGATGAAGAGCCTACTGACAAGATGAAGACAAAGATCATCAGGTGCTGGAATTGAAATGACATGAGATATGTACCCAGTTGGTGCCCAAACATATTTACAAATATCATACAAATCGTAATCAAAAGTCAACATAAAATGCTTCATTAACACTAGGGCTAGTAATGTTAAGATCCTCTACGTTATTTAGCTAAAAAGATGCGAATGCTTAACAAATCATCTCAATACTTTTAATCGTCTTTCGGTCTTTTGTTGAAAATAAAGTAGTTTCTCGTTTTTTTTTATGCCATGAGTTTGCTCGTGGAAGCGGGCCTCAATCTCTATAAGGTGTAACCCACCAATTCAGTGTCTCGTCTCTTGAATTCAGACTTTTAAAAAAAGTTGGCCCGTTACTAGGATAGGTAGAACACTGCAAAATAAATTGGGCTTGATCAGTAAAAAAAAAATCGTAACTGCATCCGTTTTCAACATACAGGGTATTGAAAAAAAAATTATACGCTCTTCTTTACGATTATGTCAAAACTAATTGCAACAGTGTAATGAAATTTTGTTGGAATATATTTAGGAAGCTGAAACATTGCATAAAGTTGTTTTTATATTTGCTTCTCATGGTAGTTTTAAACTTTACTTTTTTTGGGTTACATTTTCCAAATTTTATGTGAACTCAAACAACATTCAATTTTACACCAATAAGGTACTATTGGTGAATCTCGATACTGTGTACCATTTTCAGAATATTTTAATTTAAAAATGATAAAGTAATAAGTGATGCTGTTATATATATAAGGCTCGAATCAGACCGTTAAGGTCTATAGCCTGGTTAGTTTCTTCCATTCGTCCCTATTCTTGGCTTTTTGTTTCCAGTTGATGATCTTTTTTTCCTTAATATTTTCTATAATCGCTTCCCTCCATTTTCTTCTAGGCCTTCCTCTCTTTTTTTCCTTCTGGTGTTGTCCAAGCTACTCTTTTTACTGTCCTTGAGTCATCCATCCTTTCTAAGTGCCCCAACCATTGTAACCTTTTTGACTGAATTATTTCGTATATGTTGGGTCCGTTAAATATTTCGTAAATTTCTTTATTTGTTCGTCTTTCCCATCCTTCTTCTGTCTTTTTGCCTCCATATATTCTTCTTAGTATCTTCCGTTCCCATATTTCAATTTTGGTTTGTTCTTTCTTATTTAGTGTCCATGTCTCACTACCGTATAGCATTGTAGGTCTGATTATCGTTTTGTACACACATTTCTTTAATTCCCATGACATTTCTTTAGATTTAAGTAAATTATGTAATGCTTCTGCGCATCTATTGCTCTTTGCTAGACGGAGATCTATTTCAGCTTGTTCTTCGCATCTATTTTTAATGAAAACACCGAGGTACATGTAACTGTCTGTTTCGTCTATTGTTATTTTTCCTATGGTTTCAGTTTGTAATTCTAGTTTTCCAGGCTTTTTTCTTAAATGTTTGTTTTTCAGTTGCATGTATTGACTCTTTTTTTCATTTATTTTTAGCCCCATTGTTCCTGCCGCGTCTAAAAACTGTTCTGTTATGTTTTTAAGTTCTTTTTGGCTTCTCGCTAACAGTACAACATCATCGGCGTATGCTAATGCTTGGTGGGATCTGTTGATCAGGGTTCCCTATCTGTTTATTTCATTGTTTCTGATGACTATTTCAAGGGTTAAGTTAAAAAGAAGGGTGGATAATGGGTCTCCCTGCCTAAGCCCGTTTTGGACTTCAAATTCTTCAGTTTCCTCACCTCCTAATCTTATTGCACACCTTGTATTTACCAGGGTCATGTTCGTCAGTTTTACAAGATTAGGAGGTATTTTTAGTTCTTTCAATGCATTTACCAATTTTCGTCGATTTACTGTATCATATGCTCTTTTAAAATCAATAAACATGATATGTGTCGGTATTTCGTATTCGTAGCAACATGTGAGTACCTGTTTTAAAATAAAGATTTGGTCAGTCGTTGACCTGCCTTTTCTAAAGCCACATTGGTATTCTCCGATAATTTTTTCTCCTTCTACTTCTATTCTTCTTTTTATTAACGTGGCTAGTACCTTATATGTAACGTCCAGCAAAGCTATACCTCGATAGTTTCCACAGTCTGCTGGGTCCCCTTTCTTATATATTGGCAGATACTGTGTACCATTTTCGGAATATTTTAATTTAAAAATGATAAAGTAATAAGTGATGCTGTTATAAAGTATTAAAAAAAAAACAAAGACCTTTTTATTAAAACCCAATAACAATATTATAATTATAATGATAATGTTATTAATTAAACAAAGATTCACAAAAAGAAATTTAAAATAAATTTGACTAAAAGCATGATCTATACAATCAGGTAGAATAAGTGTTCAAAATGTCCTGTTTTCACGAATCCTTTTTTCTGAAGAATAAAATAATCTTCTTAACGATTGAGGATTAGGTATGAGCACAATAAAGTGATATTCAATGCTGACTTGCAAGTCTTGACGTTAATTTACCTCTATAGTAAAGACTTTTTCCTTAACATACGACCAAACTGTGTGGTCCAAAGGAATGAAATCGCATGAACGTGGAGGCCAATGAATCGGAGCTTCTGCACCTCTACCAATCCATCCATTTGGATAATGCTTACTAAACCAATTACGACACCTTCTTTGAGAGTGCGGGGAGCTCTATTATGCATAAAAAAGAAACATCTTATTATTATTATTATATTAACTAAGTAAAATAAAATATTAATTATTCGATGTATATTAGTATAAGTATATTTATTTATGCAACAAGTGCAAAAAGTAAGTGTTTATTGCACGCGACGTGAAATTGTCGTGGACAACACGTTGAGTGCAATAAACACTTTTTGCACGAGTTGCATATAATATTTTTTCTACGTTCATGCAAAAACCAAAAAATGTTTTAAAGAACTGCAGTTGTATTATCCAAATCACAGTAGCTGTGATCGTGTACCTTTGTTTGAGGCATTTATTTACGTTTGTGTTCATAATTTGTAATGACATTTTTAACAATTTATTTATTAAATGATTGAAAATAATATAAAATATGCAATTGTTTTTAAAACGTAACACAGAAAATGAAAATGAACTAAATATTTGGCGTTGATTTGAATATTTATGTTTGTCATGATTATAAAACGCTGTAGTAAAATGACAGATGAGTGCAATACAATTTTTATTGCACTAATGCAATAAAGACCCAGTTTTTTCACTAAATATATTTCAATAAAGTTTTGTTTTTTGCATGAACGCAGAAGAAGAAATAAAAGTTTGTTCGTTAAGTCACTGATTTTTCATTTAATAATAATAGTGTTACCCATAACTTCTAAAATTTAGCGTTAAATCTTCTTATATCTACAATAAATTATTTTCCAAATTTAAATGTTGCTTAAGTTCACATAAAATTTAGAATAGAAAATTTAACCTCAAAATGTTATGTTTAAACTACTCGGTATGAACCGTGTAACTAGCGCCCTCCATGAGAGGCAGATATAAAAACAAATTTATGCGATGTTCAGCTTCCAAAACATATTCACACAAAATGTCATTGCAATGTTGCCAGTAGTTTTGACTCGTAAAAAATGTGTATAATTTTTTTTTCAAAATATCGGTACAATGTATATTGAAAATGAATGCCAATAAAAAAAAGTTTTTACTGAGCCAACACAACTTATTTTGCAGTGTTCTGCCTATCCCAGCAACAGGGCCACCTTTTTTTGAAACACACTTTATATCATAATGTCACACATTATAAAATATAGAAATAATGCTAATGTAATTTATCAATTCACTTAGATAATACAGATACTGAATTTTGGATTAAAAAATAATTTTTCAAACGATCAAATCTGGCGGAAGTTGTTTCAAATTCTGGGTGACCAGTCATCTCCAACAAAATAAATTAACACTTCCCTACACCTCGATGCATACCTATGCAACACAAAGTACACCTGAGCACGGATTGCAACATGCCGATAGACTACAGTAAATTATGCTATTCTGTCACGTCGCATGTACCTCGTGCCGGTATTAGGCCGATTTATTTAACAAAAACACTAAAACTAAACTCTGGCTCATTAGTAAAAATATTGCATATTTTTAATACTTATTTGGTGCTACGTGAAATAGATAAATTCAGAAAAGAAATTTTAATAAACAAGATTTGAAAACAAAATTAAAAAGTGATATAAAAAATAGTTGCATGAATTAGAAAAAGGTAGGTATACTCGTACTATAAAAATATGACTATACAGGATGTTTCAAAAAGATTAGTCATAAATTATACCACATATTCTTGGGTCAAAAATAGGTCGATTAAACCGTACTTACTTATATACAAAAGTGCACCAAAAAATAGTTACAGGGTGTATAAGATAAAAATTTAAATGAATTTTTTTAACGTTGCTCTTAAACCGTTTGACATTTTTTCATGAAACTTTATATGACGTGTTGGAATACCATGACTAACAAAATCGAGGTAAAGGCAATATATTTTATTTATTTTTGTAGGATTTTGGAGTTTGTCACCGCCCCTTTCTCTACTCAACTTATTTTTAATATAAAATTTTAATAAAAATTGAACGCTACTAAAATGCAACATCTATTTGGAAACTTTTTTGTCTCCTAGTATTTGTTTGTAAAATGTTTGGTTTAGACGATACAGCCACTTAAAATATTCAATGTAAATTATACGTATGCAAAAATATCAAAATTCTATTTTCATTGTTAAAACTATGTAGTAAGTGTATACAGGAGGAGAATGTAATTTTGAACACGTGTTAAATTATTTATTTTTATTTTGATGACATTAGTTTGTAATTTAAAAATAAACTTGATTTTGATATTTTTCATACGTAGAATTTCCATTAAATATTTTTAGGTTGTCATTTCAAATGGCTGTATCGTCCTAACTAAACTTTTTACAAATACTAGGAGAGAAAAAATTTTCCAAATAGATGTTGCATTCTAGTGGCGTTTCATTTGTAATTAAATTTTATACTACAAAAAAGTTTAGTGGAGAAAAGAGCGGTGACCCCATCCAAAAACCTATAAAAATCAAGAAAAAAATATTGCCTCTTCCTCGGTATTATTAGTCATGGTATTCTAACACGTCATATAAAATTTTATGAAAAAATGCCAAACGATTTAAGAGCAACGTTAAAAAAATTCATTTAAATTTTTATCTTATACACCCTGTAACTATTTTTGGGTGCACTTTTGTATATAGGTAAGTACGGTTTAATCGGCCTATTTTTGACTCAAGAATATGAGGTATAATTTATGACCAATCTTTTGAAACACCCTGTATAACCAACCTATTTCTTGTAAAAAATGAGAATTGTGCAATCCGTAGTCCCTAACTAAAATTATCTTAAAGTATATTGTTGTCTTCTACTTGTCTTCAATTTTACAGGAAATGAATGAATGTACTCACATAGAGGCGCCCACATTTATTTTCCCTACTACGAAAAATCTTGCTTAGCCCGGGTTCTAACGTTAGGCACCTAAATTCACTATTTTTATTAGTTTCTATAAATCAATTTAAGAAAAAAACTCGTATCTACCTTCTTTGCCTTTTACCTTCTCTGAATTCTCGTTATCTTAGCGTTGTCACCTACTAAGTTTCCGATCAGCTTCCTACACCTCTCCTATATTTTCTTTTCAGGGCCCTTGAAGTTGTTGTTCTCTATACATCTTTATCTATAATGTAACATTACATTTCAAAGTAGCCCAATCGGATTAGGTGAAGAACAGGCTTGAGATTCTGAAAAATTCGAAGCAGCAATTTTCCTTCGGAATTCGTTGGAGGGGGTCTGTGATAGTCTAAATTCAAAAAGTTGGGATTCCAAAGTTGTCGTTACCTCCGCCAGCTTGATTTAAAGGGTTATTTTTTGTATCTTGAATAACTCATTTATTTTCAATTTTACACGGAAAATAGTTTTTACAAAAGTTATTTATAATTAAATTTCCTACAATTCTGCTTTTTTTTTGTACGATCGATTTTTTTCGATTTATACCCGAAAAGAGAGGGTGAATTTTTGGTTATAGAATAACTCGTTTATTTTCAATTTTACGAGAAAAATTGTTATAAACAAAGTTGTTTAAAATTAAATTTCCTACAATTCTGTTTTTTTGTACGCTCGATTTTTTTGTATTTATCCCTGAGAAGAGTGGGGGTAAACTCTTAGAAAAAATCGGAATCATAATTGTACCAAATAACATTTTTGAAAATCAGCAAAAAAAAAAACAAACAGAAAAAATAATGGTACAACATCAATAATAAACGTGACAATACAATACTTAGGTTCACCCCCACTCTTCTCAGGGATAAATACAAAAAAATCGATCGTACAAAAAAAAAACAGAATTGTAGGAAATTTAATTTTAAACAACTTTGTTTATAACAATTTTTCTCGTAAAATTGAAAATAAACGAGTTATTATATAACCAAAAATTCACCCCCTCTTTTCGGGTATAAATCGAAAAAAATCGATCGTACAAAAAAAAAGCAGAATTGTAGGAAATTTAATTTTAAACAACTTTGTTTATAACAATTTTTCTCGTAAAATTGAAAATAAACGAGTTATTCTATAACCAAAAATTCACCCCCTCTTTTCGGGTATAAATCGAAAAAAATCGATCGTACAAAAAAAAAAGCAGAATTGTAGGAAATTTAATTTTAAACAACTTTGTTTATAACAATTTTTCTCGTAAAATTGAAAATAAACGAGTTATTCTATAACCAAAAATTCACCCCCTCTTTTCGGGTATAAATCGAAAAAATCGATCGTACAAAAAAAAATCAGAATTGTAGGAAATTTAATTTTAAATAACTTTTGTAAAAACTATTTTCCGTGTAAAATTGAAAATAAATGAGTTATTCAAGATACAAAAAATAACCCTTTAAATCAAGATGGCGGAGGTAACGACAACTTTGGAATCCCAACTTTTTGAATTTAGACTACCAGAAACTCCCTCCAACGAATTCCGAAGGAAAATTGCTGCTTCGAATTTTTCAGAATCTAAAATACTAATCCGATTGGGCTATAGGCATACTTTGCAAAATAAGTTTCTATAATTTAAATAAGGCCACGTTATATAAAATGGTATACACGCAATTAAATTTTGAATAAAAAAAGTTATATTATTTACAAAAATTAAAATAAACTTTATGCTTCTGACAAAATTGTTGCATTTTAACATTGAACGTATTAAATTTAACAATATGTTGTTAATGGGATGAACATTTTTTTTTAATCTCTTGTAATTAAAAGTAACACTTTAGTAACCTAAAATCAAAGATTAAAAAAAATAAAAAAAAGTTAATGAACAATTTTTAAAAGTCACTTTCTTCACTAACACTACTGATTTCAATATGATTGTTTTTTCTGAGGTAATTATCCACTTTTCAAAATGAATATTCCACCTTTTTAACATGATCAATGCATGTTCCCCAATGTTCTCTATTTACATCCGAAACATAACCTTTTAATTGTGATCAGATCAGTTCAATGGGATTTACCTCTGCGTGATAAGGAGACAATATAATAATTTAAATTTCTTTTTCTTGGGCCATATCGTCAATAATATATTTTTACTTTCCTATCTGTATACAGATAAGGAAAGTATAGGAATCATGATTTTTTTCGACGGATTTTCACGTTTTGGGGTCCCCTGAATCCGTTTTGACTATTTTTGGGATGATGTCTGTGTGTGTGTGTGTCTGCATTCACCATAACTCATGAACCGATTCAAGGAAAATCACCAAATTTTAATCTTAAGCGTTATTCCAGCGTCCAATAAACTGATTAGATTTTGGGCAGGGTTGGAACATCTGGAGTGGTACTTTATTGGTGGTCATTTTTATATTTTATGAAATATATCTGTTATTTACGTTTGCAGAAGAAAATTTTTTAAATAAAAGTTACTTAAAATATTATTATCAATATTTTTTGTTTCATACAAAATTTTCCTAAAATGGTCCGTATTCGAGAAATTTTACAAAATAATTTTTTATAAAAATTGTTTAAATAAAAGTTGTTTGTGAGATAATTCTCTATAATTTTTATTCCATACATAATTTCCCTAAAATGGACCGTATTCGATATATTTGAGAAAATGGGTAAATTTCGAATTTTCAAGAAAACTCAAAAACGAATAAAGAAAAAACATTTAATTTTAAACTTAAGTTTTATTTCGGCTTGACGTGAAATGATTAGATTTTGGACAAAGTCAGAACATCTGGGGGGGGGGGGGGGGAGATACTTTATAAATGGTCATTTTTATATTTTATGGAATATATCTGTTATTTACATTTAAAGAAGAAAATTCTTCAAATAAAAGTTACTAACAATATCATTATCTATAATTTTTGTTTTATACAATTTTTTTTAAGGAGGTCCTTTCGCCACACCTCTCGCCTCAAATGTTAAAAAAAAAGTTATTAGATTATGACTAAAATTAATTTTTTTCTAATAGTTGAAGTCCTTATTTATCTAATACTGAACTTTTAACTATACCTTACCTTGCAAATTTTTGAGAATTTTTTTTTTAAATGTGAGTATTTGTACAGTGCCTCACGAGAAAGTAAGTCCTCAACAACAATTCTCGAATTATACTATTATTTATTGATTAGATGGAGTAGAAAAAAACTAAAAATAAGGTTTTTGAAATATTTAGACTTTGTTTTAAACAATAAAATATATATAGTAAACCGTGGAACTTATTGAGAAATTAATATTAAAAAATCACAAAAAATTTTCAAGTAACCTAGTTGAAAATTTACAGGTTTAACAGGTACCTGTACCACGTTCTGCACATTAAATTACTGCACTCCGTTCTTTTCTAGACAATAACACATACAATAACTGGAGATTTTATATTTATAATATTTCTTTTCCAGGAACGAAATTCATCCCAGGATCACCATAATGTTAAAAAACATTTACAAATTTCTATTCGAGATTCAAATTAATTTTCGCGCGCCCGTCATTTGTCACCTATAAGTAGGATATTTGTTTACTTTGGGCAGGCTTTTGTATTTATTTAACTGTTTTTAGATGTGTTATATCATTATCATAAATTTGACAAGATAAAGCTCTGCAAATAAACTACTTACCTTCAAATGAATAAAAATCTCCATCTACGAAATGCAAAAACACACTCGCATTATGGTAAAAGGTTGTTTTCAATATTTCGAATAGAAATCCATCGATTTCGCATAATTCCCATTTTAATTTTTAATAAGTACTTTACACCCTTCTTTATAAAATTATAAAATAACCATAATTATTAACGACTCCGTTTTGATTTAAAAATCCAACCTTTATTGCAGCAATCTGGATACAATTTGCTGGAGGCTATTTCGCAAATTGTACTTTTAATAATAAACAGTATCAAAGTTATTACTCACTATAAGAAATAAACAAATTTTCAAGGGGTTTCATTTGATAATGCCAAATTTCTACTACAAATTATAGCATGATAAAATAAGATAAATTCGATATATTCAAAGTAAACCAAATCTAACTACAATTTAAATTTTGACAACTACTTATAACAGCATTTAAAGCTTAGTTGTCATGGTAACCTTGCTTTGCTTAAAAAATGTACGCAAGATAATTTGCTATTTGTAATTGAGGAAATAGGTTCTACCTATCAATAAATAATTAAATAAAATATAATAAATATCATTGATAATAAATGTTTCATATTCTAGGAAGTTAGAATATGTAACGTTAACACAAAATATGTTGAATTATAAAAATATATACTCCAGGTTTTTAAAATTTATTATAGCACTGCCCATTTCAGCCATTTCGCAAGCAAGGAAAATTGAGGAGGTTTGGAGCAAAACCGAATAAATCCACTTTTTATGAAAATTAAGTTAGCGGTGGATTTCAATTGACTTTGTTAAATTACATCTTAATAAACTACCTTTTCGAGTAAAACCGAATAAATCTTTGTAAAATTTAGTGTCGAAATCGATGTTTTCGTGCAAAACCGAATAAATCCACTTTTAGTGCAAAACCGAATAAATCCAAAAAATCGATATTTCGTGTAGTAAATTTGTATTTACAATAATAGATGGCATTATAGTTTTCTTAGGAAAATAAAAATATGCAAGATCATTCTTGCCTTTGTATCGTCTCCGATCTCCAGTGTTTGTTTATTAGTAGCGGTCAGCGGTTTAGTACAGTAGTGTAATGTGCCGGCGTTCACTGCAGATTGTAGCTATTTCTTTATTTTGAGTTGTTTTTTTTTTGTGCGTAGTTTTGAGTTTTTATTTGTATTTAACAGAAAAAATATGGAAGAAGATATTTTAGGAGATACAGTAGCTGTAGGCGATGCTAATGAAGGTAGCAGAATAAGAAAAAGAGCTGAGAAAGAGCAAAGAGGAAAACGTGGAAAGTAAGATTTGGTTTTTTTATTTTATACCACAAGTGTATAAGGATACTTTTTCAACGAATATGAATTTTATCGCTCGGGTCACACGACAGACAATGACATGTGTGAAAAAGAGCTCTTTCTATAAGAATTACAGAAAAAATAATTGTTTTTTATTTGTTTCAGGTACCAAGATCCAGATCCAGACTTAAAGAATTTTAGTCGACCTTGTTCACATAATAATAAAACCTATCAATGCCAAAAAGTCAAAATATCGGACATTAAAACTATTAGAAGAAGGCTGTATGAAGTTTCAGATAAAAACGTACAAGATATGAAACTTTGTCATATGATAAGCGTTTCCGGTACCGTAAGGAAGAGACCTGTAAAAGATAGTCCTCGACAAAGAACAAGGGCAGCAAATTTCTTTTTAAAAATTAAAAATGAAAGATTAACCGCGGACCGAGTGTTTGGGCGCATGGAAAAAATTTTTAGAAAAAAACCAACCATTATATCTAAAGAAGAATACATTGGTTATTATTCACAAGTTGGAAGTGTGAAGGTCTTAGGACAAGATTGGCAAATTTTTAATATAAAGGAATTACAAAATTATTTTAATAAGATTTCTGGAATATCGGACTTAAAACGAATCTCTCTTAAAAAGACCCGCAATCAAAAAACGGGAGAAATAAAAATATCAATGGCATGCTTCCAACACTACCGATATGAAGCCCAATCCGAAGTTAGCAAATCTGTTTATAAAAGAGGAAAGACTTTAAGTAACTTTTTGCTATCAGAGGTTCAGCTTCGAGATTCAATTCCGCAAAAAAAGATCCAAAGTGTAAGGCAGCTTATGGAAAAACAATTTGGAAAGGAGTGGGAAACTGACCCAAATTTTGAATGGTACAGAAAACTGTTGGGTAAAGATCGAGGTAGAAATAATGAAGAAATAGGTCACGAAGAGGATGATATGAGAATGGAATGCGACTGCTTGGAGGAGGAAACTGCACTTCATATTTAAGTTTTCTTATTGTGAAATTTAAACTTATTTTAAAGTTATCTTTATTTAATTTTTTGTTTTTTAGAAAAAAACTTTTCTGTTTAAAATAATGTTTTTATTGCTGTCTACCAAAACCAAATAAATCTACTAATTTTTAGTAAAACCGTATAAATCCTTTTTTTGTTATTATAGTGAACAAAACCAAATAAATCCAATGGTTTTAAGCAAAACCGAATAAATCCATTTTTGTTTATGTTATATTTTCAACAAAAATAACTTTTTAAAATTATAATTGCAAAGGATGTATTATTAACGACGTCTCCAATAGTAGTTTCTAACAAAACAAACGAAAAAACCAGTACTTTTTGTGCAATTGGAAAATCGTGTTTTCCCAAAAATCCTTTATGATGGATTTATTCGGTTTTGTTCTAAAGCTCCTCAATTGCTCACTTAAAGTATCTCTTAAAGATAAAATTAGTGTTTCTCTTCTTATTGCTCTGCTGGCACACAATTTATGTGGGCATCAGTTGTTGTTTTGAAAACAGATTATAGGTCCTAGCAGACTGGTTTTCGCTCTTCACGCATGGCGAAACATCAAAAGACATCACCTGTATATCGTATTAAAGCACGCCCTGTGTGCTTCATCGGCCTCTATCGTCCATCCTTCTCTTTCATGTGAGTATCGTCTTCTCTGTTTATGTGATGTGTTTTATATTTTATGATTAACTATTATAGGTGTCGATGAAAGAAAATGTAGTGGGCGATTTTTCTTTAAGCAAATCATGCTATGCACGTGATAGGTAGATCATAGGAAGTAGAATATGTAATTAACATTAATAAAATAAAATAATTTATTTACAGAAATTCATTACAATACACTCAAAAACTAATAAGCAAAACTGTTTTTTTCTTGATAATGTAACAAAAAAAATAAATATCAATGAAGGAGATGTTCAAAATTCTCGCCGCGATCGTCTTGCCTATATTCTAAACTGAAATAAAACTGTCTTCTAACGTTACTCAACATCTCAGGAGCGACCGATCTAATCGCAAGCGTTATTCGTCTTCTTAATTCAGCTAGATTTTAATAATTCCGAAACAGTTGGGTATAGGACATAGTACATAAACTATGTATAGAATTATACAGGGTGTTGCATATAAAATAAGAAAGTTGGTATTAGCCACTATTACATGACACACCCTGTATAATAATTAAAAAAAATGCGCAACTAAAAATACCAATCGACGTGTCTGAACGTTTTTTTTTTTGAACACGCCCCCATTTATTAATTTTACCGAATTTATTCCATTTGGCTGTTCCACATCGTATAGACAGTATAAACATAAAATGGTAACAAAATATTTATTTTTCATGAACACCCATAACAGAACTTTTAAATACATATCTTTAACGTTCATCATTAGAAACCAACTCAGTGTTTTCTAGTATTCCAAAAATCTGAACAAAAGAAACTGTTGAAATATCCTTTTCATTGACGATGAATGTTTTCTGGCTTTCGTCAATTACAGTTTAAAGTCACAATAGTAATGTACAATACGTACATATGTATACGTAAACTTCTGAGCACTTCGTTTGTCTCCTACAAAATTAACCAATACAAAATCACCAGTTTTTAGTTACTTAATGTGCTTTAGAGCTTTTTCTATTTCTTAGTCTCCTTCTTTATCTTCTTCAATATTCCAGGTTGAATCATCTAATTCTGCATATTTCACATCTTCGTCATCTTTAATGGGCTCGTAAAATTATAGGTTCTTCAGATTTTTATTTTCTTTTAATTTATTTATACTCTCTCTCTTTTTTCTTTCCCTTGAATTTTTCTATTGAGCTTCTCCCTTTCCTTTCTTCAGATTTTTGTTTTTATTTCCTTTTAATTTATTTTTATTCTCTCTTTTTTCTTTCCCTAGAATTTTTTTGTTGAGCTTCTCCCTTTCCTTTCGTTCCTTTTCTAGTATCTTTTATCTGTTGTATTCCTGCCATGGTTCTGAAGTTTTAACCGAAGCTATTTTTTCCTTCTTCCTTTTTTTAAAATCTTTGTTCTTTTCCTCAGGCCAAAACAAGGCTCTTTAAATGGTGATGGTATTGGCTTCTCTGAATTTTTGCTAGCTTTGATATCGATGTTAATACTAAGAGGAATTTGTATTTTCTTCGCTAGAAATTCTTTTTGTGGTACTGAATATGTAACGTTTATTTTTGGCCGCTCAAATTATTAAAGGAAAAATTCGATTCATCTTGTTTAAATATACGGAAAAAAAGGTAAACCATAATTTAAGCTTTTAAAGCGATTATTTTTGTCGTAAACTGGATGTATATATTGTTAACCTTCGGATATCATTATAATTTAATTCATCTTATCACTGACAGCGGTATCGTATTTTGTTCATATTATACATATAGTTATACGTTTTTTGTAGATTTTATCCCTTGTACAATACTGGCTTGCTTTAATTTGTTTAATTCTCCTAAAAATATAAAGTTTCGTTGTAAATTTACTTATATATTATCTTATATATTACCTTTAGGTAATAAATTATCTTCAATACCAATTTCATCGAATTTTGTATAGTTCTTGTAAGATTAATTGTTTTTAGTCAATATTATTGTCAGAATATTTTGTTGGGTTAGTTATATGACAGTAAATGTCAGTCAACGACGGGACACGATAATTGACAGAATCATGTGTTTTATGTCGTTCCATTTCTGGATCCGTTGTACGAGGTGCGTTCGTTTAACTGTAGGGTGAGAAGATTTTTCGCGACTGATGTGGTATCGATTTTTGTCAGTAACAATTTCCAAATGTTATATTGTGTATATAGATATAGTTTGTAAGGTAATCTTTCGTAAATAGTCTAAGATATGTACTGGTAAATTCTTAAAGATGGATTTCTGAACCCACTCGACTTGTTATTTTCCAAAAACTGAAGTTAAAACAGGGCCAGTTTTGTTAGTTAGGTGTATATGACAGGTGATTTAGAGAGGGGTAGATGGCAAAGAACCTCAAATTTTGTCTAGGGGTAAAATCTGTATTTTATATAGTCATCGAGCTATCCTATTAAAGGGGATTCTAGGTTTTACTCCAGTATTAATTGTGAAATAACGGGTATATAATATTTTTAGGGAATTTCGTTGTTTGGATAAATTCGCATGTTTTTTTGGACTCATTTTACACCCGCTCAAGGGATTTAATGACAAAAAAATTATGAGAATGACTAATTTCTATAGATTTTGAGTTATTAGTTCGTTGTTTCATATAGGGAGATCCATCGGCATTTGTGTGTTTGTAATATTGAAGTGGATTCTTCAATAGTTGATTGCTGCGGATTGTCTCGCTTGTTTATCACCCTTGGAAAGCTACCAGTTTAACCCTTTATGAAAAAGGTATGTTTCGTATTTTTTTTGGTAAAATTGTACACATTCTGATTGTCGATTTCTTTTATGTTATGGTTTGGTGTGCCAGAATTTTAGTTATTTGAGTTCATAATACTGTTTATGACTCTTGTTAATAGTATCTAGCTTAGGTACACTTTTTAGGAAAATTAATTGTATAATTTTGGAAATTTGAGTCAATTTATATTGACACATTTTGTAATATTTTAAGGGTTCTATTTTCACCCGGAGGGTTTACACTTCGGAGATCAACGGTTTCAACTAGACTCAACCGTGGGGACACAGAACATTGGTTTATTAGCCACCTGGCTTACTTATAGCTGAATGTTCATGTGGGTTTTACTTTAATAACTTATGTATTACCAATATTTTTCATTACTTAATTAATTAGGTACTATTTCAAAATTTTGTCATTTAAACAATTAGCGTCTCGGTCAGGGTATTGACCATAAATATTTTGGGACACAAGGGCTACGTTCAACATTTCGATCTTAAGATTTCTTCTTTATAAAATAACAAGTCGGTGTTACTAATATTTTTGTAAGTTTATTATATTTCAAAATTTTGCTATTTAAGCACTTAGTGTCTCGGTCTGGGTATTGACCATAAACACCTCGGGAACCAAGAGCTACGGTCAACATTTAACTCATTTAGATTTCCTTTTTTCTTTCATTATTAATATAAAAAACAAGACTTAACTCATAAGTTAAACATACTCATAAGACCCATGAAGGCAGAGATTAGATTAAGTAAATTAACCTATTCCAATCTGGGAGTTTCTGTAAATAATCTCTGTGACTCAAGTCTTTCTGTGTTAATTTTTTGTATTTATTACATTTTCTTTTTATTTTGTTTTATGATTTACATTTAATTATAAAATTTCATGCTTTAATATTTTTCTTATTAATAATTTAGACTAACTAAAAGTTAAGTAGGTAACTTCTTCCAATTTGGAGGTTGTTAAATGGTTACTGTGTTTCAACATTAAACGTTGATGTTTAGATATAGGTGCAGATATGCACATGATTCTTTTTTTACATATAAGTTTTTTATTTCACTGTTTATGTAAAGGTAGAAATTAAGATCTTATTTTTTTTGCATACCATCTTGCGCAAGCATCCTTCGCCTGGTACCAAGCTAACAACCGCCACCTGTTGGGGATTTTTTTTCTTTTTGAGTACATGCATGTAACATATACATTTTTATTATTATTTTTTTTAAATTTCTTACCAAATTTAGGTATGTTAGTCTATTTATATGTTATCAAAGCCATTAGGTACATAATTTGATTAATTTTTAAGATTGGAAGATTTTATTGGGTAAATTGGTAATTCTTTTTGTAAAGGATCATAAGTTGAGGCTTGTCTTTTATTTCTTTCCTCATTTACTGGGTTTGTGGGGTAATAGGAGCCTAGTTTGGCCACTATGTACACCCAGTTCGCGCCTATCATTTTTCTACTATTTCCGGAATTTTTTATAGCTATCCACACCCTAGCTGCCGTCTGAGCGACGTCGAAGGTCCAAAGGTTGACGCTGGAACAACCGAAACTTGTGTAACCGAGTAGACAGGATTTTATTGTTATTTTTTTATTTTTAAAGTTTAATTTTAGGCAATTCCCTTCTGAAAGTTGTTTGGAACTTTTGGTAGGTTACAAATGAACTACAAAATCAGCCATTATATTGGCAGATGTTTCGTAAGTTATGGAGTTAGAATTTACAGGATGTTCCTTTTCTGGAGTTACTAATATGTCTGAAATATTAAAAGTAATATCAATGACTCTGGTGATTAATATTTCACTATCATTTCTTCTGTTCACTATTACCTTGAGTTGTACATTTACACTTCAAATATATTTTTGCCAAAATATAAATAATGCTTTATACTCTATCCTGTCCATGTTCTAACTTTGTGTTTTTTAAATTCATCCAATAACATGTTCATCAATTACCAGCTCAGGATAATCTATTGAATATGTTAAGGGATGTGAAGATGCTTGTGGATGTCGGAAAAGTGGCCTATACTGTAGTGTAACATATTTACAGTGCAGAGAAAACAGTTGTTTCTATACTCAATATTTAATATGTATAGAAATGTAAATTGTTTAAATAAAAAAAAATTATTAACTTTCTTTTTTTATTTAATTTTCCATCATTTACTTCTTTTGCCACATTACTATCTGAATATACTATTTGAGTTATTGCAATTAATATTTTTTTTAAATCAAAATAACAATATTTAAATTGGTTAACTTTTCTATATATAGTATAAGCAAAATATTCCATTTTGAATTTTTAAATTTCATTCACTGCAGCTCAAATTAAAGGTATTCATGTTTTTAACGCCCCAGGGGCTCCACTATAGAGCAACCAACAAGATCTTTAAATATTATAATTCTTAATAATTTTACTTTGAAATTATTAATTTATTTTTGGTTTAATTAGTTTTTCGGTCTAACTTACGAGAAAATTGGCAACGCCGTCAAAAATAAACTGATTGCCAGCACTCTTCCAAGTTTTTCATCTTGGGAAAGATCAAGCGTGTGGAAAATTGGGCGGCAGTTAAAGTAACTTGCTACACTTCCATCCAGTACACGTACACATCCGAAGATGCCATAAAATTTACTTATAGGAGCGCACCACTCCCGCAGCGTATCCTTTAAACCCTTTTTTCATTACGGAATGCCCTCGAATGGGAAGTTTTATTTCGCACCGGGGAGTTTGGGTTTATATTTTTCAAGTTTCATGTTGTCTGTCGGTTTTTCCATGTTCGAATATTTTTTTTGAATTGAAGCGTTGTTTATTTATGATTTTTTTGTATTGTTGTTATATTTTAATTTATTAAAAAATTAACGGTAAACAGAGTGGAAGAAATGTCTGGTTTTTTCGAAACATGGTTCTCAGAAATAGGTAAAATTTCGGATATGGGGATTTAAAAACCTGGCGACTGTTGCTTTGTCATTTGTATTGTTGCCAGTTTAACTAAGTTTTCGTTAAAATAGTTATTTTTGTATTAAAGACCGCGGGTCGAGGTCAACAATTATCTCAAATGTGCCATGAATATACGAATTTTATACACGAAATACAAACAACATTTTTTGTACAACTGTCAATGTGAATTTACATCGTCTGAAATATATTAAAAATAAATACTTCCAATACATTTTGACATGTTTTTTTTTGTCCCGATAAGTTATGGCTTTTAAACGACTGTTATTTTGAAAATATTATTCAATGTTTTCAGTAAAAACATAGTTCAAAAATTTTCCCTGTCTGAAAAAAAAATAAGTCCAAAATAACTAAATAATACTTCTCTTTTCGATACATGTTATTCTTTATGTTATCTCAATACTTTCAATACAATTTCACAGCATCTAGTGGTCTTTCTGTGTCGTTACTATAGAAACGGTTTGTTGTCATGCCGCGTGTTTGATTGTTTGACTGTGTTTGCATGTAGTTGTTTCAATTTCAAGTTATTTTTAAGAAGATGGATGTTGATTATGATAGTGGTAGTGATACCCCATTAGATAATTCTGAGAAAGCAAATGCAATAGTATCTAATATGTTACCTGCCAAATCCAAGTTAGTATATGAGAAAACATATGACCAATTTCGTGAATGGTGCGACAAGAAACATGTATAAAAGGTTTCTGAAAATATCCTTATATGCTATTTTGAGGAAAATTATAAAACCTCCTACGTTATGGAGTGTCTACTCAATGTTAAAAAGTACATTGAATGTTAAGGAAAATATTGATATAAGGAAGTTTTCAAAATTGGATACCGAGAAAAGAAATCAAGGGATGATATCGATAAATTTATTCAAGATGCTGACAACGAAACAAATTTACTTTATAAGGTACAGATATAATCATAATTTTGTAAGATTAGTAGTAATTTCTATATTTTTGATTTGTAGGTTGTCCTAATTTTTGGTATCAGCGGTGCTTGTCGTTGTGAAGAATTATTACATAAAACTATTGATGCCATTGAAGATGCTGGATCTATATTGATTGTTAGAATACCTGATATGAAGACCTATTGCGCAAGAACGTTTACTGTTTCAAATTCTAATTATATTGAGATATACCGCAAGTATAAAGCACTACGGCCGCCTCATACAAAAAGTAACAGATTATTTTTGAAATATTCTAGAGGAAAATGTATTAACCAACATGTGGGGATAAATAAAATAGGAGAAATTCCCAGATTGCAAAATGGCTTGGAAAAGACATGTAAAAGAGTTACACAGGTCAGTGTTTCAGTAGAAGCTCTGTAACTCTTCTGGTCAATGCAGGGGGCAACATTACATCCATAAAACTTCACGGTGGCTGGAAATCTGCCTCCGTAGTAGACGCATATATAGAAGATAGTTTGAATAACAATATTCAGATTTCTATTAAAATATTAAATTGTCCATCTTCTTCCAAACAAATTAAAATATTTGATAAAATTGTGGTATCACCTCTTCTAGAAATTTCTATCGTTTCTGATCAGCAGGAACATGGAACATCTTAGCGATTTTATGTTGAAAGTAATTGTTCAAACTATACTTTCAATTATTATTCCGATAAATGAAATTGCTTTATGATGAATAATCAATTAATAATTGACTCTGTTAAAAATAAATCCTTTAAAAAGTAATATTTCATGTTTATTTTGTGAATTATTTTGGCAGTGAAAAAAGTCTTTTTTTCACAGTGAAAAAAAGACTCTCTCGCCAAAGTGCTCTCTTAAGAAGTTTCTGACTTGAATGTTGTTGTGAGCCGGGCAACCATCCTGTTCAAACCAGGTTCTTCTAAAATCATCTTCCGTTAGAGTAGCTCGTAAAGCCGGCACAACCTGGTATCGCAGAAGCTCTAGGTATCTTTGTCTGTTTAGATTATAATCAAACAAAAATGGTCCTATAAGTCAATTTTCTAAAATGATTAAAAATTTATAATAGGTACTCAATTAAAAAAGGGAAATTAGATTAAATTACCAATGATCCCACACCAAACGTTACTTCCAAATCTGTTTTGTAAACGTCACTCTGCCACTTCGTGAGGGTTTTCCACAGCCCAATGATGAGGGTTGTGCTTATTAAAAACTCCATAATTCGTGAACCTACTCCCATCGAACCACAAGACATGATTTACAAAATCGGGATTTTCATTACACTTCCTAGTATACCACTCACAGAAGAGCATGTGTCTTGCAAAATTAATTTCCTTCAGTCCTAGAACTATTGTGGGTTTATATGGATGGTACTTATTCTAAAGCGCTCTTATTTGGAGCCAATTTTCATAGAGCCCACCTAAAGAATGTCTTAAACATCAAAATCAATAATGAGTCTTTAGAGTTTTCACATCATGCAAAAAATTTAGGTATGTATTTCGATGTCGATCTCATATTTGAGAAACACTTAGAACACGTATCATTCTAACCTTAGAATACTTTTCGCTAATAAGCACAGGCTAACTTATTCTATGAGAAAAAATCTGTGTTAAAGCCTAGTTATCTCTCATATTCTTTATGCGATAATAGTTTACTATCCCTGCCTTACCAGTTCTAATTCATGGCGATTACAAAAAATTCAGAACACCTGTTGTAGATTAATTAACGACTTAAGGAAGTTTGATCATATCTCTGCCGCATTCCGTAATCTGAATTGGCTGAATGTAAAAAAATTATCTAAACTTAGCTTTCTTACTCTAGTGCACAAAACTATAACAACTTCAACACCCATATATTTGGCTGATAAACTAACTCCTAGGTCAAATTTTCACAGTATTGACATCCGTCACAAAGATACATTTATGCCTCCACATCGGACAGCATTTTTTGCACGTTCATTTACGTATAATGCAGTTAATCATTAAAATAATTTTAACCATACAGATATCAAGATCAAATCTGCATCTTTATTTAAAAAAAGTGCAAAAAGGCTCTACTTGAGTCACAATAAAAAATAATATCTTATTACTTGTTATTTTAAAACCATAAAAATTTATACATCTTATATTTGAGTTTTAAAATTGTACCAAATTGTAAAATCATTAAGCATTTTATTTTTTTTATATTATACAGGGTGTCCCAAAATTAGACGGTCCTATTTTAACAGCATAATCTACATCCTAAAATAGGAGTAAAAGTTCATATAAACATAGGCCCGAAAACGTTTCTTTTTCGAGATACAGGGTGTTAAATGTGAAGTCCTGATGACACTCTTTTGTAAATATTTTCTATACGATTAAAGATAACTAAGTAAAATTTAGTACAAATGCTAACCTTTTTACGCTCTATCTAATGAATTAAACTCCAGTTTTTGATCATCTTTATAGGTGGGTAAATTAGGGGGGGAGCTTAGGGTAAAATTGACATAAGTTTTTTTGTTGACAATTTTTACCATTTTTGACTATAAAATTTGAAAAACCAATATTTTCTTTACAATAAAGTTACTTGTGTTGCATCTCGCTAGGACGCACCATTTTCAAGAAAAAAGCATTTGAAAATTTCATGACAAGTTATTCGAAAGTGTAAACAATAATTAGTAGGCCTGTGAAATTAGAAATTTTCTTTTTTTTTTCTTTGGAAAACCGGCGACTAAAGAAATCTTAATAAATATTTACAAAAATATGCCATCAGGACTTCACTTGTAACACCCTGTATCTCGAAAACGAAACGTTTTCGGACCTATGTTTATATGAACTTTTATTCCTATTTTAGGATGTAGATTGCGCTGTTAAAATATGACCGTCTAATTTCGGGACACCCTATATATGTATAATGTTTTATATTTTTTCAAGGGGTTAAATGTAAGAGTAGCTATGCTAAATCTCGTCCCTCACTATGTAACATGTAATCTTATTTATTACAATAAAGACGTTTGATTATTATTACTATTTTTATTATTATTCTTATTTAATACTCTCTGTACCGTTGATTTTGACACCCCAAATTCGTCTTTTTACTGATGCACTAGGGTTTTTATTGACAGCTTGTAAAATGTTTCATTTTAATAGGGAATACCGGTCATTTTCCACAGGTTTCGACAATTTGTGTGACAGATTTATAATTTTAATGAGAGAAAACTTATTACTTATTAAAACACAACGTTGCTAGTTTGAGGCTCCTTAGATGGAAACTATGGGCTAATTATAAAACCCCTATTTTCTGACAAATAAATTATGGCCTCCTTAGAAAAAAATGAGACCTAACTTTACGAAGTGTGATATTTCGATGATACTCAAATCTTTTAGCACTTGTGAGACATCACAAGACTGGACATTGTAATGTGATCTTATTATTTTATCAATTTTTATAGTGTTTTAAGCTCTACGATTTTAGGGACTGGGTTAGGTTATTAAACAACTCATATGACTTTGAAAGAGAATATTGGACGCCACTATATTTAAAACTTTCTAAACTTGACAATCGATCAGTGATAAAAATATAGAAAATCACTAATCTCTATGATATTATAATTATTAAATAAGGTAGCGACAAATTCTGATTCACAGAGACTTAATTATTCAAATTTAAATGATTTATTATAACTTATCTGGATGTATACAGGAAACAGTTAAGGAGTGACTGTAGAGGCCTTCTTGTGAGAATTTACTAGGTAGTGTTAAATCTTGTTAACTCCTCTCGGTGGTTGAACTAAACTTCTTGATGTATTCTACGTTCTTCCGAATTTCTTAACATGCAGCTTGTACGTTCTTCCAAAATTCATGTAGATACAGCTACTATTGAATCCTCGATATAGTTTCTATCGAACCATCTAAATCTACTGCAACCATCTATATAATTTCTTTAGGATTTCTTTAAGACCATAAGACCACCTATATACAGCAAGGCTACAAGGAAAAAGGTAAAAATATAAAGAAAGGAGCCGGAAAGAGTATATAGGAACAGATAAGATGCTTTTTACTATCAAATGAACAAATTAGACTATTATTTGAATAGTTACACAGAGATTAGAATTTAATAGGAAAAGAAAAAGTCTTATTTAACATATATAAATATAGTAAAGCATATTATCTATTTCATACAAAATAATATAGGAAATTATATAAAACATATGATTTCTTGTGATTTTCAATGTGTTTTCATGTTGAGGTTATGTTTCAAATTTGACATTTTAAATTCAAATCTTGTACTAAATATATATTTTCAACAAAATATCGGTAGGAAACTTACCTTTTTAAAATCAGATGGTCATTAAAAATATTTAAGATAACTAGTACATCGGATGTCCCAGATAATAGATAATTAAAATTCTATAATCAAGTTGCTTGTCGACAGATAAAATGAAAATGACAATCCAAGTTTTGACACTAGACATAAACGACAAATGACGTTTGTGTAGAGATGTTGGTTTCAAAATAACGAAAACGGGTCTGGGTCAAATAACGAAAACGGTTCCAACCGTTACAACATTTTTCGATCATTCCAAAAATCCAATATGGCGGCCCTAAGAAAAATTTAAGTTGAGGAGGATGGTGGGATAGCAAAAGACGATTTAGACATGTCATACATGCTATTTTATTCAACTTTAAAAAGTGTCAAATT
Source organism: Psylliodes chrysocephalus (assembly GCA_927349885.1). Taxonomy (NCBI): domain Eukaryota; kingdom Metazoa; phylum Arthropoda; class Insecta; order Coleoptera; family Chrysomelidae; genus Psylliodes; species Psylliodes chrysocephalus. Next base: position 17,680,088 of record OV651816.1, read on the forward strand.
ATTGTTACATTTTGATAGCTGTCAAATTATTCGTTTCCCATTTACAGGCAAAAAACAAAATCCACCATTTTCATAACCAACTAACCGATCGTAAATCTTAAGCCGGTTATCAAATGCACTAAGTTTCCTCTAAAACTTTTCCCATTTATCCTTTGCTGTATGTATAATAGGAACCGAGATCCCTGTATATAAAAGCGAATCTGGGACACACTGTAAACGCAAATTTTTGATGCTTTCCATTACATTAAAATATATTAGAAATAAGTTAAAAAAATATATTTTACAGTGGGCCATATTGTATATAAAAATAATTTTTAACCGTTTAGTATTTATTATAATACCATTTTATGATGTACAATATTTTAAATGTAGTTGCTAATTCCAATCTTAAGATCTATATTGTCTTTAATTTCTTAGATTTTTCAGTTAAGGCAAACATTTTTTACACAAAATCAAAATATTATGTAACCTTTATTTCCTCGAACATTATTAATTATTACAGAAAGACATTTCCCCCACAGAAAAATCTCTTCGGCATATATCACTTTCTGAAGCAGTATCCTGACACCCCGGTATTATTGATGGATTCGTCGTGCGTCATTAATAATGGAAGCCACACACACCAGAGTTTTCACACATGGAAAGACTTTCACAATTAGCTCTCACGCCGAGGAAAACGTGGAAAAACATAATATTTGTATTGTCGCTAGGGTGTCGGATGAAATGGTTGCGGACTTACATTATTTCTGCGGCGAAAGAAAAATAAAAAAACTGGATAGTGGGTTTTTGTTGTCATTGTAAAAGGAGATGATTAATGGAAAAAATAGGGTTTTTGTGGACAACATGAACTTGCTTGGCAAGTGAGTTCTTCAGTTAATTATTGTTTGCTATGAAAAAGTCATGGAACATAGAGCAGTACAAATTTTACATTTGTTATAGACAAGTTAAATTTGTTTATAGTTGTAATAAACAATAAGTCAACTATAAAAGAATACCGCAAATGCAGAAAAAATTTCCTCCTCTGCTTAAAGAACTCGAAAAAACTTGGTGTACAGAATGGGGTTGCTTGTCGGAACTCAATTGAACTAGATAAAAATCATTAACAACTCTTTAATATACCGCCCATAGGCGGAGACATAATTTTTTGCTTTAAATGCCATTTTTTGCTTTCGATTTACATATTTTACAGTAATATTTTTAACACATAACAAGCCGTTAACTAAACAAGTATCTCACATGAACTGAAAAATGCCATTTCTGTGACTTTTATGGCAAATAAAGTATTATTTCTATAAAATATGTCAATGACATTGTTTAAGGGTTACTATTAAAGTTATTAATTAAATAATATTAACTGATAACATCAATTTAGTGACGTCAAATACTAGAATTTTTGAAGACCCTATACAGATAGGTAATATGACTAACATTCAGATTTTATTTGAATATTTACTTTGAAATTTTAATTTTAAAATAGTTTAACATACATGTACGGAATTTTCACCACATAAACTCTACTCTATAATAAGTTCAACAAAGTTTATTAAGAACATGTACATAACAGAGAGAGAACTACGCCTACGACTTCGACTTCTGCTCGCTCCACTATACAGTGATTTTCAAATAAAAGTATTCGCCTTAAGTAACTTTTGAAGGACTGATTATTACAAAAAAAAAACATTAAACAAATGGGGAAATAAATATTTGCTGGGAGAGATATAGTGCCATACTTAGGTTTGATGAAAAAGTTACCCTTTAAACCCTGCAATTATCCCAAATTTTTTTGAATGGCTTCGCTCATTTTTTACTCAATTTCCGGATTCCTCTTGGTCAACTGATTTTACAAATGAATAAAACATGGAGTGTAAAGTAATTTATTTTAGGATCTACAACAGCGTTTTTCAATCTGTCATGCGCGCCCCCCCAAGGGAGGTGCCATAATTCTACTTGGGGGCGCTAGTACATCAAAATAAAAAAATAAAACGGTAATTACTGATAAAAATGAAATAATTCAGAGAAATTAAAGCAAAATGATATTCATTCTGACATTACAATAAATTAAGTAAGTACACGTTTAAAATAAAATAATCTTTAATTTTTATTAATATGATTGTATAAGTAGGTACTGTCAAATGCCAAAAGAAACTAATAATAAACTCATCAGTACAATATTAAAAGTTACTTTAATAATTAATAGTGACTCCCTTGAGTCTGTCTCGCACAGCAAAGTTTTTTAAAAGAAGGTTTTATATTACAAATAGCCACTCTCAGTTTTTTGTCTATATTCAGTTGAGACCTATAGTTTGTCTTTAAAGCAGCCATCGCAGAAAATCCGGCTTTCAAATGGTAGGATGTTGAAAATGGCAATATTATATAAAATGCTCTTGTTATCAGTGGAGAAAAGGCATCATCCACTCCCGCCCAAAATTTAAAGATTTCGGCGCTTGCAGTAAAGTCTATAAAGATTTCTTTTTCTGCAGTTGAGATACACTTGGTATTAGTGTAAAATAGATCCCTAACCCACTCGTAACTTGATAGCAAGTTGTCGTCAGCAAGAAAATACTTTTTAAAATTCTGTGACAACATGGTTGAATGACCATATATTGTTACATGCACAAACAACTTTGACATGCTATTCTTCTTCCTTGTATGTTTTGACACACTCATTCACATTTGCAAACAATTCTATTTTTTTTTTTATTTCACATTTCTGCCCCACATCTTCAACTTTCTACAAAAAGCACCAACTTTATGTATGTTTGCTCATTGGAGTTGTAGATTCACAGTATTTAATATCTCAAATATGTCGACAAAGTAACTCAATTTCATAACAAATAAAGCATCTCGAAATTTTTCGGCTTCCGGGTGGTTTTCTCTTCTAAAAAAGTGGCAATTTCCTCTTTTAACTTATAAACACGTTGTAAAAATTTCCCACGTGATAACCATTTGGTCTCGCAATAAAATAGCAATGTCGAATATTCTGCACCCATATCTTTGCAAAGGGCATTAAAGAATCTCGATTTAAGGGGTCTCATTTTTACATAATTTACTACAGTTACAACCGTTGTTAGCACATTGTTGAGACCAGGACTCATTTCTTTGGAAGCCAGAGAAAGCCTCTCTGTGGATCATACAATGTTTGTACACTTCGGAATCTTTGAGATATTGTACGAGCATCATCTGAGCTTATTTCAACGCAATTATTCCACTCTATGTTTGTCTCGTTAATAAAATCATTTAAAATATCAAATAAGTGTATCATTTCATTGTCATTATTATCATCTAGGTTATTTATTTCTAAGTGTGATTATGAGATTATTATCTGTTCCTTGATTATTATTTTCTGCAGGGTTACTAAGAGTTTGGCAGTGGGTGTCTAACATTTTATCTAATTCATCATAGATTTCGTTAAATGATAAGTCTTAAGTTTTGTCCGTCAGTATTTTTATTTTCAAACGTTCGTGTATCTTCGTTAATGTCTCCGGGGTGCATATACGTATACTGCAGACGCACAAGGTATAGCCAAACGATTCGGAAAGGTTCGGCTAGGATCGAAGTAGAAGCTGCACGCGCGTAAACTGGAGACATAGATGGATCTTAATACGTCTGCAATTTGCATTATTGCGTTATTGCGTCCGCATCGGTGTAACTTATAAACAATGGAAAATTTTATACTTCCAGAGGGTTATGAATACAATTATATAAATCAAAGTAGTTTTAGAACAAAACTACAATCTAAAGAAGACGTAGAGGTTAGTATACAGTGAGCATCATAAGTCTTACCCCCCCTAACTCGTTACTGGAAAATCGCCGAGACACGTCGATTTTTGATTTCGACAATGTACATTTTTGTATAAATAGTTTACCCTTAATTTCATCCCTTACTGGAGGGGAGCAACCCTTTCGAAATATTTAAGAGGCATGGGGTGGTAAGGGATAGCTCATTTAAAAGGGGGTTTTATTCTGTATTCAACCGTACAAAAAATTTTGAAATTTGCTTTATTAATTCTCGACTAATTATTGTTTCAGAATAACGGAAATTAACGTAGCACACTCATCCTTAGAAATAAAATTCGGCCCTGCATGATATCGGTTTTGGTTCAGACGTGAAGTAAGACTTTTTGCCATTAGATAAGGTCACTGTTAGTTAAGTTGCTTTTCTATTTGTGATGTTTTGTTATTTTTAAACATTAATAAATCAACACGTAATCTAGCAAATTTAATTTTTTTTGCTCCCCTCCAATAAGGGATAAAATCAAAAATTGACGTGTCTCAGCAATTTTCCTAACAAGACTCCAATAACGAGTTAATTAGGGGGGTTAAGACTTATGATGCTCACTTTATAATGATATTCAGCATTGAATTGTGATTTTTTTGTGTATTAAAAAAATCAAATACCTATTAGGTATGTGCCAAGTGATTATGGCATAATATTATAATGTTACCGCCCTTTATCTTGTTCAATTTTTGAACTGCAAAAAAAAACCGAAATGTAGTGCTTTTAGCGTAGTTTTTGCGCACGTAAAAAAAACAAGGAAAAAGAATTAATATTCAGGGTGTTTCATTAGGAATATTTTAGTAATAGGTTTAGGACCTTTAAAATATAAATGTTATCTACTACTAAGATACAGGATGGTAAAGTTACAATGTATTTTTGTTTTTGCAACAGTTTCTTTATTATTTAACACGACGAGTTAAAACTATCTGTATATGGAAAAACACTTATAGTATAATAATGAAGACTTCTAGATATAGGTTTTTGATTACGCTCTTTTTAACTAAGATATTTTTAAAAATAGCCGACTTTTGGTTCTACTGGAAGTCGACTGTAACTTTGTTATTTTCAATAGAACCCTTTCTATAAAAATATATTTTTAAAATCTACGTAAAATTTTAGGGCACTTTTGTCTAAAAACTTTTTTGCAAAAAATTTGACCGATGCAGTCCCTTATAAATTGTTTCTTTACGAGGATACCCCTAAAGATATAAAAACACTTTCTGTTGGGTGGCTACTAGCAAGGTTAGAGATATTTAAACCTATTTTGAAAAAACTCTTTATTTTATACAAGGTGCGTATAAAAATTGTTTAAATTTCAAAATTCAAAAATATCAAAATTCTTAATTTTTTTAAATAGAACCACTCGATTTTTTCTATTTTAATGAATTCAGGGGTAAAAATAAGGCAAGTTCATGTTTACTTCCCAATACCTAAACCTAATAATTATGAAGATATTAAAATTTTTACATAAATTATGTTTCTGCCTTATTCATTAACTCGGTTTGACTATGTAAAATAAATAAATTTACTTAATCTTTATTGTTTTCTCAATTGACAATTAATATTAAATTTTGATGTATGGCAGAAATGTAACGTTTTTTAATGGTATCTTCAAAACTATTAGGTTTAGGTATAGGGAAGTAAACATGAACTTGCCTTATTTTTTACTCCGGGTGGTTCTATTAAAAAAAATAAAGAAATTTCCATTTAGCATAAACACGTCTGCCCTTAATATGTTGACCCACCGAAGTAAACTGCAGTTGTATAATGACAAACTACGTCTGCACTTTACTACCCTTTCTTATTGGTCGGATCAATCTTAAAAAGCCGGATCGTTTGGCTATACCTTGTGCGTCTGCAGTATCCGTATATGCCTCCGGGGTTACCTACAATTGAGTCGTTGTCTAGCATATTTATTTCTATTTTTTCGTTTAAGAATTTTGCTTCTGAACTATTCAAAGAATCTTTTATGTGATAAAGTTCAAAATTTTGTTTATGAAAGTTATTTAAAAATATCACTTGCAAAGGTTTTTTTAACTTTATTTCTGTCATTTTTGATTAATAATCTGTTTATGCAAAACCGTGTTTAATGTTTCTGGAAGATAAAAAGTTGATTGTTGGTACAATTACTTTGTTGGTATAATAGTATACGGGAACTTTGATTACAGCAATTTCTTGAGAATTAACTGATATATTAAAACGTTGTCTATTTAAATTATAAAATATGGGAATATGGGAATTTGTGTATTTTTATTTTTTAATATCATATTTTTAAAATCAAGGCATAATTTAAGGTTTTTTTTATTACATTTAGACCAATAAGTCCATCGAAGTGACTATGGAATTGGAATAAAATGAATGATATCGTAGAAGATGATTTTAATTCTGAAAATGCCGCTTTGAGTTTTGCTCCTTTTTGTACTACACTTGTTTTTATAGATGTCGTTCCTTGATAAATAGTATGAGGAAAATATTTTTGGGCTATACCTGGATTTAATATTGATTGAATACTACCCGTATCAACTAAAAGTTTTAATGGCGGATTTTCAATTTTAATGTAAGGTGATTCAGAAGTATTTATATCTAAAAATATTTCATTTATTACCTGTTTGGCTGAGGCTAGCAAAAAATGTTCATCTTTAGAAGCAACATCATTTAAGTCGTATCTTTCTTGGTTATTATTGTCAATATAGAGTTTCGGTTCATTTGGATTTCGAATATTATTTCCTGTATTAACTTTAGTTTCAATTAGGTGTAATTCTTACAAATTAAAATTTTGAGGACCGTTTGGTTTAAAATGGTTGTTGCGTGATTGATTGTTTCTAAAAGTATTTCTTGAAGTTCTTGACATAGGTTCAGGGTCATTTTGAGAATTTTTTTCTGTGGATAGAAATGCGTTTTAAGGTGGTCCAAATACTTGTCTGTTCGTTGGGAATTTGCCTGGTTGAACTTGTATAGGCTGTCACAAAAATTGATTAAAATTTTGGTTTTGATTTACATTAAAAGATTTGAATTTGATTTTGGGGAATTGTATGAAAATTTTGTTTAGGTACTGGTGTATTTATTGTTGAGTATTGGGGGTTGGCTGAATTTCCCATGTTTTGATAATTATTATCTGACATTGCATAAGTTTTAACGTTATGTTGATTTTGTACACTATGATTATTAAATTGTCTTTGATGTTGGGTTATGTGTAGGATTATTTTAAGTTTTACTATTATTTTGAGCGTATTAAAAATTTTCTTTCCTAACAATGTGAGCAATAGCGGTTTCTAGAGTATCAGGGTTTTTAATTATAATCTTATAGTGAAAGTCCTGTCAAATTTTTAATTAAAGTTCTAAGTGACATTTGGTCATATTGTCTACGATAAATTTCTTTAGTATGAGCATTCATTTCTTGTTCTGAAAAACTATTTTTCCTACGACCGATTAGGAAAGTGACACATATCACACTATATAATCCTATAGAAAGTGCCCTGTATCACACGCGTATGAATAAGAATTTACTTTCCACCCGTGTGCAAATATGCTATTTTCCGCATCAGCTGTCACAAAATGTCAAACGCATTATTTCTATTTTGATCTATGTAAAGTCCATATTAATACTAAAATCGATATGATTGTTAAATTATTGAAATTGTTGTAAATTAGATCCTAGATATTTATCTTTAACAATTATTATTAAAATAATTTTAAAATAACTAAGTTATAAGACCCATTAACTCAGGTTGTAGGGTAGTTGCAATTTAAACTTTGACTTACACGACGGCTCCGCGGGCCCGCGTTAAAAACTTGGTGGTTGCATTTTTTTGTTTTGTTTATTTTTGTTTCGAAAAATATGAAAATTGAATAAATACAATTATTGTTGATTATATTTTTAAATACATTTTAATTATTATAATAATAACCTGGTTTTACATTTTTTTGATGACATTGTTTTGTGGTCGTAGGAAAAATATTGTACATCACTTGTGTAAAAAGTGATTTTCCACACTCGTGTGATATTTGCACTCGGCTTGTGCCTCGTGCGACAATATTTCCCACTCGTGTGAAAGATGTCACCTTCCACACTCGTAGTGTAATGTGCTATACTCTTTCGATAAATTGGCTTCTTAAAACCTGTAATCTGTTTGCGAATTCTAGACTAGGTTCATGTTTTAATGGTTTAGTCATTAAGAAATCCTGCTCTAGGCATTCCAAAGATCTCTTGTCTCCAAAACTTTATTCTAGAGCATTCTTTAATAAATTTCACTTACTTAATTATGTTTCCCTACTAAATAATTGACGTGCACTATCTACTTATTTTGAACGAATTACTTTAAAAATTTAATTATGTAAAACTACGTCGTGAATATTATCATATAAATCTACTAAAAATTGGCAATTTTTAATAAACTGCACTAGTGTAGATGGATTACCATAGTAAGTCTAAATCAGATCTACAGTTTACTTAAGCATTTGCATATTAATTTCATTATTTTGATTTTGAGCCATTTCGGTAATTATTAAATTATTTTCTTAGTAAGTTTCGTTAATTTTATCATATGGAACACCCTATATATGTTTAGGTCATCTAAAAGATACACTCGTCTACTTTTCAAAAATGTATAATTTGTACATGGTATTTTACAAAATAAATTTGATAAAATTTGGTTATGGTGAATTTAAAAGAGGAGATTTTTAAAAAACACCCTGTAGCAATACATAATTTTTTGTGTCACTAAACCAAAACTTATAGCGAAAACCGCACGTTTCTACGATTGGGCGCTTAAAAGTTATAAGCTCTGGAAACGGGCAACTTTTCATTTTAAAATCTAATTGAATTGTCTAAATTCCATAATTTTCAAATTTTCTAATATAATATTACAGTTAACAAAATCAATAGGTCAGAAAGGTTGACAATAGCTATATTTTTCCTAAAACCTAAATGATGAAATATGTAATATAGTAAATAAATAATTAAATTTTCATTAACATTCAACCTAATGTCTGTTGATATTTTTTCTTATCCCATTTAATATCTTGCAACGTGTGTATCCACCAAAAATAGAATTATCTAATTCGATCAGCGCTCTCGCCAAAATTTGAAATTGATCAATGGCATGACTTGCATTCTAAGTTGCGGCTTTGGAAGTTTCCCAATGCGGGAAATTGGTTCACACTAAATCTGTTTACCCTTTTCAGTGTCAGCTCCGAAAATTTTCCAACGGTTTTCCTGTTCGGTAGAAATTCTTATAATCGGCTTTAAAACTTCACAATATTTTGATACAATTGTAAATTTTGGTGGATGTTCAATTATTAAATGAAATAATATTGAATTAAATAATTAATTTTTATTTTAATATTAATATTTTGATCCATATTTGAATATATAATAATTTTAAAATATAGTCAATATCTTAAATTTTGATTCATTTTCATTTTATTATGGCATTTATTTATATAATTTATAACTTTTAGTTATTTGTGTGTGGTAAAATTAAAATTAACAGAAAAAAAAAATATTAATCAAAGTTTAAATATGATAAATTACTTATTTCTAACTACATACTATAAATTTATATTGTATAAAAAATGTTTTAAATTACTAAATGCGCCGATCAGGTAAGTATACTCACATCTTTAACATTCCCCTATTTCAGTAATTTAACATAAATATTACGAGGATATATCAGTATATAACGAGACTGGTGCTATAACTTCTTTCAGAGGTAACATTTTATAACCCAAAAAATGAGACATGAAAGCCTTATATTTAATGTACTACCCCGCAAGTAGGCTTCGATTTAACTTTTGACATTTGTTACAAATTAATTATTGAATTGTCAGTGTTTTGCGTACCCATCGAAAAATGAAAGTGGAGCAAAGATACGCGATAAAATTTTGTGTTCGATTGGGTAAAACACCAACTGAAACTTTTGAAATGATTAAAGGTGCATATCTAGATAATAGTTTATCACGATGTAGAGTGTTTGAGTGGCATAAAAAGTTTAAAGACGGTTGTGAATCAGTTGAAGACGAACCTCGTCCCGGTCGACCACAAACTGCGAGAAATGATACAAAAATTGCAGAAATTAACGACTTGATACAAAATGATCGCCGGATTGGCATAAAACGAATTTCTAACAATGTTAATTTGTCTTACGGTACCACTCAAAAAATTATTCATGAAGATTTAGAGTACCGGAAGATGGCGGCAAGATGGATTCCAAAAGTGATGACCGATGAACAAAAAGCGAATCGAGTGACAATTTGTCAGCAGTGGAAAAGGCAATTGCAACGTAACCCACAGTTTTTAAATAATGTGGTTACATGTGACGAAAGTTGGTTTTATCATTACGATCCTGAATTGAAGTCTCAAAGCATGCAATGGAAGCATAAAGGCAGCCCAAGACCGCAGAAGGCCAAAACTGCTAAAAGCGCTGGTAAAGTGATGCACCTGATTTTTTTTGATAAATTTGGCGTTATTTACGATCACATTGTACCTAGAGGACATACAGTAACAGGGGAGTACTATTCTAATGTACTTCGAGGACCCTTAAAGGCAAAATTAAAGAAAAAAAGGCCGCTTTATCAGGACTTTGGCTGGACGCTGCATCACGACAATGCTCCGGCTCATAGATCAATGATTTGTCAACGAACAATTGAAGAATTAGGGGTTGAAATTATGGTTCATCTCCCCTACTCTCCTGACCTTGCTCCATGTGACTTCCATTTGTTTCCTGAAGTCAAAAAAGAATTGAGAGGTAGAAGATTTGAGTCGGATTTAGAGCTCAACGACGCTGTGATGGGTATACTAAACAGACTAACAAAAAATGGTTCGTCAGAAGTTTATGATAAGTGGATAAAGCGATGGAATAAGTGTATTCAACAGAATGGAGAGTACTTCGAAGGATAGTTGTTGAATTTTTTTAAATAAATGTTTCGTTGTAATACTATAGCACCAGTCTCGTTATTTGCTGATACATCCTCATATATATATTTTTTATAAGGTGCTTTAAAATTAGATTATATATTTACAATAATTTACATTTCTATGTATTTATGTATTTCTGTTCTAGGTGTAGTGTCCATGAAAATTTTTAATCTGTGTTTAAATGAGGACAGTGTTGAAGCCTTTTTTACAATTTCCGGCAGTGAGTTGAATGTTTTAGGTCCTAAATATTCAAAGTTCCTTTGACCAACTTTTTTATTTTTATATGGTAGTATAAATTGATTTTTTTGTCTGGTTGGGTATGGATGTAATGCTGTTTTTAAATCAAATCTGTTGTTATATTGCGTAATAGCTAGTTGTCTGTAATATAATTGATTTATATCATATAGTTTTGTGTCAGAAAATAGTTTACAACTCGAATATCTCGGATGTACATTTAATATGAACTTTAAGAATTTTTTTTTGTGACACTTCTAGCATATTGCGATATGTTGTTGATAAGCCACCCCAGCCTATAGTGCCATAATTAAGATGAGATTCTATTAAACTCTGATACATAATTTTTTTTTGTTTGAAATGAAGGAAAGTGGTAACTTGCTTGAATCTAAAGAGCAAGAATCCCAATTTTTTTAAAAGATAGTAGATATGCTCATCCCATCTTAAGTGAGGATCTATTACAATACCGAGGTATTTAACTTTTTTTGCAGGTTTTATGATAATATTATCATTAATCTTTAGATCAAACTCTGGAAGAGATGATGCCAAACTACTGAATGGTAAGTATTCTGTTTTATTTATGTTTAGTGATAAAGCTCTGTGGTCAAACCATTTTTTAAGTCTTATTAAGTCTGCTTCTACTTGTTCTTTTAACGAAAACCAATCAGAATTTTTGTAGAAAACTACAGTGTCATCTGCAAAACTAATGATTTGGCCTTCTCGTTCGAGAAGAAATATATTATTTAGATATATCGTAAATAGTATTGGACCCAAAACTGTGCCTTGAGGTACACCACATTTTATTTTTTGTTCTTTACTAATTTGATTGTTTATTCTAGTATGCTGTAGTCGGTTTGTTAAATAACTTTCAAAATATCTAAGTTACATAGTTACAAATAATAGGCAAGTACAAAATTACAGAAAAACTCGATGTTAGAGACAATGATTAGGATATAAACCCTTAATCGTTCAAAGAGAACCTCAATCATTGTCCAAAATTAAATTGTGTTTACAGTTAAAAGGCAAATTAAAAATAAAAATCTGATGTGTCCAACACATGACTTTCCTATCTAGTTATTATAGGCTTTTTCCGGTTATTTTGTACAACCTATTGCAGCATCTCTATAAATGTTCAGAGGATAAACTAAATATATACATTGTCCACATACATCTACCTCGAAACATTTTTCTATAGATATTCATGGAAAACGAAAATACTGAAAAATTAAAATTTCCTACAATTTTTTCATTACGGTCCATTTTAGAAAAATCATGTATAAACAAAAATTATAGAGATCGATATCGCAAACAACTTTTATTTCAAAAACTTTCATAAAATTCAGAATTTTGCACATTTTGTCAAATTTCTCGAATACGGACCATTTCAGGAAATTTTTACATAAAACAAAAATTATAGATAATAATATTAGAAGTAACTTTTATTTGAACAATTTTTTTCTCCAAACATTAATAACAGATATATTCCATAAAATATAAAAGTGGCCTCCCATAAAGTACCCCCCCAGATGTTTCGACTATGTCTAAAATCTAATCATTTCACGTGAGGCCGAAATAAACCTTAAGTTTAAAATTTAATGTTTTTTTCTTCATCCGTTTTTGAGTTTTCTTCAAAATTCGAAATTTACACATTTTCTCAAATATCTCGAATACGGTCCATTTTAGAGAAATTATGTATAGAATAAAAATTATAGAAAATTATATTACAAACAACTTTTGTTTGAACAATTTTTATAAAAAATTATTTTTTTTTACATTTTGTCAAATTTCTCGAATACGGACCATTTTAGGGAAATTTTGCATAGAACAAAAATTATAGATAATTATAATAAAAGTAACTTTTATTTGAAGAATTTTCTTCTCCAAACGTAAATAACAGATATATTTCATGAAATATAAAAATGACCACCTATAAAGTACCCCCCCAGATGTTCCGACTCTGCCCAAAATCTAATCAGCTCATTAGACGCTGGAACAAAGCTTAAGTTTGAAATTTGGTGTTTTTCCGTGTATCGGTTCATGAGTTATGCGTTATACAGACACACACACACACACACACACACACACACACACACACACACACACACACACACACACACACACACACACACACACACACACACACACACAGACACACACACACAGACACACACACACACACAGACATCATCGCGAAAATAGTCAAAACGGATTCAAGGGACCTCAAAACGTAAAAATCCGTCGAAAACTCGAGGTCGAAAAAAATCATGATTCCTATACTTTCCTTATATCTGTATACAGATAGGAAAGTAAAAATCAAATAAAAATTGTTTGCGATATCATTTTCCATAATTTTTGTTATATACATGATTTCTCTAAAATGGACCGTAATGAAAAAATTTAAGAAATGTGTAAAATTTTAATTTTTCAGTATTTTCGTACTATCAAAAATCTAGTCAGTTCACTGCAGGCCATAATAAAGGTTATAGAAAATATTGTAACACACAACTTTTATTTGAACAATTTTTTTAAAAATTCAAATTTTTTACATTTAATTCGAAATTTACACTTTTTCTCAGATATCTCGAATACGGTCTATTTTAGAGAAAATAAATATAGGGCAAGAATTATAGAAAATTATATCGCAAGCAACTTTTATTTAAACAATTTTCATAAAAACTTTATTTTTTTACATTTTGTCAAATTTCTGGAATACGGACCATTTTAGGAAAATTAAAAAAAAATTATAGAGAATAACATAAGAAGTAACTTTTATTTAAACAATTTTCTTCTCCAAACATAAATAACAGATATATTCCATAAAATATAAAAACGGCCTCCCATAAAGTACCCCCCCAGATGTTCCGACTTTGTCCAAAATCTAATCATTTCACGTCAGGCCGAAATAAACCTTAAGGTTAAAATTTAATGTTTTTCCCTCTATCCGTTTTTGAGTTTTCTTCAAATTTCGAAATTTACACATTTTCTCAAATATCTCGAATACGGTCCATTTTAGAGAAATTATGTATAGGTCAAAAATTATAGAGAATTATATTACAAACAACTTTTATTTGAACAATTTTTATGAAAAATAATTTTTTTTACATTTTGTCAAATTTCTCGAATACGGACCATTTTAGGAAAATTTTGTATAAAACAAAAATTATAGATAATTATATTAGAAGTAACTTTTATTTAAAGAATTTTCTTCTCCAAACGTAAATAACAGATATATTCCATAAAATATAAAAATGACCACCTATAAAGTGCCCCCCCAAATGTTCCGACTCTGCCCAAAATCTAATCAGCTCATTAGACGCTGAAACAAAGCTTAAGTTTAAAATTTGGTGTTTTTCTGTGTATCGGTTCATGAGTTATGCGTTATACAGACACACACACACACACACACACAGACACACACACACACACACAGACATCATCGCGAAAATAGTCAAAACGGATTCAGGGGACCTCAAAACGTAAAAATCCGTCGAAAACTCGAGGTCGAAAAAAATCATGATTCCTATACTTTCCTTATATCTGTATACAGATAGGAAAGTAAAAATTGAATAAATATGTTGATTCTAAGTTAATTTGAATGTGTCCCACCTTGCTAAATATTCACAAAATATTTTGTTTAAAATATTTTTGAAATTAAGAGTTATTTATAAAGCTATTGTTTAAATTAAAATTTTTAAATTTTGAATTATAGCGATTATCTCCCATATTTTGGGCGGCTAGAGTAAAAGGGATGACAGGTGACACCTGTTGACGCTAATACGACATATATTAAAAAAAGAAAGGTGTAAATCAAGTTACTCCAGGTGGGATTCGAGTGAGAGTGGGGAGAATTAGAAATATAAGTTTGGTGCTATTTTATGTTTTTGATTATAATAGCAATAGACCTCCTAGTAGACAATCCATTAACCATTATCTCATACTACAACCGCCCACGCTAAATCATCTCCACATCTTTAATAAAATACCTATCATCACTCCTCCACGCCGTTTTGCTTGGAGACTTGAACTCCAGACATACCATTTTTGTAGATCACGCCTCAAATCCAAACGGTATCTGCCTAGCTAATCTGTTCATAGCCTCAAACCGACTTCCGACCTTTGTATCCTACCAAGGATCATCTATACCACATCCTCTTGACAGATTCTTGTACAGAACTGGTAGCTGATATATGCTTCATTGGAGAGACAATCACCTTTAATCATCTTCCTTTGATGTTACGCACATCTCTCCTAGCACCCACCCCACTTAGAGCTACTGTTTACACCTTTCGAAATCTCAGAAAAAGCAGATTGGCCACTATTTCAGAGAACCATCTCTGCAAACATTCCTGAACAACACCCGCTCAATTCCCTACAACATCGATACAATGGTTGACGAAGTCTAAACCACCATCTCTCACGCCGTCGAAACATCCGCCTCAATCACCTCCATAACCGTAGCACAAAAAGCCCTCCCCAATTCATCCTAAATCTCATCTCCCAAAAACGACGGTTGTATAGACAATATGTCCTTACCAACGACCCAGTCATCAAAACTGAATGGAACCGCCATAACGCCCTGATCGGGCTCCAAACCAAGTTTTGGGACAAATTCCGACTCATCACGGGTAAAAAATCCAAAACACACTCCCACCTCCAAATCGACGGACAAATTTACTCAACCCCCGATGAAAGAGCCCTAGCCCACAAAATCCACCTTCAGAACCCCCGACAACCTCCACTTTGATGAAAAATTCAAATACGAGACCGAACAAAACGTTCTTCAGACACTCGCCGCCCCAGTCCCACCTTTGGATGTCGAAAACCCCCTCACTTCTCCATTCAACCTCCAAAACATCCAATATGCCTGCCAAGCAGGCAAAAACACGGCCTCCGGGCCTGATTCCATTCACAGAAGAACGCTGAAGCATCTTCCAAAAACCATCGTTCCCATCCACACCCTTCTACTAAACTCCTGTCTCTCCCTCTCCTATTTTTCACTTGCCTGGAATTCCGCCAACACTATTTTGATCCCCAAAACAGACAAAGGTCCTAAATCCATAAATTCATACAGATCTATCTCTCTCATATCAGTCCTAGGGAAACTCCTCGAGCTTCTGCTCAAGGAAAGAATCTGGGAATTTTGTGAAGAAAGAAATATTATCCCTCAATCCCAACATGGTTTCAGACATCACCACTCCACACAGGATGCAATCCCCTCACTTCACACTACTGCGGTCACTGCAGTAAATTCTCAAAAAATTTCTTCAATCGTTCTCTTAGATGTTCAAAAAGCCTACGACCTGGCATGCCGGATTAGTCAAAAAGCTTATGAACATAGGTCCCCCCCCCATATCTCCAAACTAATACACTCCTACCTCACAGACAAAGTGGACAACTCCCTGTCAGACACATTTACTCCACTGGCGGGAGTCCCATAGGGCTCCTGGTCCCTCTCCTCTACCTCATCTACACACACGACATTGCCCTCAAACCACCCTACGTCCAAATGCCTCCTATACGCCGAAAATACAGCTCTAATCTTGGTAGCCAAAAATTCGAACCAACTAAATACTCGAACCCAAAATCTGTTAAATCAGTACTCTCACTGGTGTAAAAAAATGGAGGGTCTCATTAAATCCACAGATTACATAATCTGTCGTCTTTAAACACCCAAATTCTCAAAGAACCTCCCAGAGTCCCCAACTCGTAAATGTAAATCTCTTGGGAGTCAGGCCAACTTAACAGGCTGAAGTTGACTATTTGGGGGTACGATTTTCTCGTACACTCAACCGGTTCTCTGATGTCCAACGCTCTCTTGACAAGATGCGAAAATGAGCCAGTCTCCTGGAAGCATTACGCGGACGAATGGAGCGTTGCAACACAAACACCCTAATTCACACTTACAATTCCTTTATCCGCCCCGTTGCCGAATACAGAGCTGTACCTTACGGCGTACTTCCCATACACTTGTCCCACAAATTTACCACACTCGAAAGACGTATATTCAGACGTTGCCAATATCTCCCCTATCACTTCCCCAGTGGAGAAGTTTTCGAAAACATCTCCAACACCCCCATCCAACACGTTTTAAACCCTCAGGAAACAATACGTCTCTCGCATGCTGAAAGGCACCAACACACACTCACAAGACACACTACGAACCCCATGGCGCCCATGCTGACTCTCACTTTTTCGAAAACTGAAAAGAAAAATGCCGCAACCAAATCTTAAGACTTCTCTCAGACTCCCAAGACCTACCCCTCACCGCTGAACTTCAGGATCTGCTGGACTCATCCCCCGTAAGCATCACCCTTCTCAATCAAATAATTAGAATTCATAATATTTGTACAGTATCGTGATTTAGGTTTTCGGGATTTCCCTAAATCATATTTCCCCCTTTCTACTATGGACTTGTCCATTTATGAGGTTGGAAATAGCAGAATTGGCGATATTTTCGGGGAACTCAACCTACCACACATGTCCCACACGCGCACATGACAATTTAGCAAATAAGATGTCCTAGAAAAATGTAAAAACTCATGAAAAGGTCAATATTAAACTAAAAAAAAAAATTCGATTTTTTAAATTTTGATCACTTGAAAAATAGTTGGTTATATCAAAGGATTTAAGAAATGTTAAATGTGAATTTTAATGTTTGTTTTTATGACTGATACTGTTTAAATGTTTTATATGCAGAAATAATTTTTCTCCATCGGCGAATAGGGCTGAATAGATCCCGTTGTGCCATCGTTGGTTCTAGGGAAGAAACAAGAACGGCACCGCGGAAGCCTTGCTCGAGGTGTAGTTTCTCAGGAAAGTTGCAATTGGAGAAAATCTATATGTAGATTGAGGTTTAATCTAAAAAGTGAAAGCCAATACTTAGGGACTTAAAAACAACAGTCATCTTTGTTCTCTAGACAAATGCCCTTATCGCTAGACCATGACGACATTGACTGTCAAGATTTCTAAACAGAAATTTGATGTACCAATTTGGGCCAGACGCCTTTTCAAATTTTTAAGTACCTCTCTACAGCATCGGTACACATGAAAAATGCATTGATGCATACTAAGCCCATATCTTTGTGTGCGTGAGTTAAGTTTTTAATGAACGTTAAGCGAAGTTAAGCGACTTAATGGAAATCGCATTTTATTATTAGGTAATATTAGGTACAAATAACATTTCTACCATACTTTTTTAAATAAATTAAAATTTACTCTTTAAGATCTCAAGAACAATTCGACAACATTGTATCAAACATTCTCCTAACCCTATTAAAATAGGATGAGGTTTTTCAAGCAGTTGAATCTGGGATAACCCCAGATGTACAATGTTTTCACCCCTACCCATTCTTAGGGGAAATGAAATGGATCTAATTCACTTACACCATTACTTTAAATTTAAAAAAAGAAACAGATGTAAAAAGGGTTGGAACGCACACGTTTAGAATTTAAATGGGATTAATTGCGTTGGTATAATTATATTTTAATTTATGAGAGCTTAAGGAGAATATGCCATTCTATATAATGTTAAAAATTAACAATTAATTTCCTTTAGTAATAATTATAGTAGATAAATATTAATCTATTGCAGAAACATATCACATAATAAAGTCCAGCTAACATATAACAAATTATAATTTTTATCTAGACATAACACCTTATTTGACTTTCAAAATAATTTGACCATAGTCAACAGTATGAAAGTTTGTTGAATTCAATAAGAAAGTCCACTCGTTAACATCTTCTCTTGAATATAATCATTAAGTTTCAAATTTTCATGATGATAACAAACAAACCACATGATATTTACTTATCCAATCAGTATAAGGCCACAACTATCACACCGATAGCCTCCCCTTAGAAAGCTCTAGAATTAAGTAAATGTGTGTAGATATGAAAGAGATACATCACGTTTGTGTCGGGACATCAATCAGTCAAGGAAGATAGAAGGATAGAACGGCATAAAACTGAACATGGTTGGAGTGAAAACATGTAAAGGGGATAAGTAAACTACTGATAATAATAATTTAAAAATAAGTTGTTGTGATGCACCTAGTGTTTTGTTATTTGAAATTTATAGACATGCAGTAGGTCCACGTAATTGATATTGAGTAGAAATAAAGAAAATTTACAAGTGGTTCCTAGACACAACACATGGAAAATTTGATTTTCCTTAACAGAAATTAAAGGTATTTGTTGTCCATATTTTCACGCAAGTCGTGTTTCCTAAATGATTAACTAATAGAACTAGGATTCGGAAAACCAACGGGTTTTATGTTGCAAGTGGCTAAAGGATTAAAATAAGGGCATAATCTTGTAAGGAGACAATTGAGATTTTAACCGATTTTTCCACAGAAGCCCATCGAATGTATGAAAATATAAATCGCTACCATGAACTAGATTGACCCGAATAGATAAGTGCATTTTGTGGTCGGAAAATATTTCTGTTAAAAAAAATCGAATTTTCCATGTGTTTTCCCCAAGAGCCACTTCTAATTTTCTATTCATTCTACTCAACATGGATGTACTATTGAACCCTCTTCGAGGTTTGTATTTAAAAATGAAACACCTAAATATGTCACTATCTGACAAAAAATGTTTAAACTTAAAAGTTTTTATAAAAATTAAACAATTTATTAGTAAGAATATTTACGACGATTGTAAGGTATTTTTAAATAGTTTTGGAGATGTTTAGAAGGTATACAATGGAAAATTATTATATTCATGCATTAGGCCCGCCATTGCCGTTTTCTTGGCCCTTTGTCCATTGACCAGTTTGGCCCACCTACGTCAAATTATACATTTTTCAGTAACAAAATTGCATTTAGGTATTAATTGCCTTTTTTAGGAGCTCGATAGAAGAAACTGGTTCATTATAACCAGATGACCTTTCTCTTTTAGAAGCTCAAATGTAGAAGTTGGTTTATAAATAATAAGCTGACGACCTTTTTTTAGAAGCTCGACAGAATTGTGACAATAAAATAGGGATAGTTTACACAATCATTAATCACTTAATAATTATTAAACAATAAAACTGCATTAAATCTGAGTTTTCCAGTGTTACTGAGTTAGAAATATTTCTAATTGACTGATATAGATATTTACTGTTTCTAAATATAAAGACAATATTTCTAAATCCTATAAAATTTAATTTTTTTATATGATTCTTATAGTTTTTTTGAGTAATTTGTTATATTTAACAATACAGGGTTGCGATTTTGCGACTTTTTGATAAAACTAAAGATGCCGTTTACAAAATTTTCATAGCCCTTTTAGTTTTTAAGATACAGGGCAGTTTTAAAAATGTTTTATTTTGGGAACCCCCTCGTATCTCCATTATCCTTTAACTTATCAAAAGAGTAAAATAATTCTTATAGATTTTTTCCGTAGAATGCAGTGGTGTAGATTATTTTTGTTACGTATTTACTATTTTTGAGTTATTAAGCAAACTTCTGTTTTTTTAAATGGAACACCCTGTATATTTAGAGGCTATAAAGTTTGTCTTTTTTTATCTTTGAAAAATATATAATATTATGCACTTTTTCTCAGAAACACGCAAATAAATGACAATTTTCTAAAATTAAATGCATGTTTTAATAGTAGGCCATGGATATTGTTTATTACAAGAAACAAACATAAATGTTAAATATTTGTCTATCTCATCGCTTTTTGGATCGACTTTTAGTTAAAAGCAGTTTATTTTCGTTCTATTGGTATTTTCATTTAATTGATATTTATCAATTTTTTCGTATAATGGCAGCGTATGAAATTATGAAAAATATGATAGGCTGGTATGTTTTATACAGAGTAATTCTAAAGAAGCTTCGAAATTATATTTCGAGAGGTAAGTAAGCTATTATGGCTTTTGTCTTGTTAAATATCCAGAAAAAAGGCACCCGTTTTTTGAGACACTTGCTCGTTTAAAAGCAAATTTGTTCACCCGCGTCATAAAACAAAGAGAACAGGTAAAGAAAAGAAATATATAGTTTTAGATATACAGGATGTCCCATTAGTGTGTAATTGTTCAATATTTCAATTTGTGTTGTAGACACAATTCTTCGTCTCATTTCATACATGTTTTCATCTTAATTTTCTTATTATTAAAGAATGGGCCAAACTTCAGATGTGTTTAGTTTGGACAAAAATAAGTTTATTTATGCCAATTTACCTTAGTAGAAGTTTGCTTGCTTAAGAAGTTCCAGGGTGGAGTAAATATTTTTTTTTTAAATATTTTTACGATAATTCAAATGTTTTTGGAGTAAATATTCCCAAATTTTTTGAAAGTAAGTTATTTGGGTGATACCAACGAATACCAGCTTTTTTTGTTGAATTTCATGTACGGTGCGTTCTAAACTGGCGTGCCAATCTAGTATTTACTTCAGATTATTTTATAGAATAGACACTTTTATAAAATGATTAATTATTTTAAAAAGCCTTTAATTTGCTTTAAAAAAGGTAAACTTAATTTAAAGTTATTACTGCAAATGTATGGATTACTCCATAATTTCTCTATTTGTTCATGTTAAATCTAGTAGGCAGTTGTCAAATGTAGTAGCACTGTCAGGATTAGTCTTACATACAAGCATCACAGTTTTGAGTGATAATATTCCTTATTTTTATACAATGCCGCGACATAACTTTTTCTCAAACAGTGAAATAACCAATATATCAGTTTACGCCCATCAAGGTTTTAATGCACGCGCTTCAGAACAGATATGTATCCTAATCGTAGACAGCCCAACCAAAAATTGTTTTTATGTCTACTATTTAGCAGATTAAAAGAAACCGGAAGTGTTCACCTAAAAAGAGTCAATGAACGATCTATGGTTCGAGATTTACAGCAGGAGGAAGAGGTATTAAATCTTATTGAAGATGACCCAGCAACAAGTATCCGTCGTATATCTGCCAATGATGGTTTATGTCAGGATACTGTGTCTACTATTTTACATGAACAACATTTAACTCCAGTCTAAAAGCTACTATCAGATGATCTTCTAGCGAGAACAAATTTTAGTGTTTGTCTTAAAAATAGACAAGATTCATTTTTTGTAAATAAAATTCTATTCATTGATGAGGCAACATTTACCAGAAGAGGAATTTTCAACTACAAAAATGCTCACAAATGAGCTATACAAAATCCAAACAGTACGAGAGTTCGGCATTTTCAGCATAAATTTAAATTAAACATTTTTTTTTTGTATAGTCGAAGATAACCGTATATGACCTATTGAACATTTGAGCAAAAATGACTAGAAATGATTACTTACAATTCCTCGAGTATAACTTATTTGATCTGCTAGATTGTTCCCTTAAATATTAGAGTTGGTATATGGTATTTACAAGATGGCGATAAAAGATATACCACTGAAATCTATTAATTATTGATCCCAAAAATAGATTATTTATTAACATATACATTTGATTAAGAAAACTAAGATCAAACAAAATTAAAAGATTATTTGATATTTATCCACACTGAGTATTAATATACATTACAGCGATCCTACCAACTACGTCATTTCAACCTACTAATCTTAAACTCCCAAATGCCGCAGAATTCAATAGCGTCGTAATGCCTTCATCAAGCAGATAGTAAGTAGCAACACCATCTCGCCGAAGTACAATAAACAATCAGAGTTACATTCCTTTCACGACGATCTCACAATGCCTGTGTAATTTGTGGATGGATGCATTCTCTACGTCTTCTCCTAGTGACCTAGATCGCGAAGGATAGACGGAGGTGAGAAAACGACTGCACGCAGACGTGCCAACGCAATTCTGTACATAAACGTGTACCTAGTTCGTTTTTGAAAATTAGAAAAAGTAGATAATGTAAGTCCGAGTCGGAAGTAATGGACAATGGATTTATTATAAGACCTAAGTATTATGTATATGGAAAGAAGATTATCCGTTTTATAAATGTGCTACAATAGGAGAATACTAGCAGAATATCTATTTTAGAAACAAAATAATAAAAAAACCATCCAAGGTCACGATTTACCACCTCTTAATATTTTAAACTATAATGTTGTTAATATTTATTTTTATAATAAATAAATTTGAAAAAGAAATTTAAAATGAATTAATAATTTATTTGTTTATTGCGTTCGCTCGTGCCACAAGTTTCACATATCGTGTGAAATTGGTTACTTTCTACTTCACTTCCCAAGTAACATTTTTAGAATTATCAAAGTATACAAGGTAACCATAAAACCCTTTTTTAAGATACTGATAAAACTTTTGAATCCGCGAGATAGCCTTAGGGCAGCTATGAGAGTCCTATAACGGTTTTTACGAGTATTTTTAAAACAATATCTTAAGACTAATTAGACTTAAGACAAAGTCCGTAAGAGTATATTAAAAATTTTATTAAACCATTTTTAAATCTTTTTTACGATAATGATAATAAGTGGGATAGGCATAAGAACTTTACAAAACTAATCAGTTTTAAGAGAATTAAATTTTAAACTGTTTAAGCTTTATTCTGTTTTATCATACTCTCATAATGAGTTTGTAAACATGCTGGGAAGACTGCCATATTAGAAATTAATTATTAGGTAGTGTATGTTTAATTTGTTTAGTTACACTTGTTATTTCTTTAATTTTCAAACACACACCAAAGTACTGTTAAAAGTGGGCAAGGTGGGCCGTAATAAATGATGGGCCTTACAAAATATGAAATATACGTGAAAAAAGATTATTATGCGGATTCTAATCTATTTACCGAAAGTTATTTAATAGAAAATAACATTGTAAATATCGAATAAATAGCACTATACATTTGTCTTCGATATGTTTTTCATATAAAATATCACATTTTGTGTTTTTCAAATTATTTCATGGAATATAAATCCTATTGTAGATTTGTCTTTATATGGATACTACCTACTGGACTATCAGAAACAAACTTTGTGTTTAATCATAAATTACTTTAGGCGAGGCAAAAGTTGTATAACATTACATTATAGTATATTCCAATATAAATTACATTTATATATCCTAAAAGAAATTAGTTGTAGATATGTTTGACAAATTAGATATTATGTGGTTACAATGTTGTCATTGACACACTGTTGCCATTGACACACTATTATCATTGACACACTATCACTGTCTTTGGTACACAAAATACGTCATTACTAAAATCGAAAGATTTTAGAATTATTTAAATTTTGACCATAATTTGTTTAAATATTCTTTAGGTACAGGTCTGGGAGACAGGTACATGATATGTGGTTAAACAGCCACTGCCATATTTCAAATGGAGGATTTCCTCATTGTGTTTCATCTGTGCCTAAAGCAAAAAAAATACTTTCCAGTTTTAAAAAGCTCCTGCTACACTTTTTAAATCCTTTCATAAAACAATAAAAATCTGATGTGTCCAACACATGACTTTCCTATCTAGTTATTACAGGCTTTTTCCGGTTATTTTGTACAACCTATTGCAGCATCTCTATAAATGTCCACATACATCTACCGCGAAACATTTTTCTATAGATATTCATTGAAAATGAAAATACTGAAAAATTTAAATTTAGCACTTTTCCTACAATTTTTCCATTACGGTCCATTTTAAAAAAATCATGTATGAACAAATATTATAGAGATCGCAAACAACTTTTATTTCAACAATTTTCATAAAAATCAGAATTTTGCACATTTTGTCAAATTTTTCGAATACGGACCATTTCAGGAAATTTTTACAAAAAGCAAAAATTATAGATAATAATATTAGAAATAACTTTTATTTGAACAATTTTTTTCTCCAAACATAAATAACAGATATATTCCATAAAATATAAAAACGGCCTCCCATAAAGTACCCCCCCAGATGTTCCGACTTTGTCCAAAATCTAATCATTTCACGTCAGGCCGAAATAAAACTTAAGTTTAAAATTTAATGTTTTTTTCTTTATCCGTTTTTGAGTTTTCTTCAAATTTCGAAATTTACACATTTTCTCAAATATCTCGAATACGGTCCATTTTAGAGAAATTATTTATAGGATAAAAATTATAGAGAATTATATTACAAACAACTTTTGTTTGAACAATTTTTATAAAAAAAATATTTTTTTACATTTTGTCAAATTTCGCGAATACGGACCATTTTAGGAAAATTTTGTATAGAACAAAAATTATAGACAATTATATTAGAAGTAACTTTTATTTGAAGAATTTTCTTCCCCAAACGTAAATAACAGATATATTCCATAAAATATAAAAATGACCACCTATAAAGTACCCCCCCAGATGTTCCGACTCTGCCCAAAATCTTATCAGCTCATTAGACGCTGAAACAAAGCTTAAGTTTGAAATTTGGTGTTTTTCCGTGTATCGGTTCATGAGTTATGCGTTATACAGACACACACACACACAGACACACAAACACACACAGACACACACACACACACACACACACACACACACACACACACACACACACACACACACACACACACACACACACAGACATCATCGCGAAAATAGTCAAAACGGATTCAGGGGACCTCAAAACGTAAAAATCCGTCGAAAACTCGAGGTCGAAAAAAATCATGATTCCTATACTTTCCTTATATCTGTATACAGATAGGAAAGTAATAAAAACGAAAACCTCAATAAAACATTCATAAGTTCAATCAGATGGGCATAACCTAACCTCATTCTTGAGCTTCTTATTTACTCTATGAACAAGTCATTCAAAATATAAAAATTAGTAATTAATAACCATTTTTCTCTTTCACTGATCATTTCCAGAATATCAGAAGCCTAGGAATGTTTTGATATTTGTTAAACAATGGAACACAAAGAACTTATTAAACACTCAGGAAAAGGAGAAACATATACATTTTTTTTCATTCTCTATAGAAATTACCACTTTTCTTTATTTTGAACAATTTATCTTTCAACGTCAATGTAATGTGATTGGTTGAAAAGCTAGGTTATGCTCTAAAACAAACTTTAATTCTTATTAAAATTATGTAGTTTTAAAAGAGCCCTATGTTTTACCAGAAGATTAAATAAATAATGAGAGTTATGTTGTTAAATTGTAGAAAATGTACCTAAAAGTTTCTGAGATCAATTTAATTTAAAGTATAATCCTAAAACACTTTTAAAAACTAAGTTTTTAAACCTACTTAAGATAACTATTAAAAAGTATGCCTCTTTAATACCAAACACACCTTAGGAGTATCTTAAAACTAAATAGTTTTAAAATTACTTATTAATTAACCCTTACAGGACAGAGATAAATCATAGTTTACTAGGATAAACTAGTTTTCTTAAACAGATTTAAAGGCATCTATAAAACCAAGTAATTTATCCTGCAGTCCTATTAGCAAAAAAATAACTGTAATAAAATAATTGTTAATTTTTATGCTTTTACAAAATCCTAATAAAACATAAATAAAACTTTATTCTCTTAAAAATGTTACTTGGGTTATTAAGTAATAAATTGCATTTTAAAACATTTACTCTATTGCAACATGAATCTACCTGGATAATATCCTCTTGCCATTATGTTGCCAATATATTGTTTTTGTTTTATTTAACTATACAGGGTGATACAAAAAGCAGGTGCCATTACTTCTGGAGTAATTCCATACCCAAAAATAAACAAATAGTTTCTATCAACATGGATCCGCAGATGCTTTGTTTCAAAAATACAAAGTTTCAATATTTTTAATTTTTTGTTTTTTCAAAATATTTCCGATACGACTTTAACGTTTAGAATCAAAATTTTTTTGTACAATTTAACCAAAAAAGCAAATATTTTACCAATAAAAAGATGTAAATAAATTTAACATAAGTGCGCGTGCGAATGAGGGCTATAAAAATGATTAACTAAAAATATGTACATCACTGACTTTTTCACTTTTTGATAGAACCTTAGAACAATAAGTTAGATATTTAATTGAATATAATAAAAATCACATTTTAGTTTCGGCTTCGTTTAAGATCTACAATTTTATGAAACTCTGTTAAATATCAAGCTAAAAATAAAATTGAAAAAATCTAGTATGCTAGTGTCATCTTTATTGACGTGTTATAGTTGTTAATACTGTTGATTGTTTTTAAATTTCACTCAATTTTCTTTCACTGATTGTAAATAAGAAACCAGTGGCGGCTCATGGGCACTAGCGGCAGTGGGGCACACACTGGAAAGGAATCCCGAGATTCGTTTTTTTTTTTAGGAAAACAAGTTCTCCGCTTAATGAAAATTAAATATATTTCAAAACAATCAGTTGGGGCAATAATGATTTCTGAATGTGACTACAGTAATTTGCGTAAATTTCTCAGAAGAATGCAATTTACTTAAAAATTATAACTTGTTAACGCATTTTAAAGCATACGACTCTGAAGAATTTAAAATCTCCCAGTTAAAAATTTCTCTTTTATATTTTTAAATTAGAAAAAATAATTATATCTCTATTTGATAGTTTGTCAACTAAGCCTGGAATTTCCAACGCATGCCTTTTTGAGGTGAGCAAAATAGAATTTGGTCATCCTTGCCAACAATTTGCGAAAATGTACACCATTAAATTATTTATAAGACTCAGAATTTTTTATACTCTTAAATATACAAACAGAGATTTGAAATCCTCGAAACAGTCAGACTAAACCAAAATAAAAATAAAAATTTTGTCCCATTTATAAATATTATTGATTGTTTTATGGTACAACTAACGTTTTTTAAGTAATCATAATAAATAAATTATTATCATGGTCCAACAAACGCGTACCTTAAGCTGAAACCGGCATCGCCTTTGTGAGGGAGCCGGTAAAGATGCCGCTGCGTACATTCGTATCTGGTCTAGGTAATCTATGCCATGGGTACAGCACGTCACGATAAGGACAACGCCCCGCTTGTGACGTATAATTCGTCGCATGTGTTCATCTCTTGCAAAGCGATATTGTCGTTGTCCTTGTTTTTCGCATCATAGTGAGAGAAAAAACAACAGAGGCACACATTTACTGTGCCCTGTGCCCTGTGCCCATCTTCCACTTACTTTTGGAATTCTCGGAACGTCGCTCAACGCCCGGTCGTCCAGTGTCGTGCTAACGCGGTTTGCGCTGAATATTAGATAAAATAATAGGCATTAACAAAAATATAAAATATGTAAGTTATTTTTTTTGTTTATTATACTAGGGCACGTGCCCAAGTGCCCTTACGGGCAAACCGCCACTGTAAGAAACCCTACATCTTTGAAACAAAGTATCTGCGGGCCTATGTTGATAGGAACTATTTAATTTATTATTGGGTAAGGAATCACCCCTCAAATGTTTTTTGAAACACCGTGTATACTTTATTGTAAATAGTTTTATTATTATTCCTATGATATTTAGCATTCATGTTCTATGACTTATCCCATAAAGTTCTGTAAATTTCTTAAGAAAAATAAAAAAAATTTAAATTTTAGTTATTTATTTTTGTTTAAGCAATTACAATAATAAATATATATTTTTACACCCACATAAATATTATTTTATCTACGCACAGACAATAAAACCAAAAAGTATGCTATTGCGTTCAATTGAACGAATAAATTTCATATCCACTCTAGGTAGTGAGAACACCGCAAAAAAATTAAATCACAATTTATATATTGATCATCCAACTACTATTATTTTTAAAATTTTAGGTAAGTGACAAATCTGCCAAATTAATTGTTAGTATATTTTTTAGTTATTGAGATTAAATATACATTAAAATAAGTTATTTTTGTGTAGAATCGAGCATTACAATTTTTGTGTCGTTCACATTTTAAAATAAGTTTAAAATTTTAATCAAACTAATTTATTTACGAGAACTAGAACTAAATTACCAAATCTGGCGGTAGAGGTGAAAAAAGGGGGTCTGTCTTCTACGTGAGATGCCCGAGTTTGAATCTCGGCTGGGGAATAATAAAATTAAATATTTTTTTCACATTTATTTTATTTTATAAATTAGTAAAAGTCATAAATAATTTTAAAATAAGTTATTTTATCTTAATAAACTAAAATAATTTTTAAATATGTAGATTTTCATGAGTGGACCGTAGAAAAAATAAATTGCACAGCTCGAGTGGATTGTCCATGTCCACTCTTGTAGCACAAATTACTATTTTAAATTAGTAATCATATTTATTTTATTCATTTCGTATTCGAAAAATACGTTTTCATTTTTATTTCTAGTTGTGGATTTCTTAACCTTGTATAAATATTTTTAATTTAAAAAACTCCACATAAATATTGTTAAAAAATATCTTTCATGATTTAATTTGTATTTGATATATCACGTAAGTATTAGGTAAATTATAAATATCAAAATTACTACAACCACTTTAAACAACCCATCTTATATTCTGAATAGTTTTATTGGCATTTCATCTCCCTACTAACTCGATGGTTTCTCCCAAATTTGATCCAAATCGCTTTTAAATAAAAGAGATATAATGGTTCTAGTCTCATTGTTACCTGGTATATTTTTTATTGTTTATGTAATCTATAATATCACTATTGACTTTTTAGAAAGTTAGCCCATCCAGATTTGAGATTAATTTGATTTTTAATTACTATATAGGATATTTACATATCAATATCAATGTTAAATATATTTTGTGTTTTATATATTTTCTGTATTATTACAATTGACTTTTTAGAGAAAGTATACTCACTCCAGATTTAATATTTCCTTAATTTTTATTACTACATAGGATGTTTCCGTATTAATAGCACAATTGAGAAAAAAATTAGTTATTTTTTGTTCTTACCATAATCCGTCTGTAACCTGACGGCACTGTAGCCTGCGGCTTATTCTATCACCATTTTAAGGTTCTACTACTTTCCCATTCATCAATTTACTCCCTAATTCACCAATTTACTTTCTAATTCACCATCATTCATTCTACGTTAAGCGCTGGTCTGCTGTCTCATGGTGGCACAGCTCATGGTGGCACAGCTCATGGTGGCACAGCTCATAGTGGCACAGCTTATGGTGGGACGGCTCA
Organism: Psylliodes chrysocephalus; assembly: GCA_927349885.1. Taxonomy (NCBI): domain Eukaryota; kingdom Metazoa; phylum Arthropoda; class Insecta; order Coleoptera; family Chrysomelidae; genus Psylliodes; species Psylliodes chrysocephalus. The sequence goes on from OV651816.1 coordinate 17,710,002, forward strand.
GCGGTCAAGCATCCTAGCCGTGGCCGGAGAAATCACTGCTTAACTGCTGCGAGATTGTGGATACCCTCTAATCTCGCGGCTAGTCTTTACAGCTACAAATAACACGTTGCATCTTTCGATAAAATGTATGAATCTGAAATAAAATATATTTTTTTTTGTTCATGTGAATAGATGTGTTCAATTTTTCCATTCCCCATATCAAACAGAACACTCACACATGCTCCAGACCCCATTATTATGCAATACTCTCAAGAGACCATTGTTCGGACACCTTTCGCGTAGGACGATCGATTTTTCAAACTCCTTCCGACATGTATGGCCCAGTTCGTGACACTGCTTGAATAGGAAAATTGAATTCAAATAGTTTGGTGTCGAAGAATAGCTTGCTTGCGGTGTCCTAGACTTGCTAGTGCTCAGAGTCGGAATCGGGACGGTGGATACTTCGGCGATTGCATACTAAATTTACGGAAATAGGTTTATTACCAAAGCGATTCTCGTGGCTTATATGTTTCCCGAGAACACTGTGGGTCACGTAGTCTTTGACTTTCGACAACAAACCTCAGATTAATAGCACAAGAGCGCTAACTACACTCTAACGCTAGAACAATAAATCGAATTATTCGACTATAATGATACGAGGTCCATGTGGTTAGCGAATATAAAATACGGAAGCGGATTATTCAGTCTGGAATAATTTTACTAATCTAAGACGACTAAGCCGTAGATAGAGAGATTTTTTTAGGGGAAGATAGGAAGCCAGACATCACTGCTTGAAGCTTGAAGAAAATGGCATGGTGTCTTTACACGACAGCAGTATATTTAATATTAAAGAACATACCGATCATTTAATTCCCGTGTTGCCTTTTTAGCCGACTATAAAAAAGGAGGAAGTTCTTAGTTCTTAGGAATATTTTTTTTAATGTATGTTCAACGATAATTCTTTACTACGTTATCCAATTTAACCTATTTTTGGCCAATGATGCGTATACGCACCAACCTACACACTATTTTTTTAATATGATATCAAATTTTTATTGAATCATAGATTTTTATCAAGAAAGTACTGTTAATCAATAATGGTTTGCATGGGGTACGAGCACCATTTATGACTATCTTAAAGTATCATGGGAATTGAAAAAATCATAAAAAAATCATAAAATTACCATACGAGTCTAAAAATTAACCAAAGCTAATGTTAAACCCTAGCTTTTTTTACGCTGTAGGCTTGACGTATACTGCCTTCGATCATTGTGGACTGTGTTCAAATTAGAATACCTAGGGTGGAGGCCTTATGCTCCACCCTGTAGCCTCTGGAATATATTTTTGAAGTTCTAGTTAAAGCACTGGGTGTCTTAAAAATAAAACCATCACCCTACATTTGCTTTTGGTATATTCACTGCTTGATACGTTTACAACTTTGTTGTTACATAGAATTATTGATAAGTTACATACTTTTTATAAAATGAAATCGGGCGGAGCTAAATGTGTCACCAAATATACCTGACCAGAAAAGGGCACCGGTAAACGTGCCACTGACCAAAAGGGTTCTTTAAAAACAAATCAGCATTTTTTCCACTAACAGATGGGGTGGGATTATGAAATGCAATATTTTTTATAAATAATAAAAACTTTATTGATATTTTAGTGTTTATTTAACTTCAACTTATTAAAAACATTTAAGAATTATCAGTCTCTTAAACTAAGTTTTAAATACTAGGAAATTATGTAATTTAACGTTACTGTCTACAACATATTTAAAAAACATATTTAAACAACATATTTAAACAACATACATAAACAACATATTTAAATCACATCAGATAAATTAGTATGGTCTTATTTTATTTCGTTAAGTTTAAATGGGAAAGACAGTTAACAAAGTCAATTTTAGATCAACGGTGGCTTTAGACTTCAATATCATTTGGGTTTAAATAGGTAAGTCCAAAAGTATATTTAAACCACTTCGCTATATCTGAGTCCTTAATTAGCCCGCTTTAAACTTTTAATTTTCCAGTACCATGCTTGGTGAAGATGAAATCGGCACCAATAATTTTTTTAATTTAGATCTAACTTATTGAAGTGCATTGTGTATGGCCTTCTCAAAGTCTCCAATTACTTCACTTGGATTAAAGTTTAAATTAAAATCCCTTAAAATTTTAGACAGCTAAATAATTTTTTAAAAGTTTGAGATTGTTTATTTTTTAATAAACAAAACATATAAGGTAAATAATGCCAATTTTTAAACCACTGAATGGTGAAAATTTGCAAAAAAAACTGGTACAGTAGGTAAAGGTTCCATATATATACACTTGAGACATTTTACACCTTCGGCAAATATTTTGTTTACATGAAAAAACTAAAATATGTCCTATACTATTTAAAAATAAAAAATCTTCACCTCTGCACGTTGTGGGTTTGTAATTTGTAATTAGTTTCTTGTCATTTCTTGTAAATAATCTCATTATGAATTTGTATCCTGTTATATTTTAAAAGCTCTTGTTTTTATTGTAACTTTCAATTTAAAAACGGCGTTATTTATTAAGAAATGCAATTATATACTATACGGATCAACAATAGGATCTTGATACTCTTTGCTTCTATCCTCTTAGGAAGAGACACTTTCTTCTGGTGGCAGGAATACCTGTGCAATTTTAAAATCTTAAATTTGTAGCAGGTACAATATTAATATTGGTGGCACAATTACCTCCGCCGATGAAATCGCATATGCTTTGAATGGTTACCGCGAATGTCGGCTTTTTAACTTTTATTTTTTGACTTGTTGCTTGTTCGAAAGAGAAAGCGAAAGTGATTGTAGTTTTGTCCCGTGTTACTGCTCAACCCACAACGGTTTTTTACCTTTCTTCTAGGCTCTCTTTACTCGTATGTTTTTGCACGCAAGAACATTGTTTTAAGTATCTGTCTTTTGATTGGGTGAAATGTCTCGCGTGATTATTCTTGAGGCGGCCGGTGTCGTTAAAGGTTATTTGAAAGTTAAAAGGGGTTGATATTGAACAGCTTTGGATATTACTGGTTTATACAGGGAGTGTCTATTTAGTATTTTATTCTTTTTTATTTGTTAAGTGCGGAGGTTTATATAGGGAGTATTTATTTTGTATTTTATTCTTTTTTATTTGTTAAGTGCGGATTTAGGTTAATGTACCCTGCAGATAGGACATCGTCGTTGTCGCGGTCAAACCTCCTATAACAATTTTGTTCTGATGCCTAATAAGTATTACGCCCAAGGGAGTTCTAAAATCACAATATTTTAAAATAAAATTACATGGGAAGTTTCGCTAAACTGTACAGAATGTTAGTTTCTATGAACTGGTACAAAAATCTAAAAATGTGATAAAATATCATATAGGAGGTTTCACCGCGGCAACGACGACATGTTGGATGTAATTTCAACAGCTAAGTAGAAATATTTTTCTATTTATATGTTAGTGGTATCAAATCTAAACAATAAGGTTTATTTGTTATTATCTTTTAAAACATGAAATACATAAATATTGATTTTATTCCATTTATGGCCACTCCGTTCCTAATGTGGCCGTTTTAGGATCCATTTATGGCCACTTTACCATTATTATAAAAAGACAAAAAAAAATGTTTTGAAAGTGTTTATTCGTTAAATACAAAAGAAGGATAACATTCAATTAAAAGTATGGTATTTTTTCATTTCTTCAATTTTATTTTAACTGGATGATGAATTAATTCAATTTTCTCGAGCAGTTCTTTTTGCATCTCTATATTTCTTCTTTTGATTTTTTTCTGCCATTTCCAGTTCCTTCTGTTACTGCTTACCCTCTGCAATTTTTAACCATTTAGTAGATGTCAGTACGGAAGGCAAAATTTCGCGATTTCTTTTATCTTTCACTAGGGTAAATCAATATATTACTCAAGATTTTTATCTGGTTTCTTTTCGGCGTAAAATAGATATTAGTATTTGTAGTTGAAACTGTTAATGTAGGACTTGAAATTGAAGGAAAGTCAAGTAATTTATTGATGAAGCCACTATTTTCCAATATATCTAATAATTCGTTTTCTGTATCAGTTTCTGATTGTTTTGCTAATTCTAGGTCTATCAAAATATCGGTACTGTGGTTTAACAAACTATCGTTTTCATTAAAAGAAGATTGATTGTATTCCGGAAAGTCAAATTCTATAGCATCGGTAAAGTTGTCAATTGGATCTATAATATTGGTTTTTGATACTTCAAATGTAATAGAATTTGTAAGACTTATATTAGCATCTAACTGGATTTGAGGAACGTTCTTGTCATTAAGGTCTAATTGTTTTTGATTATCAAAATAATCACAATAAATCATCCTCATTCTTAAATTTCTCCCATATATCATATAGGTAAAAGGTCTTTACAAAAACATACCACATATTCCTTAGACCAAAATAAGTCGATTTAAGTAAAATTACCTATGTACAAAGTTGCTTCGTTTGGGCTCCAGAGGGCCTTGAAGTTACAATTTTTAAATCGTTTTTCCCATATAAATTTAAAACGGCATACGCGATTTTGCTGAAATTTGATGTATTGGTAGAGTTTTATGTGGCAAAAAAATGGTATCAAAATTTTGTCCGATAATAATATATAGGCGTAGAGCTCTTGTCCACGATAGTAGACTTTTCTTTGAAATATACGCGTAGCAATAATCGTCCAGATTTCGATTTCAAAATAAATTTTCTGAAAAATTTTCTTGGTATTTTAATACATTCTGGTTATCATATTTTACCGCAAACAGATCTCTACTGGAGCAAAGATGAAGACAAAGGTGTTGATATATTTAGAAGATGTATGAGCAGAAATACATTTAGAAATATCAAAAGAAACCTGCATTTTTTCGACAATGCAAATCGCTTTTTTGATGTCATAAATATTCGCAACAAGCAATTTAGTGTTTTCGCACAACCTATCTAGCGATGAGCAAATGGTTCCATATTTTGGTAGACATTCCCGTAAGATGTTCATAAAAGGAAAACCCATTCAATTTGTACTCACATTATGGTGTTTATGCTCATCTGTTGGATACTTTTTTACATTCAGCGAAAGCAGAGAACGAAAAATCTTCCTATGAAACAGGAGGACAAGTAGTGTTAGATCTCTTGGCCGTTTTAGCAAATGCGTTACATCATAGGATTTTTTTTTGATAACTACTTTTCGCCGTATACATTATTCGAGAAATTACATGAAATGCAATAGGTACCATTAGGGATAACAGAATGTGTCCTCTAGAAAATATTAAGCTTTTCAAGAAGAAACAAAGAGGTGCTTATGATTCCACAGTTAAAGATAATATTCAACTGAGTCTTGTCAGATGGACTGACAATGCCAGTGTCACTGTCGTTAGCAACAATTTTTCAGTGCAGCCATTAGAAAACACCAAAAGATTTAACCGGAAGGATATTCAAATTTCACAACCTAATATAATAAAGCAGTACAATTCATATTATGGGAGGTGAACGGGTGGCACTCGCCTTTCCTCGCATACGTGGGGTTTAGCGACTGTAGCACAGTTAAAGTTAGGTATTTCTTTTTCAAAAAACGAAGGACCAGGATTTCTTCCAAAAAATATATTAACATAGATAGTTAAATCAACAGAACTTAATGGTTTAATTGAGATGCTTCAAAATGCAATGGAAAGCGTAAAATTACTTTTATTAGATGTGATTTTTTAATGACTTTTTTATGACATCTTTTTCCTACTATGTTTTTTTATATAAAGAAGGTGTAACCTAGTAAACAGTAAGGAGTCTATAAGGGAATAAAATAAATAACTAAAACTAAGTATTTGGGATCAAAGAGTTTGGAACCAAACAGGAGGAGTGGATCTTCACGACAATACTATTGCTAACTACAGAACGAGCCTAAGAGGCAAAAAATGGTGGTGGTCTTTATTTATAAACATTAGACAGCACCATAGCTGTTAGAAACTCCACCGTAAAGTGAATAACTCTAATATAACACAGTTGGAATTTAAGTTTCATTTGGCAGTACGTCTTTTTAAAAGTGATGATGCCTCCATTAACAAGAGTAATATAGGTAGACCTCCAAGAGAAGTTATCCCAATTGAAGTGAGACTTGGCAGAATTGAACATGTTACAATAAAACATTCTGAAAAGGCAAAAATAAGATGCAAGTAGTGCATTCGATATATCTGTGTGATAAATGCAAAGTTCATCTACACACTGACTGTTTCTAAATTTATCATAAATTAAATAATTTAATTTACAGTTCCCCAAAGGTGCGTATGTACACCATATCATACATATGTCACTTTTTATTCCTTTTTAAAGCGACTTCAAAAAAGAAGAAGGTTCTCAATTCGTCGGTATATCTTTACTTTCCTATCTATATACAGATAAGGATAAGTATAGGAATCATAATTTTTTCGACCTCGGGTTTTAGACGGATTTTTACGTTTTGACTATTTTCGCGATGATATCTGTTTGCGTGTCTCTCTCTCTCTCTCTCTGTGTGTGTGTGTGTGTGTGTGTGTGTGTGTGTGTGTGTGTGTGTGTGTGTGTGTGTGTGTGTGTGTGTGTGTGTGTGTGTGTGTGTGTGTGTGTGTGTGTGTGTGTGTGTGTGTGTGTGTGTGTGTGTGTGTGTGTGTGTGTGTGTGTGTGTGTGTGTGTGTGTGTGTGTGTGTGTGTGTGTGTGTGTGTGTGTGTGTGTGTGTGTGTGTGTGTGTGTGTGTGTGTGTGTGTGTGTGTGTGTGTGTGTGTGTGTGTGTGTGTGTGTGTGTGTGTGTGTGTGTGTGTGTGTGTGTGTGTGTGTGTGTGTGTGTGTGTGTGTGTGTGTGTGTGTGTGTGTGTGTGTGTGTGTGTGTGTGTGTGTGTGTGTGTGTGTGTGTGTGTGTGTGTGTGTGTGTGTGTGTGTGTGTGTGTGTGTGTGTGTGTGTGTGTGTGTGTGTGTGTGTGTGTGTGTGTGTGTGTGTGTGTGTGTGTGTGTGTGTGTGTGTGTGTGTGTGTGTGTGTGTGTGTGTGTGTGTGTGTGTGTGTGTGTGTGTGTGTGTGTGTGTGTGTGTGTGTGTGTGTGTGTGTGTGTGTGTGTGTGTGTGTGTGTGTGTGTGTGTGTGTGTGTGTGTGTGTGTGTGTGTGTGTGTGTGTGTGTGTGTGTGTGTGTGTGTGTGTGTGTGTGTGTGTGTGTGTGTGTGTGTGTGTGTGTGTGTGTGTGTGTGTGTGTGTGTGTGTGTGTGTGTGTGTGTGTGTGTGTGTGTGTGTGTGTGTGTGTGTGTGTGTGTGTGTGTGTGTGTGTGTGTGTGTGTGTGTGTGTGTGTGTGTGTGTGTGTGTGTGTGTGTGTGTGTGTGTGTGTGTGTGTGTGTGTGTGTGTGTGTGTGTGTGTGTGTGTGTGTGTGTGTGTGTGTGTGTGTGTGTGTGTGTGTGTGTGTGTGTGTGTGTGTGTGTGTGTGTGTGTGTGTGTGTGTGTGTGTGTGTGTGTGTGTGTGTGTGTGTGTGTGTGTGTGTGTGTGTGTGTGTGTGTGTGTGTGTGTGTGTGTGTGTGTGTGTGTGTGTGTGTGTGTGTGTGTGTGTGTGTGTGTGTGTGTGTGTGTGTGTGTGTGTGTGTGTGTGTGTGTGTGTGTGTGTGTGTGTGTGTGTGTGTGTGTGTGTGTGTGTGTGTGTGTGTGTGTGTGTGTGTGTGTGTGTGTGTGTGTGTGTGTGTGTGTGTGTGTGTGTGTGTGTGTGTGTGTGTGTGTGTGTGTGTGTGTGTGTGTGTGTGTGTGTGTGTGTGTGTGTGTGTGTGTGTGTGTGTGTGTGTGTGTGTGTGTGTGTGTGTGTGTGTGTGTGTGTGTGTGTGTGTGTGTGTGTGTGTGTGTGTGTGTGTGTGTGTGTGTGTGTGTGTGTGTGTGTGTGTGTGTGTGTGTGTGTGTGTGTGTGTGTGTGTGTGTGTGTGTGTGTGTGTGTGTGTGTGTGTGTGTGTGTGTGTGTGTGTGTGTGTGTGTGTGTGTGTGTGTGTGTGTGTGTGTGTGTGTGTGTGTGTGTGTGTGTGTGTGTGTGTGTGTGTGTGTGTGTGTGTGTGTGTGTGTGTGTGTGTGTGTGTGTGTGTGTGTGTGTGTGTGTGTGTGTGTGTGTGTGTGTGTGTGTGTGTGTGTGTGTGTGTGTGTGTGTGTGTGTGTGTGTGTGTGTGTGTGTGTGTGTGTGTGTGTGTGTGTGTGTGTGTGTGTGTGTGTGTGTGTGTGTGTGTGTGTGTGTGTGTGTGTGTGTGTGTGTGTGTGTGTGTGTGTGTGTGTGTGTGTGTGTGTGTGTGTGTGTGTGTGTGTGTGTGTGTGTGTGTGTGTGTGTGTGTGTGTGTGTGTGTGTGTGTGTGTGTGTGTGTGTGTGTGTGTGTGTGTGTGTGTGTGTGTGTGTGTGTGTGTGTGTGTGTGTGTGTGTGTGTGTGTGTGTGTGTGTACTTTTGAGGGATTACGGGGACATTTTCCGAAAAACGCTTATGGTTGCGAGGACCGTTTTTCTTGTTGGGACATCAAACCGGTACCTATAAGAAATTAACCTGATTTTGATAATCTACGTCATTTTTGGAGTCAAATGGTACCTATATCATTATTAAAATTTTTGGTCCCCATAACTAATGTGCCAGGTGGATGAAGTTCTTATAACACACCGGAAGGGGGCGCCTACATCTATACACTTTGTGTGTATGTTTTAAAGATTGCATTGGTTGTGAGGACCAAGTATACACAATATATTTGAGGTTGATAATATTTTGACTTTACATCTAGAGACTCTTGCTCTCAATGCCTTCAACGTGATTTCAACACTTTCGAATTGAGATCTCTCTGTCCACTTGATTAACAGAGTATCTTTAAAATTTTTCGCATCTCTTAGCTTTTAATTATGGGTTAACAATATGAGGCATCTCATTTCTCTTAAACCCTTCACCCATCAATCAAGGTTTTTAGATTCGTCAAGTTGTGAGTTAGAAATAAATCTTCAATGAGTATACATTTTTTAGATGTGTTCTAGAACAATAGTTATTAAACCCCCACATTGTTTAAATAATTTTAGATACAATATTTCTAGACAAATTAATATCTTAAATATGGTATAGGTATTTGGAATATAAAGTGCAGATAGTGTAAAAATTAAAGTTATTTAAAAATATATATATTTTTTAATTTTACTGTTTTCAATGTCTAAGAGGTTAAACATTGGCCATACATTTTATATTTTAAATCATAATGTTGCATAACATTCAATCAACTGGACAATGAAAATAATTAAATTTAAAAATAGTAATTTGTGCAACAAGAGTGGATATGATGGCCATATCACACGAAGACGATATTTAAGCACAACGCCGTAGGCGAGTGCGATGTGGACAATCCACTCGAGTTGTACGAACAGTATATTTTTTGTAAGACCCACTAACGAAAATTTATTAAATTAAAAAAAATATATATTTTAGGTTATTAAGAAATAATTTATGACTTTTATTAATTTTTAAAATAAAATAAACAAAAAATGAAGAAAAAATGTTCATTTCATTTTTCCCCATCCGGGAATCGAACTCCAATCTTCCGTTTGGAGGGCAAAAACGCCAACCACCTATTCTTTTATTTTTGTTGCTTTAATACTCGTAATTAAATTGACTTCATATAGTTTTATTTAAATTAATAAATTATTTATAATTATAGACGAAATAAAAAAGAATTGCTTTTATTTTTTGACTCTACACAAGAATAACCCATTTAAATGTATATTTAATCTCAATAACTAAAAAATATACTGACAATTAGTTTAACAGAATTGTCACTTATTTTAAAAATAATAGCAGTCGGTTGATCAAAATATGAAGGGTGATAGGTGGATTTAATTTTTTTGCAGTGTTCTTACTACCTAGAATGGATATAAAATATATTCCTTCAGTTGAAGAAAATAGCATACTTTTTCGTTTTGTAATCTGTGCGTAGATAAGCTAATATCCATGTAGATGTAGAAAAAATACTTTATTGAACTGAAGTACAAAACAAAGTTTGAAACAAAACATGTTAGAATTTAACTTTTTGTGAAATTCTTCGAGGCAAAGCTCGAAACACAGGGCTAGTTATTTTTTGGGCAAGTTTTACATAATTATTTCGTTTCTGTGCCAATTTTTCTGGAAAATTATCAAAATCAAATGGTACGCTTATAATGTGTGTTTTGCTAGGACAATACGTATAAAAACAATTTAACGTTGTCGGCATACGCCGTGCTGAGTCGTCAAAACTTTGTTATAAACAAATAAAATTGCTTAAGGCGTGTATAAAAAAACAATATTACGACTATCAGGTACTTACTTTTGCTTATCAACTACTTTTCGTAGTATTTAAAACACTTATAGCACTCTACAGATGTATACACAGATAAACAGTAAATCACCTGTTGAACAGTACTTTTAGGATAGGCACACGAGAACTCATGCATGGACATTTCATGCTATTTTATGCTTTCTCCAGAGACAGTTAACGTTCGTTGCAAACAAGTCATACGCTGTCGCCAAACGCACATGGCACATGTCGCGTCATATGCCGCTCTGTCCACTAACGTGTTAACTAACTGATGGTATAACATTTAAAAATTATAAAAACTTAACTTTGAGTTTTGACACACTCTGTATACAATATAGCAAATTAATGAGGTCCATTTAAATTATTTGACGATGTGAAAACAATTAAATATATGTAACTACCTACAAGGTGTTCTGCTGTAAAAAAGTATAAGTTTGGTCAGTCCTTCGTTTATGAACCACCCTGTATATTTAATAATAATTGTTAAATATTGTGTTACATCTTTTAAATTAAAAATTTCTTCGTATTTCCAATAATAAAACGGCTATCAGTCAATTACGCACTGATGTGACACATTTTATATGTATAATTGGCTAACCTGTTACTATCGTTGAATAGGTAAATTTATAAGAAATTTTATGCTAAATAATATACAGAGTGTTGTATTTAAAAAATGAACTAAAATTAGCCATATGTAAGACATGTTTCAAGACACTCTATATAAAAAAACCATTTCTCACTAAATGCCACACCGTCTTACTATCGCTTTCTACAAGCTAAACTGAAAGATGACTATAACAATTCGCAACTGTTATGATGTGTGAAGGTAGTATTGATTAACTAAAAAACATTTTGTCTCTTATAGATCTATATTGTTTTTCTTTCTGTTACGCAAATTCTGCTGGTCCCAGTAAAAGCTTTTATATCCGATAAATATGTGAATATGTGTATATTCTTGCTGTCTTTTTTTACCTTTTCAATACGAATAAACATGTTTCTATTTTTATGTACTATAATTTTAATTCTTGCACTCAAGACTGTCTAGCTGACGGTTTATATTTGATCATTGTAGATTTGTGGTGGCTTGACTGCTGAGTCATTCGTCATATATTTTTTAAGACCGACCAGGAAGTATACATTTTCTGAACAATTTTTCGTTCAGAAAGTAACTTTTTGCCGATCAAGACCGGAAAGTAGACTTTAGGGACCGGTAAAAGCTCTATTGGTCCCTTTTTTTATTTTTCCGATCGCTGCTTGATAATACAGTCTGCCTTGATTTCGTTATTATGGTAACAACGTTCCGATTTATTGCCAAGTGACAGTTCGTTGATTTTTAATTTGTTGTTTTTGTTAAACTTTTTTTTGCAAATTTAAAAATATGGATTCAGATTTTGAATTATCTGACATAGAAAATGAAATTTCAGAAGAAATTTTGGAAGCAGCAAAAATGTACGTTTAATATAATGTATTTGGTTAGTTTAGCAGTTGTATCCATTATCTAGTTTTTAGTATTTGTAATCACTTTATTAAATAAAATAAATAATTGAGTTTAAATCAAGTGTCGGTCTTAAAAAAAAATATTGTACGTTACGCTACCTAAAATTAGTGTTAAGTAGGTTTCTCCAAGCTTCCAGGTTTCGCCTATGGCTCACCCTAGAATCTGCTGTTTCGACCAGCAGTACACTACGTTTTGGTCTTGTAACATAAATTACTATTAAATTGGAATCAGTAACTCGTCGCTTAGAGCTTCAGTATGTACGTACCAATTTACAATATAGTAGGATACAATAATCGCCTGCTTATCTCGCTGCATGCCTGTACCTTCGCCGCATTACTATTTTAATTTTTACCTTAAGGGTAACTTTTAACAAAACCTAGCTATAACGCGTTCTTTCTTCCTTTTTTAGTAATTTTTAGTCACGAATAAACCACTTTCTAAAATAAAACTTGCGTGTCCCACACGACCTGGTACAATTTTTTTTCCATAAGTACCCTGGCAGTTAACGTGTTAAACATGATTACTTCATTGAATTTCGTTATTCGATGTTTAAAAAAGCTCCTCATTTTTCGGAAGCTATTTAGTAATAGTCCTAAGACATATGGATCTGTCTGGAGACCTCATAAGACATGTTACATAAATACTGTGTGTATGTTCTATATACCTACATATATCTTACAAAATATGGAGTATACCAAGTGTTCAAATTAAAGTGTTACTGTTAAATACTGCCGAAATTATGTATTTTAGAAAAAAAAAGTTTCAGAAAAAGTTTTATAGTTTTTTGGGGGAATCATTTTGGCTAAATTCATTTTTTTATAACTGACCATAATATGGCCATATCGAGGTGGACTTTGTTTTTTTAAATTGGAACCCCATTTTTTGCATATTCTTAAAGTACATAAAAAAAAGGAACTTTTGAGGAAAATATTTTTTTTTTATTGGACTTTTTGAGTAACAACTACTTGGAAATTTTGCTGGGCGAAAAAAAAGTTGGCCATATTATGGTTAGCTATAAAAAATGATTTTAGCCAAAATTTTTTCCATAC